>VYZX01018468.1:198553-342345 GCA_013401335.1 Brachypteracias leptosomus
TTGTCACTCACAGTCAAATAGGGTACATTCAGTAAGAGAAACAAAAACTAACCCTTAATTTACAGGAAATTATGTATTTAAAAGCATACTATTCTATTTGTGTTGTTTATACAATGCTGGGCTATGATGTACCATTTTAACAGTACAGGAGATACATTTATTCAAAATCTAGGTTGGACCCATTGTGATAGTGTCAGAACAGAGTTCTGAGAATGTGCACTAGAGTTTGCTTACTCCCAGGCTAGCATGTGAGAACACACTCTCAGCAAACAGCAACTTTTGAAGACAGTAATTCCTGTAGAAATTGAAAGAATTTCAGGCTGTGCCATCAGGAACAGACAGTAGTATCATGAGACCACAGATAAACTTCTGTATTTCTACACTAGCCTAAAAATAGCATTTAAGTCTCTAATGTACTGATAGTGCTAGTTTAAAAAGCACTGAAAGAAAACAGACTCATAATACTCTTACCTGAATGGTTTAAACATCCATTAAGGATAGTTAGAGTGCAAATGTCAAAGGCTTTTTTTGATCCCTACATCTTTTGATATAACTTAGAGACAAATAATAATAAGGTTAGAAGAGAACTTCATAAGTCATCTAGTCCATGTTTGACCTTAGCACAAAATGGCCAACGTATGGCTATAGCTTGTATTTAAACTAAGTTAGGGCCTTAAAATTGGTTTTATTTGCAATTGAAAGCTGCAGAATAAGGATTAGCAGTATTTATTCTGAAAATATAAGGCAAATTCATTTTTCAGATAGCTTTCAGGTACAACATTAAAATGAAAAATACCTACTTCTCTTACGAAAATAACATCCAGCAGCACTGTAGGAAACAGTTATGGTACATGCTCTTCTAACAGATAGATATCTCTGAAAATGTGTAATTAATAATATGAACTTACTTCTGGAAGAAAGTAAAAGAATTTAAAGAACCCAAGGACTGTATTGTATCAGCCAAATATCTATAAGAATTCTCAGTACTGTATCATACTTGTACTTCTTTCCAGTGGAAATAATTGCACGCTTCCAGTGAAGTACTAATATTGGAAATCCCATAGCATATACTTCATATGCAATTGCACAGTAAACCATAACTTGGTTTTCTAATTTCCAGTTTTACAAAATCAATGATATGTAATACAATCAATGCACCCACCTCACGAACTTCATTCTCCTTCATAACGTGTCTTGTAATATATCGGATAGAATCTAGAGCTGCTTCCAGGGTGTTCCTAGATGATTCCGGCCCATTCATATTTCCTGTTTCCTCCTTCTGAGCAAAGTATCTATCTACATGACTTCTCATGCAAAGCAGCTTGGGAAGTTTGTGAAGAAATATCTTGCGAACCCAAGGTGCCATAGTATTGTGTGTAGACGAAGAGCGATGATGAATATTGATAGCAAAGACAGTTATCACAATGGACAAAGTCACAAATATCATCGTAAACACCAAGTACTCTCCTATAAGTGGAATAACTTTAGAAGATGATGGAATAATCTCTTCAATAACAAGAAGAAAAACAGTCAAAGATACCAGTACTGAAGTGCAAAGTGAAATTTTTTCCCCTTCATTTGAAGGAAGATAGAAGACAAGGACAGTTAGAAATGAAAGCCCAATACAAGGAATAATGAGAAATAATGTGTAAAAGAGTGGCAAACGTCTAATTATAAATGAATACGTAACAAAAGGATACCAGCAGCATCCATCAGTCCTATTTCCTTTGCTTCCTGTTGCGGTCACTATTTCCCATTCCCCATTATCAAAAAAGTCTCTTTTGTCAACATCATAATCTTCAAGGATTATATCAACCTGTGAGCCATCGTAAGTCCAGGAACCAAATTTCATAGAGCAATTTTGGAGGTCAAAGGGGAAGAAGGTTACATCAATAGTACAAGAACTTTTGTAGTTGGCTGGTGGAGTCCAAGCAATGGTACCATCATATTTTACCACAGTTTTTGTAGATGTTCCCTCAAAACGTCCATCTGCACTGAAAGAAAAGATATATGCATGCAATTACAATGGGTTTGTGTTTGCAAATAAGAAAATATTTTGGTGTTGTAATTTCATCTATTTATCCCTTCTCCCCCTTCATAGCCAAAATCTTGCATTGTGTTCATAGTCAGCTTTTTTTGTTGTTTTTAAATCTCAATCTCTCACAGATAAATGGCTTTGAAAGAGTAAAGAATATTTTCAGATTATGAAAAGTCTCTGCAACTTTCTGTGGTCCCAATGACTTAGGAAAAGTTGTAAAAATCCTGACCTTTAGAAGCATGACCAAACTCTGGTGTTTCTGTTGGTATTACAGCACAAATACTTATCAGTTTGGGCAAATGATAATTATTGAAGAAAAAAAGTCACAAAACAGGTAAAATAATACTTGTATGCCACCCCCAAACTTGAATGTACAATCACTGGCAACAGCCTTTTTTCCCCCAGCTCAAAAAGTCAGGAAATGTAAAAGCATTGTATATGCACCTGAGATGAGCAGAAAGGTTAATTCAAAGGCTATTGCTTCCGAGATTTGTTAATTCTCAAAAAAAACCCCAAACCAACCAACCAAACACCAAAACAACAACAAATAAAACCCTTACAGGTTAGTATACTTCATTTTAAATCTATGCTGAATATGACTTACAATAGCAGTAATTAATTGCTTCCCTTCCATCACTTTACACTATTAGTTTGTGCCCAGCACTGTGCAAGATATTGTTTTCTAACTGAAAAAAGAGTTTATATTAAGGAGTGGAAATAAACTTTTCAAAGAGAATAGAAATTCTATACAGAAGCCAAACAAAAAATCTAAGCATTTAACATGGCAAAAAAATCCATTTGCATTCAGAGGCACACATTCTTAGCTTTACTAAATGTACATACATATCTATCCGATGAGCTTCCTAGTAGCAGCTTGGATGGTAAAATTAGAAAACAAATGTATTTTACATTAGAAGATTAAAATCTTACTTGTCATACAACACAATATCTGGAATCCAAATAGAATCTGATGGGACACGAATAGATGTTATTCCAGCATAGTCTTCAGGATTCCATCTTAATTTTACATCTATCCATTCCTGTGGATATGCGAGATGTAAAAAATTACTATTATTATTGTGAAGTTGATTTTAGCAGGACAAGACTGGACAAAAATAGATAAAAAGGTGATTAAAAAAGAAAACATTCAAACTGGCTTCAAAAATTTGCACACAAAAGTGAATCTGTGGAACAGACATTTATTTACTTCATACAATATTTGTTTCCTCTTACAAGAGCCATTTGACAGTACTTCTGTACAGAATGTAAGATATTAAGTATACGTGCTCTGAAAAAGGATTTTAAGTATGAGCTATTATAATGTATAGACAATTAAATTTGAAAAGTTTGTTATGAATGAATATCAATGACTTTGGAAGCTGATCAGAAGCAATTTAAACATTTCCATCACATGCATACCAAAAAAAAAAATTTCACACTGCAACTTTCACAAGATAGTTTTTCCTTTTTCTACCAGCAACACTACAAATAGAACCACTAAAAGCATTGTAGTACTTTGATAATTTTATACTTGAACTAAAAGCTCAAGAGGGAAAATTCTTTTATGAGGGGGGTTGTGGTCTCAGATTCTATAATTCTATGAAAATTCAAGTTTCTAATTCATCATCACACAGAATTTAAAAATGTATATTCAGGTCAGTTCTTATTTTATTTTAACCAGTTCAGTTGCAACAAGTTCAGTAGAAACTATTAAGAGTGAATGAAGTGTTATCATCAACATACTGCCATCTCATGCTTTCTGAGTAGTCTCAAAGTTTTCCTGAAAAGAAAAACTTTTCCTGAAATTAGTGAAAAAGAAGGGAACAGGAAGCAACAGCATAAAAGCAAATGGAAGTAGCCCTTCCAAAAAAATTTAGTAAGCTAATAAGTATAATCAGGGTCTGCAAATTGCCTTCTAAGTTAAATCAAGAATGATTTGCGAGCAGCATTTCCCAAGTTAAGAGTGACCATTAAGTTAAGCACTGGACTCTATTATAAAGCTTAAGGCTTTTTCCTGTCCATAAACAAATATTCTTAAGAGTCAAAAGTAGCTCTTTATAGCAAGCATATACAACTTTGAAACTGAGATTCTTCAGCGATGCTTATCTGATTATCTCAAATACCTTGCAAGAGATGGAACTACTATTAAAAAAGACTATACAAACCTATACTTCTCTTAAAATGGTTTCTGAAAGAAAAGTTATACACTGAAGCAGCAAGTTTTATGGTGAATACATGTACCTTGGTATATTAAATGCCATGCAATGTCATATCAGATTTCTTTTAATTAGGTAATTTTTAAATTTATCTTTTTTGTTTGGTTTTGTAAGAGTTTTAGAACAATTAATCCTTTAAAGCATTTCCAGGGCCATTTTTTAAAGATATTATGTAAAAGAAAAATTCATGCAACAACAAAGTTTTTTTAAATATACAATTAATTTGAAAACTTTCCTCCAACTGTTGACTTGCAGTTATGAAGCTTCAGAATTTTTCATCGATATTTTACACATACCTGTTTCAACCAGACATTTGTTGTCATCAATTGATTTTTCTCATCCTATAAAAATAAGGCATATTTTATGGAAAAAAAAAATCTGCACAGTACATTCATAGTAACTAGCTTCTTTAGTTCAAAGAGATGTACAACTTAAAATACAAAACACTTCTGAAAACATTCCAGTTACTAATAAGTATAAGAACTTCTTAAACATACAATTACAACCTTTGATTGTTTAGCGTTAAAGGTTGTATTTTTTCCCCTTCTGTGTCTCCTTCCTCCATACCTTTTTTTTTTTTACTGTACTTTATGCAGTCTTACTAGTTTTCTATGGAAATAAACAGCTAACATGTGGAAGAAAAACTCCTCTTGCAGCTATAAACAGTGAGTTTAATTTGAAAAGAATATTCTGAAGTTAATAAGTACCAGAGGAAAAAAAAAATCCAGTTGATCCCTTACATCATAGGTAATGCCAAGAGATAATCTTCATTACTATGGAAGTGACATCTTTGAAGGCTTAGAGGTATTTTGCTGCTTAAGGGGGTAGGAAAGAGCAGTATTTATTTGCAAGTGCTTCTGAATTTTACAGAAACAGGGTTTATAAAGCTTAAAAATACATGGTTTTCCCATTGAATAAATAAATTAAAACACAATTCCTTAGGCTTAACAATTTCAGTCTTTTTTTCCTGAAAACACCACTACACATAAGAGCCGTATGTCTTCTCAAATTCTTCGTAATCACTTCTTCATGCCCTCATCTACAACACATTTTTTATTATGCTGATAATAATTTTAGAGAGTTAATCTATTCTGTTTAAGGTAAAATATACACAAGTATTTCATAAGACATTATTCCAGAACTTTAAGAATTAGGAAAAAAAAAACCCCAACAAAACACAAAACCAAACAACAAAGTTATTCACTATACATACCACATCTACTAGCTGAGAGATTGCAAGGCCGAACTTTATTTTTATTGTGTCATTCAAGCGTTCTACTGGACGAACCCATCTTTGATAGTCCTCAAATAAATGCTTAAACAAACGATCTTCACTTTTAGCAATAAAAGAAGGTTCAGATACACCTGTATAAAAAAAAGTAATTTACTAATATTGATTTAAATTATCAGCTTACTGTGCCCGCCTTCCTATGTCCAAAGAGCTACTGCTATGTTCATGCAGAGTTAAAGTTTTCATCTTATCTCTTTTACTCTGGAAGCACGGCCAAGGTCTTGGAAGAAGAATTTTATAAAATATGATATATAAACTTTGCAGTACTAGTAGAGCACTTTATCCCCCACACTGTTTTGTATCTTAAAGATGTAACAATCTACTTACCAGTCTACCCTCTACCTATTTGAATATTCCATTGACTGCAAGGCACATTTCTAGTTGAGCAACAGTATACATTCAGTTACTTTTTTTTTTTCATAGTTCTCAAGGAGTCATTTCAATGCCTGGAGGCTGACTGATGACCTGGAACAGCCAAAACTCTTTGTAGAACTTACAAAGAAGTGGAATCTAAATGTCTTTTGTCTCCTGAGAGAATGGAATACGTGGCAGAGCTTTGGATAAAACCCTACTGTAGATGCAGAAACTGCAGGCAGAGATCACCCTGGACCTTAAAAGGATAAGTTGTGCTAAAGCACCTCATCAAGTAGTGCCTGTCCTTTGGCTTTGGAAATCCACAAAAAATGAGGTTTTTAACCAATATGGTCTCACCAAAGTGTATCAGTAGAAACCCTGCTGCCCCCAAAATGGCAAAGTTTAAGGTTTCTCCATTATGAGAGCCCATGCAAAAAAATCTACACCCACAAGAAAAGGACAAACTTGGGAAAGATACAGTGAGAGGGGAGGAAAAAAGGCAAGATCAGTGTCCAGCTGAGTAACTCCAGTAAGAAGATCTTTCAAAGGCAGTGTAAAATACATGAAGGCGGCCATCGCCTCAAGAAGTAGCACAAGCTACACACGTGACCTTGAAGGGAATGGTTCCAGAAGGGTCTCCAATTCCCAGAGAGAAATCAGAGCAACCACCAGAAGACAGGAATATATGCTCTAGGCAAAGATTTTTTCTATTCACCAATGAGATATAAACTGACTGAAACTACTGTCAAAAAAAAAAAAGACCTAACAATTATTACAGTCAGTTTAAGGGACAGAGTAAACCAAAGAAAGAAGTTCACAACCATCTCTTTTTAATGCAGATTTAAAATATTACACTATTACATAAATGACCTCCCTAGAAATGATGTGCTCACTAACAACATCTATCTAAAAAAAGATCTATCAGAAACAGAAAAGCACCAGAGAATGTCATAAACAGATTAAAACCCGAGACAGTCATCCATACAAGGAGAGATTTAAAAGATTAACATATTTTGTTTGGAGAAGAGGTGAATTTAGTGAACATAACAGAAGTAGATAAAGTAGTGAACAATATACGCAGAAAAAACATTGATGGTATTTAACCTTTCTCATGAAAGAAGGAAACAAAAACATCAGATAAAGCCAGTGCAAACAATTTCTTTTTGAAGTTCATTACCATTAGCATTTGATAAATCAGAGATTATTAGACATTGAAGAGGACTAAAATTTTAGAATTGCCTGGGATTTCCAAATTGTCAGTTACGTCAGGTAGTATCATACTTGCATAAGGTAATGGTTCCCATTTCAACACAACTTGTAAAGTCTACCTCATAATTTGATCAGCTGTTTGATGGTTTGCATTTGTTGCAGAGACTTAGCCAACACCATTTAAGCCATTAATTTTGATGGACCTAAGATAGTTCTATGTGACTGCAACTACTGCATGCTAGACAACCAAGACAAGCAACAGAAGTTTTTAAGTTCCTTCCCAGCCATCAAAGTGCTCTTGTGACAGCAGTGGCTTTCTGCTGCGCTGCAAAAGGCTGCATTTACAGATCCATCAGGCAAAACACCTGAAGCGCTGCAGAGCACAACCACAAGAGAACTTCCCGCCTTCTGCGCTGAGGTTTGGGTCAGTCCAATAGAACTATTATTATGAATAAAACCCGGATTTTCTCTGAAATTTTATGGTAGGAGCAAAAGCAGAATGTAGCTTGAGGAATAGGATAGGAACCAAGTCAGGACTCCTTTTCCCTCCAAATCTTGCCACCCACTAACAGGCTGAATGGTTCTTGTTGCAGGCCAAATCACCACTTGGGTTTTAAGACAGTTCACGTTTCTGTTTCAAAATACAAATCTACCTCTTTGCAGTGTATTTTGTTCATTCGCAAAACTACTGTTCTTCCAGATGTATTATTTGTATGTGCTCTACAATTTAACATCTTTCTATTTCAAGATTGCTGACATGTGGGTTGTGTAATACCAAAGTACTGATGGGCAACTCGTGTTGTACCACGGAGCATACCTTAGATGGATACACACAGGACAGAAGAATTCCTGCCAAGAACAATTCAACACCACAATGTTACACACACACACAAGCTCTCTTCAAAGCTACTGGGTTAAAATAAATTTATTTTTACTGATACCTTATGTTCAGTGTATCCTCATTAGCCAAGGAAGTTTTCTTATTTGTAACTATACATAGATTTGCCAAGTCCTGCTTTTTACAGACAACCAGAAGAATGCTTCCTGAAGACACAACTTAATTTCTCTATTTCTATATCCCTATTTCCTGAATTATGAATGGCTTTGTGTATATTTCAGTCTAATGTTTCATAAATACTTGATCTTTATATTAGCGTTAATTGCATTTCCCTTTTACAGTTACAACACTCAGCTGAATTTTTTGTACAATTACAGAATGACTATGCAGCTGGGTCTTCTCTATCCATTAATTGACCTTGAAGCAGTGCAGAGGCAAAGTTGCACTTTCACCAGTTCTGTGTTCCTGTAAGATGACCGACCTCCTGTACAGTGATACAGCACCCTCAGGGTATGTGCTGTTTCCAGATTAAGCTTCTCTTAAAATACAGCATCTTTCACACTATGTTAAATGGGGGCATGTTCCTTTACCACTTTTACATACTTCCTGAATTTTTTTCAAACATTTTACACTCAGACCTACAGTATATTCATCGATTTATTAAGATGACCACATTTACAAATTATATAGTCAGTACATATATACTATATATATATAGTGTATATATAGCTTTTCTTTAAAAAAAAAAAACAACACAGAAATATCCACACTTTTTCATATTTCTAGTTTATTCTGTTTATTAATAATCTGGGGCATACTGGTCTATAAAAGGCAACTTATACAAAGGAGAGGTCCATGAGGAGGCTGGAGATGGTAACAATATATTAAAAGAGGGCAAAAATAAAATAAGTAACCACCCCTACCACTCATATTTTATTTAATAGGAACACTCAGCAAACTTCTTACACAGGCTGCATGTATTTTATGAAGAACTGGTTGCAAGCAAAAAGAAAAAAAAAGGTATGTAAGAGAGGAAAAGAGGTGAAAAACAGTGGTTAAGGCAGCAGACTGGCTATGCTGATCGGAGAAAATAAGAGGTTAAAATCTATGACTCATAAGATTAGTAAACAACCCAGAGTACAAATCTCATACTAAATCAGATGGTGAAGCACTCACCCTTGCTACAAAAAAACCCAAAACATAGAAGATTTGCAGCCTTTGAGAGGCAATTCTAAGCTTGCCTGGTTTTGTTTAGGTCAGGTAACTTCTGCAGTCCAAATCCAAAGTAGGTCTCTGTATTGTTCAGTGATAAACCCCAATTACAATGCTTATGTTAAAATTTACACCTGCAACTCATCTGTTCAATCCCTCTCAGTGTGATTCCATGTTCAGAAAAAATCAAAACAAACAAAAAACCTACACAAAACAAACCAACCAACCCACAAAACCTAAAGGACATGACAAAATGCTGGAAGGCCAAAAAGAGAATTCTGCAAAAAGAAGACAAACATTTACATACAAAGCAGACTAATTATTCTTTTTTTTTCAACTTGGAAGTAGTTGGAGCACACTTTTGACAAAACGGTAAGCAGAAATTCTAATTAAACACTCTATCTCAAACACAGCTGTATTTAAAAATTCAGTTCTATCATTTCCTCACAAAACATTTAACAAACTTCTTTAATAAAAGTACTCTGAGAGAACTACTTAGAAAGAGGAAGCGTTACATGGGTCTCAGATGCACGAATAGCATGACAAAGCATGAACAAGTCTATTCTTTTTTTAATATCCTCAAGTCAAAATTTCACTAGTGCTGCTAATGGCAGGATTTTTAAATGCTTCAGATAAATTACTTTGTTATTGTGTTATTCCTTTGTAAAAATTGGGGGTTTTTACATTGTTTCTTATGTATCATTATGAGATTATATTTCTTGGCATTTTAATATGATTTAGCAGCAGCGTTGTTTTTATAAGAATTACCACTGAAATATTTAGTGTTATAGCTATACCTCATAGCTTTTTGTAAATTTTTGTTTGTTTCTTCTTAAATGAGAGAGCACCACAGTCCATGTTTCTACAAAGAATAAACTTTCTTTTAACTCTGTATTCCTCTACACTTCCTTAGACAAAGTGTCTTAAGAACCACATTGGGATTGCAGGTATTACACTGGTCCTTATTAAACAGCATAGCTTGAAACATTTTCTAATTGATATAATCGAGAATTAATGATTTCAGGTTTTCATGGATCACTACTTGGTGCCTTCTCAAACGAGGTTCATGGGAGAAGGGAAGGAGTCACTTTTTAGAAGCTTAATGTTAAGATGTTGATTCAAAAGTAATACATATTACTAATGCAGATTTATAATCATATGCCACTATAATGAAAAAGAACGTTACTAAGGAAAATAAACATGGCAAAATAGACATCGTTTGTAGCTAACATTAGATTCCTTAACAGTGTGCTATCATAACATATAGGCTGTTATCCCCAAATGTAACTACTACAAACTAAATTCAACCAACAGTTTGCCTACAAACCAGGAAGGTGAATGAATATATACAGTACACTGGCCTTCAGTACACTAGTATATTTATTAAAAAAAAATAAATCACAGTATCTTCTTAAATAATACTTTTAACATAATTTATAACAAAGGAAGCACTTTGAAGTCTAGAAGCACAACGGTAACTGATTAAATCTTACTCTAAAAATTGGTCAGTTGTCATTTTGAGAGAAAAAAAAAAGTTTTCTATCTTTCCTGCAAACTACAGTGAACATCAGTGCTTTTCCTCCTCTATGTTTACAATTTTTTCCCCAAACAAATGTTGTCACATCACAATATCCCAGTAGCTGGTGACAAATCTAACTGCAATTCCTATTTATATAGCAACAGACAGGAAAAAGTAGAACAAGACCATGTTCAATATTAAGTATAGAGATCTCTCTGTCTAAGCCTTCCTTAACATTTGAAAGAATCTCCCACCACTACTTCACTAAATAGAAAAGATATGTAATATATTAAATTAAGTATAAAGTGGAAGTTTTAATTCTGTACTGATTCCTCCTTCCCTTTAAAAGGATCGGGAGTCATACTTTATGCATGGTCTTCAATTTTTTTTCCTACTTCTCTTCCTATGCTTTCACAATTGCCAAGAATCAAATCACTATTAATTGAGTGTTTAATTAGCAGTAAGCATCTAGAAAGATCAAAATCATCTTTACTAGACTGTAAGACAAAGCACGATTACTAACTCTATTCCATTTACTGGACAAAAGTCAGAAAAGCCAGCTATTATATTCTGTACTTCCTACAAGTATTTTTTAAACAGGGGAGAAAAAAATTAAGCCAAGGTCTATTATTACACCTACAAGCATGAAAAAGGGGGCTATTCTTGACCATTTCTCGTTGATGTTTTTTTTAAATTTGTTTTACTTTCTTCTGTTCAGAGGTTGCTTTGTGATCTCAAAGTTTGAGAGTACAAAAGTGGCAGCCTTGTATTTCTATTGCTGTGAATTAATACCTACCTAGGAAGATTTCTGTCTTTGCTCTTCCCTAGAACATCAATCTCCTAGATTAAAAATTTCCAATTTGAAAAACAAAATGACATTGTGGACATAAAACTATATAGGATTTTGAACTACAATACTGCTTAGCACTTACCAATTTCAACAGAGGTAAAAGAGCTGCAGGTACCAAAAGCAGGGAAGATGTTTCTTACATTCAACTCAAATTTAAAAGATTAAAGTTTCCGGCCTGATAATTGGAAAGTAGAATTAAACTATGCCCTAATAGCTTGGCATCAAGGGATACTTATGGTTCATATTAATGAATGCATTTACAAGTTTGATTGATAACAGCATAATATACTGCCATGTACTTTGTAACTAATCAAGAAATAGATATGATCAACTATGGATTGACAGTCAGTCTTCAGATGAGGAACTAACTGGAGCACAAACCATTCCGGTCTGAATACCTGTGCTATGGGTAATATGCCAAAGAGCTTCCTGCACTTTATAGTGAAGTTATTGTCAGCAGCAGTTTCCTGATTAACAGCCACCTACAGTGCTAAAATTGCAGGTTCATGGCATGGCACTGCAGGTCCTTGTGAGCTCATTGACTCTAATATTCTCCACTCAGTTTTCAGCAGACAGAAGAATTATTATGATCCTTCTCCTTGCCCAACAACTAAGGGCACATAAAAAGACTTCCTCACGTCAGGATGCCTCAGGGTAAAAATTCTGGTCACTCTGAAGCCAGTGGGACTTCTCCTTTAACAGATCCACGATTTTGTCATCCCTCTTTACACCATTTAACTATTGCATCACTTTGACTATTAGCCTGCCAGTAAGGACTGAAGATGGACTGTGAATACAGCACTGAGAAATGCTGAATGCAATCAGCAGAAAGCATGTCTACAAGTGCAGATAGTGCAAGGAGCAAAAGAAAGAACAAGAATATAGAATCTTAAAAGCAGAACCATTTATTCATACATATTTAGAGGGTATGCGTCACGGAAACGAACATGAATCCACAATGTATGTAAATAAGACCTTTATGCAAATAAGACACAGGCCTTGGGCTTCTCATCAGTCACCAGTGCATCCCTGGGTGCTGCAGAAGCCATGCGTTGGCATTATCTTCTGCCACAATAGCATTTTGCTCATGCAGCTTGATTCCAGTCTCAGATAAACTGCAACACACAACCTTACGGCTCATAGAAATCAGACACTCTTTAGAAATCTCTAGAACAGGCATAGAGTGGGATATTTTAGAACATACACTAACATACAAAAATCAGGTCTTACCATTCTGAAAAGTGGAAAACTATGCAAGTACTTCCTCTGCAGTTCCTTCTACAAATCAACACACACATTTCTCCACAAATCAATGGTCACATTTTTCTTCCTAAGAATCTCTAAAGAAAGCACAAAATATTCTAAGAGAAAAATCACAAGAAACCTATAGAAGCAGGAATGTTTGCAGCTTCCTGTTGGGTAGGGAGAAGGATCCAATCTGTTAAACTGAGTGGAAAATATTTGTGTGTATGAGCTCCCAAGGAAACACTACCACAGGTCTGCAGCATGGCACAGCAGTGCAGTGGTGGTTGTTAGTCTCAATTCAATTTGTGCATTTAAGTCTCACCTGTTAATTGGAGGTTCAGAATAAGAACAAAACTTCTAACTTGACTGCATTTTAAATTAGCACATATTTCATCCTGTCAAATCAGAGCTATCCAGGACAAAGGGTTAGTTCACTTCCAAACTACTAAACTAAAGGAAACACCAAATCCATTTGCATGCATTCTTAAAATATCAGAAAAACAAAGTCACACCCATAAATTCCTTCTACTTATTAAACGATTACTGTACCACATGCAAAGCAATACCTCTAAAATAATTTTAGCTGTATGTACAGGATACTCTGATTTACATTATTATTTCTGTTCACCCTATATTTTAATAATAAGGAGCTATAATGTTTTTCATCTTCTTAATAGCAAATTTTATTATAATTTAAAGCAAACAAATTGGGAAAGGAAAAGTTTATCCTCACTATATATGATCACTTCTCAATGAAGTAAAAACTGCTGGCTTGTGACAAAAGGCAAAATCTGGCTTAACCTGACTGCAGGTAATCCCACACAGTCATATATGTACACTATATAATGTAATAAAATAATTTCATATAGTAATATCTTCTGTAATGATGAAAACCACTACTTCTTCAAGTACTGAGACCAAGAACAATCTTTTAAATCACATTTAGTAGTAACAGACTGAATTTGTGTATGCTGAATAACAGACTTTGTATACGTTGTATTAAAACCGAGATGTCAAGACAATTTACATTCCTTAAGCAATACTTACAATCACTTTTTCAATTCTGAGCTAATATTAAATAGGTCTATTTTATTTTTCATTAATTTCCTTTCTGCTTTTAAATAATTCAGTTATGACTTTAAGATGTTCTACAAAACTTTTAGCGATGAACCCATAAGTAAATGCACCGTTTCAAAAGAATTATTTGAAAAAGCATTCAGTTTACT
Source organism: Brachypteracias leptosomus (assembly GCA_013401335.1). Lineage (NCBI taxonomy): Eukaryota > Metazoa > Chordata > Aves > Coraciiformes > Brachypteraciidae > Brachypteracias > Brachypteracias leptosomus. The sequence continues at coordinate 212,552 of VYZX01018468.1, forward strand.
CCTTTAATCTTTGTGTAATTTTATAAAGACTTCAGCTTCACAAGCTATTTTACATCCTTCAACTCTGAAAGTTACATCCTGATTGAATTACGAGGCTGACTCTTTTGTAGCCCAAGTAATAACGCATGAACAAACTAAGAACTTTGTTACAAAGTCTTAAGAGAGATGTTTTTGCGCGCAGCCAGAGCCATGTGCGATATTGCAATTATTACAATATATTCTATAAATTTACCCCCGTACCAGCTTCAAACGCAAAGAACACGCACCACAAATCTACAGTTGTACCTCGTTTGAGTTTCAAAGCGTTATATACTCATTTCAAAAGCATAACAACTGCGTAATGAAGTGCGCGGTAGCCAAGACTGATACGCACCTGAAAAACCGCAGCTTGGCAAAGGCATTTTCCCCCTCTTCTGTGTGAGGGGCAGCTCTGTAAGCCCGTTTGACCACGAGCTCTGTAGGTCACGCTCATTTAAAAAAAAAACTCGCGGAATTCCCGCAACTCCGCAGTCCCTACCTCAGAACTCAGCAGCGACCGCTAGAACCCTGCTCCGCCTCGAAATCAACCCTGTTTCAGCCCCGTCCTGGCAAAAGTTCCCGGCGTGGAAAGCAACCCGTGATGCGCGGCCGCGCCAGCCCCGGCGGCATTCCCCCCTCACAAAATCCCGCCTCATATCGCCACATGAGCTGCGCTCCCGCCGCTCGTCGGAGTCGGGCTGCAGGCGGACGGCCGGAAGAGCCAGGGCAGACGGCAGCGGCCCGGCGGACCCCCGAGCTCCGGTACAACCTTCCCCCTCCCCAGCGGTGAACTAGCCCCGCACAACGGCAGCCTGACAGCAACGTCGGGGTCCAAGAGGGCTGGTAACTCCCCGCTGACCGAGCCTTCCCCTCCGACACCCTCCCCGTTTATGGCCGAGGCGCCTGCCTGACGCCCAGCGCTCCCCGGCAAGGCGCCCCGCTGGCCCTCACCCACACGGGGCCGCCCTGAGCCGCCTTACCCGCGAAAGGGGCGCGGGCGGCGGGGCCGCCTCCGGGCTGGCCAAGAAAGGGCGCGAAGAGGCAGGTGAGGAGGAGCAGGAGGCGGCCGCAGCGCGGCCAGGCGCGGAGCTCGGCCATGGCTGGGGTACAGCCCCCGCTGCCTCGGAGCCCCGCGGCGCGGACGGGGCTCAGCGCCGGGGCGCCGCTCCTGCCGGGCGGTGCTGGCCACGCCCCATCAGGGAACCATGAGGGGGCGCGAGGGGCGGGAGAGGAGCGCGCGCGGCAGGGACCGTTGGGGCGGTTGGCGCGTTGCGGGGGGCGGCGGCGGCGCGAGCGCCAGCAGCGGCCTCAGCGAGGCGTCGTCCCGGGCCGCGGTGTCCAGTCCCGGAGGTGGGCCAGAGGTACCGACTCGTGGCCCTGCGCCGTGCGGAGACGCGGGGTGGGGGGTCGGCCGGGCAGTCGTACCGCGTGCCTCAGGCCCCTGCTTCGGTCGGGTAACGGCCACTGCCTCCCCTCCGGGCTGTCAGGAGAGGCGCCCCGGGAGGGAGCCGGGTGCTGCGGGAAGGAGCCGGGTAGCAGGTACCTCGGCGGGAAAGCTGCAGCGATCCCCGTGAGCGCTGCACCCAGAGGCACCCCTCGCGCATCGTCCCGTCGCTTCTGCAGCTGAAGACGCGGCGGCTCGCCCAGGGGCGCAGGTGCTAGCCGGGGAGGCGGACAGCTGGGCCGGGGCCGCCGCCTCTGCCTCCGGGCGACCCGCCGTGCCCCGCCAGAACGCGGCTGCAGCAGCAGCTGCTGCAGCGAAACGTTAAGTAACAGCGGTAAAGCCACCCGGGTCAACAGCTGTCTCTTCTAAGCCATGGTTTTTTTTTTTGGGGNTTTTTTTGGGGGGGGGGGGGGAAGGAAAATAAACAAACTAATTTTTAACTTCCATAGGAAACAGTTTTTGGAGTTGCTTTTGGCACTTCTTATCAAAAATAGATAAACTGATGCAAGCTAAAAGGAACTAGGATATTTCTGTCTTTATCAATTTTATAGATACATATAATAAATACTCGGTACAAAAAAAAAACCAACCCAAGCTTTTTTTTTCTATATCAGATAAATAAAAAGCTGTTACAAAAGACAACTGTAAATGCACCGTTAAATACAATTAGTGATTTTTTTCCTAAATCTTAATGGCAATGTTCCATGACAATGTGTACATGTAAGTAGAAACAGCTGGCATTAATGCATTGTTTACATTGAAGGTACTGCTTTAAGATTTTTACACAAAGGAGATTTGGAAAGAGGGGCTAAATGGCTATATGTAGTGTTCATTATCTGCTATGTGAAAAGTGCTAGATATCAGATTCCTCAGAAAAGTGGACTTTATTCAATTCAAGTAATTTTAGCAACTTGGTACCTTCCTAAAATGACCATTACTCAAAGTAGTACTTTCATTAAGCACATTGTCAGTTATCAGAATTCTTTTATATCAAATGTTCATTTTATAGAAAAATAGTGCTTATCTTTGTGTAAATCACCACTGTTCTTGATGACCAAAACAGTACTTAAGCCTCTCACCCTCTTTCTTAATTTTTAAGCTCATATTTTCCTGGATTATCCTGCAGCCATATTTAGGTTGTGCATATCTGTGCAAGACATAATGCAGTCCGTATAAATCATCCAAAAAAGGCTGCTTACACAGTTTCTTCCAGCACTCTGCGAGTGACATGTTGTATTGATTTGAATGCTCTGCAGTAAATATGGTCATTTTATATATTAAGAATCCATTTGTATACTGTATGTCCTCCACAATTAAAATATACGTGCTAAAGGATGAGGCGTGACTCTTATTTTGAAATGCTCAGTGTATATGCAGTGGACAACCCAAGATTTTAGAGTAAATAAAAATATACTTCAGCCCAAAGCATAGCACAAAACTCTCTCTTTTATTCTTTTGTGACACACTCATGTTTTCTGAGAGCTCCAAAAATTACTGGGCAATGTTTCAACTGAAATTGCAAATCTGTAGTTTTTGATGACGCCTGGTCCACTACTGCACTGCACCTGCTGTTCCTACCTTAAGGCTATCACATAAAATCTATATTTCTGTTAGCAGCAAATGTGCATTGCAGTAAATGCATTTTCAAGCCATAACATCTAGTTAACAGTGTTAAACATAGTTGCCACTCCAATGTGCAGGACGTAGCAAACTGGTTTTATTACATAACTATGAATTTGTTTGCAGCTGGGTCCTAGCTAGGCAAACCAGATGCTGTGAGATGTAAAAGGATTAAACTGTCCAGGTTACATGCCCAACATTTTGCTAAATATTTGATGTAGCATCATCTGGCACACATTAATTATGTTGTATTATTACTGTTTTAGAAAACAGTAGTTATATAAATAAGCCTTTTTTTTTCCTGCTGCTTTGAACTTGGAGCAAAATGTTAATACTAACAGCAGCATGCTAAGTTTAATATCCATTGTTAAGTGAAAGCCTAAACAATTACATGAGTAATGTCTGCTACGTTTCAAAAGGTCCTTCTCGGCAGGAGTTGACATCTGAAGGTCCCCATTAAAGTATGTTCTGAGAATCTCCAGTAAATTGTCTGATGGCAGCTTCTACTGTACACTGAAGAGTACTTTAACTGGGAAGCCAAATGCCAGATTAATCACAGATAAAAATAGCAAGCTGCTCAGTTCTCTTTGTAAAATGAGAATATTCTAAATTTTTTTTTGTGAAGCTTAATTTTCTCCAGATTAGAGCCAAGAACTATATAACCAGTGAAGGGTACTCTCAGATCCAAGTTTTTCATATTGTAATAGAAGTAACTGCAATTAAAACTTGAAAAGAGCAACTTTTTTTTTTTTTAAAAAAAGGACAACTTTTACAACAGAAAAGAACAGAATGGAAAATATTCTTTAAAGAAAGTGAAAGACATTTAAGGAAGTCCTAGAATCTCAGCTAGACTGAAGCTACATCGTTTCTTTCCTGCATAAAGTACCAGAGTGCATTAACTTCTTGGACTTAGATATACACTTAACTATCTATGTATCACATACAGTTTTTGTGGCATCTAAAACCATTAAATTGAATGCCTTGTAATCGTTAATATATTTGTTCTCACAACACAGTGGAGAAGTATTGTCCCTAATTTTAAGATTATGAGCAGAAAGAATAAGTAATTACCTTGGGAATCCATAACTACACAGAAGCAGCAGTCAGATTTAACATAAAAAGCCCTTTATCACCTTAATTTGGGGGCTTTTAGAACTCTGACAAGCAAAAATATTTGGATGAACAGGGAAGCATACCTAAAGGAATCCTCTGTCTTCCAGTGCACAATACAGTAAGTCATGTAAGAAGTAGTCTCAGAAGTTAATCTGGCTTTATTTGAACAGAACACAGTAATCTAGAAAACAAGCTAACTCTTTTTTTAAAACACTGACAGATGCAAGAGACAGCACAGGTATTACTGGGGAAGCAGTAGTTTCATTCTCTCTTAAAACTATGTAGAATAACAAAGCACATTACAATTTATTAGGGCAATCTATTTGTAAATACTTGCCCTAACAAGTCCTATCACACACTCAAGTGAGACAGGAACTATCCAGTCCTTAAGTTTGCCAACATCATATGATGCAAACGTCTTCAAGTAAATACTGCTACCCAATTTGAAAAATCTGTCACCTTACACAGCACCATGTGAAGTTCTGGTGTTAACAATCCACAACAAGAGCTAAATATTTGAAATACTTATGTAATATGCTGTAAACTGTGTAAACACTAAGTACATCAAAAAACCATACAAAGAACAGGAAGACCATTTTGATTAGCAAAGACGGCTCAAATGTATCACCAAAATAATTTTTCTGTTCTTACAACTTATCCCCAAACCACTCACAGAAAAGGCACAGATAGCTGTGAATTTTTTTTTTCTCTCCAAACACACAAAGCCAGAATCAACACACCAGGCCTACGTGGTCAAACACTGCTCTATTCCTAGGAAAAACAGGTAAGGAACTTGCATTAGTCTAAGGATGTCCCAAGAAGATTCTAGTCAATAAAAGATCTCCAGCATCTGCTTGCTGTCCTAGGTTCAAATGCAGGAAAGAAATGGAAACTTTAGTTTAGCAGGACTGTACTGTACATCTGGGGTACGAGTGCCAGCTAGAGTTACTTGCCTATTCTAAGGCAGTGCTGAGGCTCATCTCACAATCAGCTATTAATGGCACTCAGTAGAGATGGCTTTTTAAAATTAAAATTATAATTATTGTTCAAAGATTATACTCAAATTATTTGATAATACTTTTACTCTGGGTAAACAAAACCCCTAAATAACCTTTTAAAATGCGGTGTAACTACACAGCTTATCACAATGATTCAATACATAATAGACTACAGGTCAGAAAATTACTTAAATCATTCCAACTTTTGATTATATTACAGTGCTTAATAAGTTCTCCTTTACCAGCAAATGGTGCAGTGTTTGGCAAAGAAATGCTATTGATAATTCTTTTAACAAAGACCTAAATATATTTGGCTTACCCACTCTTTTTTAGAAACAGAAGCACTTAAGAAAAAATATTGCAATGAACCTATATCCTAAGCTATCTAAGAATATTTTTACTGGTACACTAAACAAATTGCCTTGTGTGATTTATGTACATTGATGAACCCAGACTCAGATGCTCTAATGGTTTCCTAGAAGAGAGAAAGGATTGCTGGAGTTTGTCACATTTTGTTTCAAGTTATCTTTGAGAAGTTAGAAAAACCTGCATTTTGCCATTGCTGCTTTTAGGGCATGTTACAAGTACTTGTATAACCATCATCAGTGATCTAGAAACCTGCAAAAGATGCTGATAAATTGCATTCATAGTGTCAAAAATTGAGCACTGAATTTTCTATATAAAAATGGAGCTTGAGGTATTTATGCAATCCTTTATAACAGAGATTAAATCTTACTCATTGCACATTGTCTGCAACTATTCAGTACTTGTATAAAATATCATTCCTATGTTATTATTTGAAACATCTACTGTTGTAAAGCGCAAATAAAACCTGGTCTAATTTTAATTAGCTATAAAATTTGAATCCTAACAAAGTACTGAGTTTGGTACAAAAGACTAAGGCCATTGGCCTGCACTGAGACTTAAAAGAATGACCATGCTGGTCCTGCAGCCTGCACAGAACCCATACGCCCACCCCACGCTCTCGACAGAGGTTGCCAAACTGAGTGCAGCATATCTACACAAGCTGCAGCAGACACCTCAGCTCAGGTTCCTGTCTGCTGCTCTCTACAGCCAGACTTACAGCAACAAGCTCAAAAAAGGGGGTCGTTGAGACTAAGGTTAATCCCTGGCTGTGTTGTCAAAGTACATATGATCAATCAAAAATGTCAGGGATAGGTAAAAAAACCACACTGTATGGATTCACTACATTTCTTTAAATGGTCATATTAAATCCTGTAACTACCAGATATCCTTTAGGGTAAAAAACCAAACAAAATCAAAACCATAAAGCTACAAGATAGACACAATCCAGGGTTGACACAAAGGGGCTGGATCACCAGTGTCACAGTTTGAAATTCAGCAGGTAGGGTCCCTCATTCAAGTATGTCACTTGAGTGAGCCTTCCAGTTTGCTTTTGGTAAATGGAAGGGTGCAGAACAATTTTCAGTAACTTTTTTTCTTTCAGAACAAGAAGATATTTTTGTTCATCTGAAAATAATATTCTTTTGCATTCAGTATAAGGACAATCTGAACAAAAGTTATTGTAATTTCTAAATCATGCACAAATATTCTGATTTCTCAAGTGGATAACTGGTTAGGTTTTCTAGACTTTTGTCTGTTATAGAAGGGATCACAATTCTCTGGGAAAGTATCAGCAATGCTAAACTAAATATAAAACATCTCAATTTCCTTTCAAGAAAATGTATGATACTCAACATGGCCTAAATCATGCACTATTTTATTTACCTACTAACAAGATAGCTTAACATTTCCATCTGGCCTTTGTAAAATGCCTTTTCTAGTTTGCATATATAGCTAGTGTTCTATGATTAATTTCTTAGAAAACACATACACTCATGAAAGGCTATAGTAAACTGAACACATTTGCTACAGGGCATGTTTAAAACACTACTGCTTGCAAGACTTACCAGGTTGACGTAGCCTGTTACAGGACTAAATAGGCCGAAATTAAAACTTAGCATGCCAGCACATTTTAATTCTGTATTTGTGAAATGATTTTTCAAACTTGGGAGCCCTTTTCACTACTTTAAAAGGAAAACTCACACTTACACACAAAACTGTAACAACTCTAACACCGTATTTGTTCTTTATCAACTAGCATATACCTTGTTTTAATGGTTTAAAGCGATTAAATCCCTCAAGATCGTGCATATCCAAGCAATACTGAGGAAATAAAGACACCCATCACTATTCATCTTAAATTTTATTCCATAATAAAAAATAAAAGATGAAAGAAATAGACTGTTCAAGAATTAAAGCAATTATTGGTCAATGTGAGGAGCAATAAACTAATTATCTGAATGATGATTAAGGACCTGGTTCATCAAAAGTAAATCTAGGTCCTCCATGGCATATTTGCAGGCTTCTACAAAACGGAAATCCGGATGATCTTTTACTGAAGCAGGTCCTAGATTACATACAGAACGCTTGATTTAACATTCTATTTATCCTTCTCTTTTTGCTCTTTTTCCTTCTTTTCACGTTCAGCTTTTGCTTCCTCCTCCTCATGTTGTTTTATTAACTGTTCCACCTCCTTTTGCTTCAGAACCCTTATTACTGTCTTTCCATTCTCTCTTGTCAGTGTTGCAATTTCAACTGAAACACAGGGAACAGATAGAGCAATCATCAGAAGGGTGAGGTCTGCGGTTGCAACTAATAATGAAGCAGAAAGCCCTTGTCCTGCCCCTACAAAGCAACTTGACTGGCAAGCCAGAAGGCAGCAGTGTACACAGGCGCGTTACCACTCTTGCAGTCACCCGACCACCAGGCACACAGCCACTCCTGCTGCCGCACCAACGTGGCCTGTGATCCCTGAACTACGGTTCAGGAGCTGGCCAGGGTGGAGCACCTTCAGCTATTCAGCTATGCCACCTCTATGCCTTTTAGAAACATAAGGCTGAGAGATGCCACATCTTTTAAAAAGATTTTTTGCATGACCACTAACATGCCAATAAACCACATCTGATGTACATACATGTACCATGTTTAACTTTTTATAAGCAAAGGCTGTTATCCCATATTAGCGAACTGCTTACCTTTCTCTGCAGAGAGTTTGCTAACGTCCATGGTTTTGTTTAGAACCTTAATGGCTAAGGCAAGTGCAGTCTTCAAGGTCATTTCTCCTTCTTTGTAGTCTTGCTTTAGCATTGACACAGCTGCCTACAAATTTCACAGAAATTAAAATGGTGTCTTGGGGCAGTGAACCAAACAGTTGCTTTTTGCCAGGTAATATCAATGCCTGAGTAACAGCAGTGTTTCAACAGTTATCTCTTTCTGCTCTGCGCTACTCATCAACAACTCAGTTTAATTAGCACAGTGTCATTTACACTTCTTTTTTGCTTGATTTTTGAGAGGAAAAAACACAGAACTTACAGCACTATTATTCCCAATGCATGTAGCTTTCCACCCTCCGTAATTTCCACTAGGATCACTCTGATACAGCTGAAATCCATAATGCTTATCCCAGCCAATATACAGCAACGAAACACCAAAAGGACGTTTTCCTGTTGGAAAGGCGGCTATTAGCAATCTAAATTTAGTAACAAGATTGGTCATGAGTGACAATTATTTTCTTTGATTTCTTTTTTAAATCTGTTCCTGTGAAGTAGGATTTAACAGACTGCTCTGCACTTCTGTTGCTTGAGATAAGCACACCAGCATTTCTTTCTAAGTCATGGCAGGGTGGGGGGGCAGCAGAGGTTTACTTCATTTAACCCTAAGAGCAGCTCATTTCTGTCTCCACATGTTGAAATTTATCATCTCAGGACTTTAAATCAGAACTTAACAGTGTCAAAAAACAGGTACCTTAAAAGGTTGTTCTTTCACACTACATATGTGTAAAATATCAGAGTCATCAGTTCTCATACTAAGGAACACCACTTACATCATTTTCTAACATGTTGCTTAATCCACAGAAATAGGGATTTTTTTAAGTGTTAAAATATTGATAAACCTACATATGGTCTTATTTGTGATTCATTGTGTCATTACACCGGACAGGCCCAAAATGTTGAAAGGTAACATATTAAAGAATTTTCTGCTGGTCTTTTGAAGGAATTCTCTAAAACCTAAGAGCACTCAAATCATTGCCTGCAATGGGCCAGAATCTCAGCCATCAAGGTCTCGAACACTAAAAAATAGCACATTAAGTAGCAAAACAGTAACCATGACTACCCACCCATTCCCTTCTGAAATTTGGCTATTGTTTTTCCTGGAGATACAGGAGAATTTGGTAGAAGTATCAAGAGACTCAAGCACCTCAAATTATGTAATAGTATCATTAAAAGGACAATAGTTCTTCACGTTTCATTACCTCCAAACTGTGTATAAGCCTGCTTGATATCACATAGTGCTGTTACCAGTTGTTCACAAGGAATGGGCTCTTGATATTGTAACAAATACCTAATAGGAAAGAGGAAAAAACACACCAGTTTTCAAAACTTGTTTTGCTGACAGTATCCTGCACCAAGTTTAACAAGAAAGAAGTTTCTAAGTTAGAGACTCTTTGATCCAGCTGTTTTATTTCAAACAATCTACTTCTGCTTCACTAAGTGCACATTCATTTTGATTTAATACATAAACAGAACTGACTCTGACAGCACAGGCAAGTAAAACTGTACTATCAGCAGACCTACCTCTGCGCAATCAGTCTTAGTTCATTTGTTAGAACATTGGCATCTGAAGTTATTCCTGCAACACTGCAAGCCATATCCCTGCAATGAAAGCATACAAATTAACTGATTTCCTATCAATCTCCAACAAATAGTCACATCTTCATGTAGCAGAATGCCTACTTTTGGGCTTTTCTGATCAAAACTACCTATCTGCCATATGAAGCAAGTTCATCAGCTCCTGCCTTTAGGGTCACCAAAAGTATTATGTAACCATTTCGTAAGAGTAGAAGTGGACAGCAAAAAGCAAGTTCCGATACAGCACACCAGAATACTGAAGGAGCCATACAGATATGACAGGTCTTCAGTGGAAGTTGCTGGCTGGAAGTTATACACAGTGTTTGTGTAACTGAAATTTCACAATTTTCATTTGATCACAACTTGATTTGGTTGTTTAACTACCTCTTAATTTAAGATCTCTATTGCTACAAAGCTTTCACTACGCAGAAAGGATTCAAAAAATATAATCCAGGTTCTTTTTTCCAATTTAAGAATTTTTCAGAAGATGTAAGGGCTGGCCCAGGCGACTACTCCAGTGCACTGTTACACTGTCTCCTTGAAAATCCAGGACTTTCCTGCAGTTGCAGCTGGTTTCAAGATCAACACAGAACAGGAGCTATTTGTGTTTCACTTGCACCTTCTGGCAAGAATGAAGCTCTTCCTTCCTTATACACAAGAGAGTATGATCTTTAACACTCTTCGCTCTGGTATCACAAATTTAACTTCCAGAGAGCTAAAAAGAGAGTCATAATAGGAAGATGTAACATCTTTGCTAAAACTGTTGCAAAGAAATATAAGGCATGTTTTACCTAATTACCTTGTTCTCTTTGAATCACAAAAAACCCCTCAAAGACTTAGAAGAGGACACTGAGCTGAAATTGCATGGTGACTTTTGTGTGCATTATTTATTCTGTCCCCCCAAAGGGTATTTCATAAAACTGAGAATTCTCAATTTCCTTAATTGCTGCAATAACATTACCTTGTATAGGGAGGTATGAACAAAGAGGCTATTCCACCTAGAAAATTCTTCCAGAGATTGGAAAAAAAAAAAAAAGAGATGCTTCTACTGTAGAACCACAGAAGCAAACAATGACAAAATGGTCATACCTGCCTAAAACATGGAACAAAAAGAATACTAACACTTGAGATACAATAAAACCAGGCTCAGTGCTAAATGGCAGTGTTTTCTTACTGATAACGTCAGTGGGCATCTGATCATCATTTCAACTTACTCATTAAGTTTGTATATTTTCTCTGAGAAAAACACTTCATCAAGAAGCTTGTGAATGTTGCGTCTCTCTGCTGCCAGCAAAACACCGTCATTTGCTAGAATTCCCAAGCAAGTACCTGCATGTCCAATAGCTTCCATTGCATACTCAACCTGGTACAAACGACCTAGGAAAGGATTTACATTAATAAGACCAAAAAGTAGCACTGAACAAGACCAAGTACACAAAGTGACTTAAATTTGCAAGAATGTGACAGATGTTTATTGCACAACCTAGACTTATTTGTTCAATCTATTCCAAATTAATAGTAAATTAATTGGTTGAAAAGAAGGAGCCAGAAAAGCAAAATCCACAAATCTCACCAGGTATTACAGGGCATTGCTGATGTTGAAAGAAAACTCTTTCCTTTAAAAAACAATAAACCTATAGATTTACATTCTGCTGCTACAATAGAATGAGCCAAAAAGGATTCTCAATAATCAAATAGAATAGCTGATGCTAATTTTTTTGAGTCCATCCCATCCAAGAAATAAGAAACCACTGTTTATACATACACATGCCGAAGCAAGTAAGAATAACAAGGAGAGCTGTGATTACACCAGCAGGATATTCTGCATTCTCAGAGGACAGGAAAATAGTAACAAAATCCATCCATACTCAAACAAAAGACGAAGGGTGAAGACTTGCTCAAGTTATTTCAAAAACATAGCAGGTAGTACTACTCACTAATGGATCATGGTCTCATTATTGCTTGAATTAAAGCAAATTTTTAAGTCTCCACTTTGGACTTTTGGTGTCCTTACAGAACTGGGCACTTCTAGAAGGTAAATATGACTTCTGTAACTCAATATATGGATAGACACACAACATGAACAACCAGCCTTTATACAAACAGCTTGTTCTTTAGCTTTGAGAAGCTGGATAGGACAGTCAGAGTTCACTTGAAAGCCTTAAGTTAAAAAATACCTTCTGGAGAAAATATTGTAGTTCTGGAGTCATATCTTCGAGACTGCAAAATGAAATGACACATTTAATATTATTGTTATCTTGTCAGAAAGTGACATTCTAAAATCAGCGATGCCCAGAGCCGTGTACAAAACCCAGTCGCTTAGTGACCTTATTTTAGTACCCACGGTGAGAAAGTAACGCCTCTACCATTACACAGGCGGGCCTGGCGCACGGACACCGCTCTGCCCACACCCCGGCCACCCTACAGCGTGACCACCGCAGCCGCCTCGCCACACGCTGCAGCGGGACGGGCCGTGCCGCGACTCCCCACGGCCCGCGGCTCAGAGAAACCCCGGGGAAGGCGGACGCGGCCCACCGCTGCCACTCACCATCTTTCCGGGGACGCGCTGCGGGCACAGGGGACGCGGGCCTGCAAAACAACAACGTGCGTTAACCGGCACCGAGCGCCCCACCTCGCCCCGCGCACAACGACCGCGGTCAGAGCCCCAGAGGGCGCCACGGCCGCGCCTGGCCCAGCGCAGCCGCACTGCAGAGTCATCCTCGCCGCGGCGGACGGAGCCGGCCCCGCCGCCCGACGCGGCGAGCCCCGCTTTCCGCAGCACCCCCATCAGCCCTCACTCACGGCAGGCCGAAGGGGCCGACTGGCCGGAGGGGCTGAGCGAGGTCCGTCCGGCGGGGAAGAATCGGGCGCTACAGCCGAACCCAAACCTTCACGGCTGCGTCGGAAATGGCCGCCGCGCCTGCGCGAGGGCGGGCCCGGGGCCGCTTCCTCCTACCGCCGCTAGGCGCGTGCGCCCGTAGGCTGGGCTCCTGCCGCCGAGCCGGCCCCGCCGCTGTAGTTGACCGCCTCCAGGGACGGGTGGCCTGACCCTCGCCCCACATTGTGCCCCCCGGCCTGCGCACACACCGCGGGGGACGCGCTCTAGCACAGGCAGCACCGCCTTTATTGCAATACAGCCAGGTGTTACCGAGCAGGTCCCGCTGCAGCCATCGAGCTACTCCGCGGGTGCGACGTTCCTGTATGCTTCGGCCGTCTCAAACCATGTCTTCTCGACCGCTTCTTGGCCCACCTCGAACATTTTCATTAAGTGTCTCCATCCGGTTCTGGCTGTGATCATGAGGTAATCCTTATTCTCTGGGTACAGCAGGGCTGTATGCGCTGCGATGACAAGGGACTGCGAAAACCTCCCACTCACCAAGAGAAAGAGGGCACTTCTCTCCTCCTCTGTGAGCGGCAGGACACTTTCAAACCCTGCCAGAACATGCCCTCCAACACTTAGAGGATCTGGGCTCTCAATCATCATGTACATAATAGCTATTGCCACTTCAAATACATAATATCCATAGCTCATGTCACTAAAATCCAGGATGCCAGACACTCTGTACTGAGGATTCTCCAGGGAAGCAGAACAGGACTCCACTAGAAGGTTGTGGTCGTTAAGATCTCCATGATTGATACCTAAACACAGAAGAAATAGAAACAGTTTTTAATAACTATTAAACAGCAGAAGCTAACTGTTTTTTCCACATTTCTCAGTGAAACAATTTGGAAAAGATGCACAGATGCTCAAACTAACACTCAACTACAAAAACGTACCAATCTCCCTCAGCATCAAAAGTCTTGCCTTTCATGGCCTTGCTGCTTCCTGGGAACCTTACTCCACTAATGGGTGACCAGACAGAACTGATAAAGGGAGCATTACAAGATCTTCCTCCAGTCTGGTACTACCTGGGATATGCTACACATTTTTCAAACACAGAATAGCAGTTTTCAAATCATCAAATTGTCAAGTTATCGTCAACATCAATGTGAGTTGAATTCCAAAAATAGGATTTAATAGTTAATTTGGCCTTTATTACGGGAACTAGTGTACTCTATTATATTCTTATTAAGCTACTCTAACAGCATGAAAATCACAACCTTAACTGGAAGCAAACTGAACTCATCTCTGGACAGCACATTCCTCCTGGCCTATTCTGCGCTATGGTCATTCAGCACAATATATGCATGTGTCTATCTAGGGATAAAGGAGACTTACTGGTTTGGGGTTTTTTTTGCCTTCTCCAGACCCAAACTCCTGTAAAGAATTTCAGCATGTCAGTGCAACATAATTACAGTGAGAATAAAATACTCACAGGCTCGAAAACTGCTTAGCTTGGGTATTACTTTCCCTTTAAACTGCTCAATAACTTGTTCCACAACTTCTCGATATTTGTTCTGGCCCAAGGCATAAATGTACTGATCTAGAAGAGGAACATTTGCCAGGTTCCAGATGAACTGACCTCGATGCAGACTTTTTACTGATGGATGATGGAATTTCTTTGGAAAAAGCACAAGATAAAAATAGGTCATAAATAAAAATCCTGGGTTTATAATTAAAGGGTTTAATTCAAAGCTCCTATTAACTTGAACTAGTTCCTTATGAGAATCACTGAAAAGCACCACGACTTTGACTATTGCTTTATATCAATAAGTAAAATAACTTGAAGGATGACTAAGTGTCATAATATCTACATACAACCCCAAAGGGTTTTTTTTCCCCTCAATTTTTTAGGTACAAAGATTATCTTAAGTCACTCATCACTCATATCTAAATCTAAAACTGGTACTGACTTTCTGTAAGGTGACATTACATAGCACCCTGGAGGCCCTGCCAAGGCCTGAGTCCCACACTGGCAGAGCCTGGACTGCACAGCTGGCACTACAGAAAGCTGCCAGAGCAGGGGAGATACAAAACTTGCCAGCTTGCTGGGACCACACACACTCTATGCATTTAAAGGTGGCAGCTTCTGGGAACAAGCCTTAGGATCAGCTGCTACCTGGAAAATCCTGAGGGCAGAAGTACTTGATGGAGATACAGGACAGAGCTTTATTCTTAGGAAAATTTGCCTTTGTACACTCAGACAATATTTTAAACAAACAAGGTCCTTAACCTCTCACTAGCAAATGAAAAAGGTGGTTTGGAAAGTGACATTCAGAAAGGAAAAGCATCCTTCTGACTGCATACCACACTTACCCTTGAATCTTCTAATGCTTACTAAGGCAGCTTGTGGGCCAGATTCTATGGGTGCATAGGGCAAATAAAAAAAAAATTCCCACAAGAGTAGCTGGCTTTCTATTAAAAAGAAGCTTATGCTTATAATTAAGGCTCTTAAAGATAGCTAAATGTCAGTCAAAACTGGAACTGTGTATGAAAAAGTAAGGAAAAAGGTCAAAAAAACCCCAAAATCACAATACAAGACCCCTGATGCTGTGTAAAGCACTACGCTGGTAGGCAGATGCCATCCATAAGCAACCACTGTGATCCTCCCAGCACAAATCACGTACTCCAGCATGCTGTATCTGGGTTACTGGATATGTGAAGGGTAAGAAAAAGTCAAGAGCTCTTGTTACTGCAAAGCCATAGACAGTCACTTTACAGCCATAAACTTACTTTAATTTAGAGAATGCAAGGCACAACCAAGCAAAAGGAGACACCAACAGAGAAAGGGGTGCAATACCATTTTGTGCACAAAACAAAGGATGGCACGTTGCTTTGCTGTCAAGTTGACAAAGTGGATTAACTGGGTGGAAAAGACAGGCTGTATTTCCTGAAAACCTAATACTTTAGGTATTATTTTTAGCGTCAATAATATTTTGAAGTTTTGGGAGTAGTGATTGTCATTTTCTTTCTTTTAAATTACAAACCTTGGTAGATGATAATCCATATGTTACAGGCATAAAGAGCCTTTTTAGGCAAAATTTGCTTCCTCATCAACTATTTCCTCCCTGGCAGGACAAGTCACAGGCATATTGTAAGGCTAGCTGGTCTATATAAATTGTTTTTATTGCATTGTAAGAGTGTGACCAGAGTGTTAGAAGGCAACAGTGAGTTATCCTTCCCAAATTAAAAATGCTCTTGTAGCTTAAGAATGTGGTTAGTAAAGCTGGTAATTCACATTTCATCATCTGAAGCCAGCAGTCAGAATATGAGACAGAAAGGTTAATGAAAGGCAATAAATAATGCAAGAGTTCTTTTATGTACCAAACTTAATTACTGGATGATTTATCAGCTTTATTATCCTGTGTAATAACAGAGTAAAGAAATAACTTACTTAGCATTAATATTATTTGACTGGAAGCAGTGCAAATGAGAGAAGTGTCACAAATCTCTGTTCATTGGCACAACTGGCATTGTAAAGAAGGAACCAACTACTGCCAATGTTAAATGGTCACAGTTCTAATGAATTCAAAACAGTATTAGCCAGCTGTGCCTGATGGGCACTATACAAAAATTCTTTAACAGCAAGCTTTAATTTGCGTCTAATTTAGGCACCCCAGGGTTCACTCCTTTTTGCCAGGCTTAAAACACTAAACAGGCGAGTCTTGCATAAGTAAAAAGAAATCCTTATCTCCCTGTTCACAGTACAAAAACGCATTGCAAAAGGATCATCAATACCATGGGGCAGAAGCACCAACTGGTCACGTTACTTGGGAAAATGCCCTTAGCAACAGCCAGCTCAGAGGTTGGCACCTGCGAGATCAGTTAAACTGACACTTGCATTCACCAAATTGAATTTCACAGATCAGAAAAGCAGACAGTAAGCACAAGAAGAAATACAGAGGACAAATTAATTTACAAAGAAGCTTGTGAGGCTGGAGCAACGAAAACTTACCTCTGAGAGAGCTTTATCCAAACTGGCGGCTAGCTTACCGATCTCATAGAAAATCTGAGTACTTGTAGCAATTTTTGCTACAGGTGTACCTGGCAGATAAGTCAGGAGTCTGACCATATACTTTTTGTTCCCAGGTCCAGCACCTAACAAGCGAAGAGAGATGCAGTCAGTCACTTCAATATACACTACTGAGTATCAATTAACACAAGAGGCAAAAAAGGTTTATTGCAGTGTAGAAGTAATCATACGGAGCTGATTTCATTCAAACATTTAATTTACCAGAATGTTGTACAATGATGTGCAAACCTTAACACACTTGCACTCTGTGCTGGACTTCAGTCCTTGTGCTTGGCATTGGCTCTACATACAGCAGCTTTCCTCCAGTGCCCGCAGACACCCACTTAACACAATTTTGCAGCAGAACAGGTGGTCTCAGCAATCCCAGCTTTTGTATAGAAGTTACAGTGAAAATAAAAGCAAAATATAAACACGTATTTTCTTCCAATTGCTGTTAAAGCAATTTGCTCTGGCATCAGATGGGTTAGAAGTTATCTTACACTATTCTGTAGGCAAATAATTTGTAATGTCATTCAGAGCATGAAGTGGTTTTTTTTTTTTACCTTTTCTTGTGCACAGACAGGTCAGATCAATGTTTTCTCCAATTCATTATACTGAAGTTATTCCTTAAGAGTTTTCATAGTTAATTATTACTCTCTCTTGCATCACTTCTGGTATTTTAAGTTTGGACTATTATGGCTGGACATACAGGTCACCTGATACATATCCCCTAACATTTAAAAATAAGCCTGGAGTTTTACTTTTGTATATATATATGTATATGGCATGCCATATAGCAAGCTACTGCCAAGCTAAGGGAAATAGTAGGACAATGAAGGTGCTTCACAGTTGCTCACCTCCTGACTCCAGAGACATTATGTTACCATCTTTTGTAAGATGAGGCATAGCTGAAGGAAAGCCTTCAGCACTGAGAAACATCATGGCCTGGGTCTGTGCTTCAATGAGGTCGGGCTCCTGGCTATCTTCTGAATTGGTGATTTTAAGGACATACTCATCAGCACCTTCAGCCTCATCTTTTTTTCTTGAGACGTGCACATGGAAATTCTGATCATCATAACTAGGGAGTGGCCTAATCCAAGACACCTTTAATCCAAACACCCTGTCAACCAATTCGGTCACTTCTTTTTCACCAAGTGCTGGTTTAGTCATTGTCTGAGGTTGATAGTCCTTTTCAGAAGACATCATGTCTGTGGGAGAAAAACAGAAGCTGTATAATCTTATCTGTATTCTGACATCAGAAGCAATAATTACTGCAACAAAATGCATTCAGACAATGGGGAGGAGTTTCCTACATTTATTAAACGAGTAAAGAAAACCCACTAAACCAGCCCAGGTTTCTTACATGTTTTATTGTCAACTACTTAGTCTGTAGCCCCCCACAAGAAAGTCTTCATTAGAAAGCTCATTAACTAGGAGTGGGTTTATTAGCTAATTTCCAGTAGTAGCCTAACCTGGTACCTAATCAGGAATGATTTCCTAAGGAATAGAGTTCCTGAATTCCTCTCCAGGCAGTTCTAAATCACACCTGCAAAAGACAAGGAAGTATTTTAGTAGATCTTAACGTTAAAGCAAACTATCTGTGTGCCTGGTCACTGCCTCTAGAATTTCTGCGTTAAAGAAATGCAGAACAAACCTCCAGCCGCTCACTTGCTCCGTCTCTCGCCCGCTCCTGGCTGCTGGAAGGGCCGTGCCTCGGCCTCCCGTCTGCGCCAAGAAGCGACCCTCGGACCCTGCGGGAGCCGCGCCAACCTTTGCCCCGCCGGCCCGACCCCTGCATAGGAGCCGCGGCGGCAGCTGCGGGCCTCGCCCGAACCTCCCCTCCCGCGGGCGGCGGGGCCAGGCCGGGCCTGGCCAGGGCCCTTCTCGTGGTTAGCGGTGGAAAGCAGCCGGCCCCGGCCTCCGGGCCTGGCGGCCGGTCAGACGCGACAAACCCGCCCCGCTCCCGCGGTGGGTGGGAAACGTACCACTTCCTGTCAGGAAGGGAAAACGCTTTTTAAAGAGAGTGCTCCCACAGCCGTGAGGAGAAACGGAGATGGACATGTATTTCGTTTAAATCTTTTTATCCGTATACAAGATCTACCAGGTGCTTTGACTGAAGGGCATTTGCGTATAACAGAACTGGGACATCTTTCTCAGGATGCCCTTCAGACTGTACCAGAGTTCAGACAGTGAATACTTGTCCTGTCTATAGAGAATTTTAGACTTAATATAATTACAAACGTCAAGCCCCTGCACATAACTTTCAAAATCAATGTATAAAAACCTTCTGAAATTCCTAATGAAAAACAAAGTTGTAATTTTCTACAATATTAGAGTCCCACTATGCCAGAACTTGAAGAAAATAGTATTTAGGAAAGGCTTACTGAAGGTAAAAAAAAGAATCTTGGTTTGAAGTAAACCAGTTATTAAGAATCTTCCATCCCAGTATTTCAGGATTATTTGTAATATTAAGGACATTAAATTGAAAACATTATTTTAATCCAATAGAGAATTTAGAATAAGGAAGCTATTTCCTCAAGAAACAAATATAACTTCTTTGGATTCCCCCCCCCTCCCAATTTCAAAACAGATGTTACTAAACAAATATTTAATATGTACTAAGTAAATATTTTTAACTACTTCACTCTCATAAACAACTTTTTTAAAGAATAAAAGACCTCTGAAAAATATATCTGTTTCCCTCTCCCGATTGCTGAGGCAGACTGAAGATTTAGCTCACGGCAACATCACAGATGTAGCAGGAAACCACTCTTGCTATGCTTGTGACTTTAAGATGCATAGCAGGTTACAGAAAAATCAGAACATACTAATTCTCTCTGCAAACAAAACTACAATGCATTTTGCAGATCTGTACCTCGTTAGCCATGCCTTAGTTTCCAGACAGTACTGCCAAGACTTAAGACTTACAGACTTCCTTGCTTCTCCTGCCTGCCTGGTATTCTGGTGGGAAGCACACCATGATGGTGAGGCAATGCACAGGTCTAAGGTTGCACTTCGGCCTCTCTTATCATTACCTTTAAGAAAGGTAAGACTTGAACCATTTAGCACCTCTGAGTTGAATACAAGTCTAATGCCTTTTCTGTAAATAAGCGTTCAGAGGTGGATCAGTGTTGGACACCCCCAAGATCTTGTCACAGCTGTAAGCTCTACGTGCCATAACCATGGTCACAGCTTGCTTTAAATACATGACTTGATCTAGATTCCAAGTAGACATTTTCCTAAAGAAAAAGGTTATTCAAAAAGCATCTGATATAATATCCAGACTAGAGATCAGCTAACATAGAAATCCTCTTTCTACACCAACTAAACACGCTGTGGAAGCCTGCATGTGGGACATTCCTAATGAGAAAACAAGACATACATAATTATACCCTTTTCCTTATTCATCTCACCCTTTCATACATACTTACAGTATGGAATACACTTAAAATGGTACTATCAATGCAAAATGCATGGTAACATACAAGAACCGTGATACAGTTTTCTTTATTAAAAATAATTTACAGCATCAGTAACACTTTATGTCATCAACTGAACATAAGATATATCTATACAATACTTACTGGACTTAAAACTTACACTGTTCTGTTGGCTTTAAACAGCACACATTGATTTGCAGTTGCTTAAATATGATTAATATACATAGTTTCATGTCCTTATACTTAAGTGTAAAATGTATAAACATCAACATTATCTCAAAGCTTTGTAGTTTGGGAGGGAGAGGGAGGAAAAAGGGCTCAAGGAGAGCAAACATTTAGAAAAATTCGAACAGGTTCTTCCCCCTAATTAAAATGGAGAGAGGTCTAGAGCTTAAATATATCTAACACAGAGTCACTTCTTCAAAAAGGTACATTTCCTCCTATCCTTTAAGATAGGATAAAGAGGTCTAATCAAACAATGTTCTTGTGTGTGATCACAGCACTCCTCTAACTGTACTGTATCCTGCCACTGCCAGAAAGCAGATGCCACTCTTGCCTATCTGAAGCTCACAGGATCCTAGCCATGTGTCCAAAGTTACACATCTCCCCTTTGCCACTGGGCTGTGGAACTGGACTTTACAACATACACTGCTGCATGAGGGAGAAGGGACAGGCACATTACCATGGGTAATCAGGCAAATGTTACCTTCAGTGGCAGTTCACGACCACGTGAGCAGCAGGAGCTGGGTACATAAGCAGTGCTGTTCCTTACAGCACCCACTACACTTCAGGCGTACAGATCTTAAGGGTCAGAGTCCATCTGCACGGCTCACAAAGATGCTGTTGACTTAGGCATATTTAGGACTGGACCCACTGCAGCAACAATAGTAGGAACAAAGTTGAACAGCAACTGAACTGAAGCACAGCTGTAAAGCTGTCCTTCATTGATTTGAAGACACAGGAGTGCAGCAGAATTAAAGTAGTTGCTATGGTAATCACATCTTTAAGAGATAACTAGCTTTATTGATGACAATTTGCGGATAAGTCACATCCCTTGAAATTGCACTTCACAGAACTGGTTTACCTTGACATGGTTTGGATTGCTGTCTCCTGAAGCAAGGAGTGTGTTACTGCACTAGAGAGGGAGCGAGGCTGTGTTCCGTTCCAGGTTAGCAGTTACACAAGCTTTACATAGGCTTACAGTTTTGTTTTGATCATCAGCACGAGGCATCATTATGTGCCAGCACTAAATTCCCATTTGCTCCCCAATAATGAACATGTATATTCTTGATTTAGTTCAAGAAAATGCCTTTGAGCTGGGAAAAAAGCAGCAGTATTAGACACTGTTGTACAAGAAAGAAGATCTACTCAATAACTTAATTAGCAAAAGTGTACCACAGAACAGAAACTCAGTGTTCAGTTGAATATGGCATTCAAAAATGCATTGATTTATCACTCATATCAGTGGCAGGAGTCACTGGAATGGTTTTTATCTTGACTGAAAGAAAATCAAAGCAGAACTAGTGAAAAAAACAGATTATACAGAATTTCAAACTTAAAGGAACTTTGCCCAATAAAATAAAAAAGGTATATCAAAGTTCTACCAGTGAAGTCAAATTAATTGTGCAAAAGATAATATATTGTAATGATAGAATTATGCCAGGTTTTTAAATTTTTTTTTTCCAGGAATGTTAGAAATAATTGAAGATTTCAATGGTGCATCTGTTATTTTGCAAGTCAACTAGCTTAGTGTCTGCTTATAAACTGAAAACACATGTAGTAAAGCTAATATAGTCCTCTTGAAAGTTTTGATATTTAAGACAATGGTTACCAAGAGAAAAAAAAAATCTTAGAACAAGATCTTAATTTATAGGCAAGTTATTGCCGTTTTGTTCTCCAAAGGAAATTGATCTCTACGTGAACTTCACACGGTATTATGAAGCTTCTCAAGACACAGGAGCACAAGAAATAGCATCTCGAAGGAGAAGACTCACTTGTACAGTGCTTAAGTGGTAAACCAAGCACTTTTGCAGAAACTGTGCATCTTCTGTTAACATTCAATACGGAACAGGGGTTTTACCATCAATGTGCTGCTAAATTTATAGAAGTATCAACAGCACAAGAGCCAGATTTGTTGAGTATTCTGGGATCTTCAGCAGGTGAATGTGATGCTTGTTTGGAAGAGCTGTAAACTAACAGCATTAGGAAGCATTAAAAGGCAGTACGGCTACCTCAGCTATTTAGCATTTGACAAGTCAGTGTAACTTATTAGACATGGGTCATATTTAAAGCAGAATCCTAATGAATGCTTTTCAATATTTTTAAACATTAAAATAATAAGGGAAGGTATTTTGTCTAATGATATCACAGACGTACAGTAAGAACTGAAGTCATAAATGACAAACTGCATCCCTTGAAGATATGACAAACTTCAACTGAACGACACCGCCGCTTGCCAAAAAGCTGAGGTGCTACACTTAACCTGCATGAACATAACTGCAAGCATTTTTTTTAAATGTAGAGATGTTTTCCATACTAAGCACATAGTATTTCAGAGCTTGAGCAGCTTTAAATCTGGATCCAGATGAAATATTATCCCATAATAAAGGTAAGTCAGTCATGATCTGTGATACAGGATACCAAGGGCCTAATGTGGACTGCTTTTTGTTCGGCCCTTAACCTGAAGAGCAAGAAATTAAAAACTAATTATCTGTTTTAAACTCTGAATAAAAAAAAAGAAAAAGAAAAAAAATTGTTTGGCCTTCAACATTCCATACCATCTGCTACCTTTAAACCAGCAAACAGCAGTACACAGATTTACAGGTGTAAAAACTGAGTGGAAACAACTGCAGAAAATCTTCTTACATAATAATCTTCAGCACAATCAGTTTCAGATTTCGCATAGTTTATTTACAAAATGGTCTGATAAAACATCCCCTCCATACTTACAGCTCTCTGCCACAATACACGTTGATTTTAGCAATGTTTAATAGCACCATTAGAATATTATTTAAAATCGGGAAGGATCTTGTTGCAGTTACAATGATTCACAATCTTTTACATCCATGGACGAAGTAACTTTGAGCACACCTAGGACTGTTTGCAGTTCCACAGTACAGATTCCTGGGTTCACACAAGGCATTTTCAGAATTACCAGTTATGCAAGGTGCCCATATAGTCAGTAGCTACTATAAGAATCTTCGAGCCACAAAGTTTAGACTTCCACCATATTTGTATAAAGTTATCTCCATATCATTTTCAAGCAAGGCAATCACGCTGAATACTTTCCCAGTGTTTGTCTTCAAAACAAAAGCAAAAAAGAGAGACCCATTAAGAGTTTTGCTTTCACTTCCCCTTGCTTATTCCCATTTAACATTCTAACCCCAAGTTTTATCGAACACAAGCAAATTTAACCTGCTTATCTGCCACTGCAGATCTGAGACACTATTGGGAACAGAATGAAGGCTTACTTTACTGCACAGTTTAGATGCAGCTAGGAGCATGCTACGTACCTAGTGATAACCAAGAAAAAGCCATTTCCCTAAGCTGGCACAAAGCGTGCTACTGTGGGCATACAGTTCTTTTACACAGAACAGAAAACTGAAGTCTCTCTTAAATAGTTGCACTCTTGTCTTTAAAAGTTCCTGAATGAGAGAGGAGATTTGATTTTACCCTAATATAATGTCCATGAAGGGGGTTAACAATGCCCAAAACAACACTTTCAGGCTGCATAGAAAGAATATTTTTATATGTACTTTGGGACACCTCAATAGCCATGACAAACTTCAGGCAAGACTATAACTTACTTTCAAAGAGAATTCAGTTTTACTTTTTCCTTTCAATCATCAGGATTAACTTTTCTTTCTGTACTTTCCATCATCAGTACACTCAGACATTTTAAAAATACTGAAAAGATACCTTAATATCCAAAGTCATTCTGGGTGATAGCTCTGGAGGAAACAATATAGAAAACTGCTCTCTGCCAGTGAGACCCAAGGTACTTGGATTTTCCCCAGGAAGAAACTGAAGTGGAGCTATGCCAATTCCAATCAACTGACTTTTATGAACCTTCTCATAGCTTTCAGCTAAGACAGCTTTAACACCCTGCAAAAATACAATGATTTTGCATTTCAGTACAGGAACTGTAGTTAGCAGGCAAAAAATCCCAGACTGAATGTATTTGCTTCCATTAGTCCACATAAATAAAAGGCTGACTCTGCATATATTCTGAGTATTAGTGTAAATCAGTCTCCAATAGCTACTACATACTTAATATCCCAGAGACCAAAGAGAGGTCAGTACTAGACAAATGCCTAATTTATCTTAAGGTCTAGAGTCTAAGATGGTAAGTTACATAATTAGGAAATTCAGATTTATCCTGACTAGTGTTTCACTTTATAAAGATTATAGCAAACAAATGATTAAGAAGTCCTTAAAAACAAAATGTGGTATTATACTCAAGATTGAGGAAGTTTCTAAACACATTCATGCCCCAAACTAAGTAATATGTCTTCCAAGTATTTCCAGAAAAAAAACAAACCACCCCAAAACCAAGCAAACCAGGAATACCAGTAAAAAAGGCCCTTTTGCAGCCCAGTCTCTTGAGCTACCCAGTCCATACTTCTTTCCTGCTAGAATAATTACAGGGATGCCTTCTTTCTGGTACAACTCTGCTGCTTCAAACACATCTAGCTGTGGAACAAAGTGAAATAGCTCGAGTGAGTTCTAAATCCACATCACAATTTCAGAGTAGCTATGCAAAAAAAAAAAACAACCCCCAAAACTGTTTTTACCGTTTGTCCTGATGGGAAGTGAATTGTTTTAGGAGCTGGTTTTCCTATGAATTTATTCAGAAGCTTGATATTTGCAAAGGTACCTCTTGTCATCACAGCATCATTACCTCTTCGAGCTCCATAAGAGTTGAATTCACGAGGTGTGAGTCTAGAACAAAAAAAAAAAAAAAAAGATATTTAAAAGGGAATCAGTTATTTTAAAGGTAATCTGATTTAAAATGATATTGTGATTTTTGTAATAACCATTGCAACATCTTTAAGTTTTCAGTGCAAGATGTAAAGAACTATTTATTCAACTTATGTAATTATAAATCCCAAACAAAATGTGTAAATTGTCACTAAATTGATCATGAGGAAAGCTGTAGCTTTAAATTAATTTTCTGTGACTTGATTATCAAGCATGGTACTTACAGAATAATTATGGGGAGACTGTTCTAAGAAACAAGCCTGTTTACTAATCCTCCTACCTCTACCAACATATTTATTAACAAACATTGTACTAAAATGAGAGCTTTACTCATAAATCAAAAGACCATCCTGGGAATAAAGGCCCATTAATTCTTTCTTGTAACACTACTCATTCAGGCTCAGCACAATAGAAAGAGTACACACCACAGGCTATTACTTCAACATGCTTTACTGGTACTGTAGTAATAATACACCTTTGCAATACAACACAACAGTATGATTTCCAAAATATTCAGCAGAGGTGTGACACTGAATATCTCAGTACTGGATTATGTTCTGTGTCTTTTCAGAACTTCAGCAGAGGTGAAAAGCACCCACTACTGCTGCAGGATGCTCACTGATGCAGAGGGACATTACAGCACCAACCACATTAATTTATAAACTCAGGCTTCATTTTTTTAAACTATAGATGTTTCTAGAGCTCCCAGATCTCTTCTGCACATCTATCTGACTGAGGCCAGTGACAGTAACAGTGTCTAAGCTCACATTCACCCAGTCAGTCACCCAATTTTTAAATTAGTCAATTTTTCGCTTTGGCATGCATTTGGCAGCAGACACTACTATAACAGCAGCTATGAGAATGAGTTCTTTAAGAGTATAGCTCAGCTGCCTGTTGTAACCTTAGACAGAGACTGAAAGACAGGTGATTACTGGGATTGCAAGACAAGTGATTACTTATAAATGCCAGTAACTATTATTATTTTGTTTATCCATGTATAATCCCCACTTGATGCAGACAGGAATTTATAAAGGAAAGCAATGGTGCTCATCAATTATTTGGCACATGAAGCAGCACTCTGATATAATTAGAGCTGTTTACTATGAGAAGTCCTTACCCTTTGGTGGTCAGATACTTCGCAGCAGCACTACTCCTTGCAATGCTTCCAGCAGGGGATATGTGATCTGTAGTTACAGAATCACCCAAATAGAGCAAGACATGGGCATTTTCAATTGGTTGTGGTGGAACCAGTTCTTTGGCCTAAAAAGGGGAGGAGTAGTGGGGGAACAACAACAACAAAAAAAACCAAACCACCTTTTTCTTCCAAGATCCTTAGAGACATAAAACATATCTGCAACATACGAAGGCACACCAATGTACAGGCTCCAGTCTTTCCACAGATACAAACAAGTATTTAAAAGCCTGAGAAATATTAGTAATAATCGAATTTGTTATTTAAATATCAGAGCTTTACTGGAATAGCTATTCCTTTACTTAAATGTAATGCATATAATCTGCTGGACAGATCCATGTACTTACAAGTTTATCAAAAAAGGTAGGACATCTGATGTAAGTAGATTTTAAATCCCAGGGAAATAAAATTGACTCAGGTGCTTCCAATAAATTCCATCGTTTGTTTCCTTTCTACAAAAAAGAAAATTAACCCAAAAGAACAGAGGGATTTGTTTACAATTCTTTTCCATTCTGACACTATAGACATACTGATGATTTTCTTTTTAATTTTATTATATAGCACAAGTTACTTCACTGGATATTACTTAAGAGTCACTATTTAATACCATCATACATCTCAGTTAAGTCCTCTTTTACAGTAATGGAAATAACTGACAAATCATATTCAACTGGAAGATATTATAAAGCTAAATTAAAATGCAGTCTTGAAGTTATGTAGAATAAAAGACCATTCTTACCTCCATTTTTTCTTTCAATTCCTTAAACATGGATGATACCACACACTCTTCCTCCACTGTGTGAAGTTCTCTTCGGGTGGGCCAAATATCTCGCAAGTAAATACTTTTGCCATTAAAGCCAGTGCCTGAGTAAGATTTTAAAACAGAAGAGTAAATTTGAAGCAAATATTAGAATTCATATTTACATTAGAATATAAATACCTATATATTCAGGTCTTCAGATATGGTACCAGATATGCAAAGGATTTCATCAGTTTAATAGATGCTTTGCTTTAGCTATGAGCAACACCAAATACAAATGTGCTTTTTCTTCAAATACACTGGTTTTGTATGCTGAAATGCATGCGAAGAAACTTCTACATATGCATTAGATATAGAAATAGAAGCCATAAGGAAGTACTTACCCAAAGGCTCAGTTTCGAAGTCTATTCTAACAGTGCCTGCAATAGCATAAGCAACTACTAGGGGTGGAGAAGCAAGGTAGTTGGCGCGGACACAGTCACAGAGACGTCCTTCAAAGTTCTTTGTTCCAGACAATACTCCACAGGCAACTAGATCACCCTGAAAGGCAGACTTACATGTATTTTTCTAGGACTCTGCGCTACTTCAACAGCTTATGCTATTTTCTGCTTAAGTCAGATGTGCCTTTAGCATTGCACTTCAAATATTTACTCTAACACTTCAATTTAAAGGCATTTTAGTCTCTCCCACTACCCTTCCTCCTTTTCACTCCTGACCCTCTGATCTGTTCTCCAATCACTTTCCTGCCTTTTATTTCTTGTATTTTTCTTCTGCTTCACAGGAGAAAAATGCTGCAGCTGTTTAGACACCGCTGGTTAAAATCAAGCACATAGCTCTTTAAAACCCTCCTCTTCATTTATGATACAAAATCTGTACATTGCATCCTCCATAAGATTAGATCCTATTTTTCTGTCTGCTACAAACACTACGTAATACATTTATTTTACATAGCAATCAATTACCATGGTTTCCCTCTGACATGCAGATGTGCGAAAACATCGTGCAAAGTCAAAACCAACAGTAAAGTATGTTTTGCATGGGTTACTGCATTTCTTGATCGCTCAGCTGGGTGAGGACTATGTTTCTGTATTCAACAAGCTTTGGAGCTTTACCTGCTTTATTGCATTCCTGATGGCTTCTGGCAGTGGGGCAGTGTTTCCAACGCAGGTTGAACACCCATAACCAACCACCTCAAATCTGCATTGGAAAAAAGCAATCAAGTAACACATGAAATTACAAGCAATTCATTAGCAAAACAGCTTTTTCTTTTATTAGCAATCACTAAGAAGACTTTTTTCCTTTGATGTTTTAGGAAGCAACAACAGGCACTACATCTCACTGATGCAAGCAGGAAGATAAAAGATAATATTTTTGTAATCAATCGAGGTAAGTCAAACTATCTGAAGGTGTTATTGGTTCCATAAGTAATGGCTAAGCAAAGGCAGGAATACAACATAGCTGGGCATTGTTACAGAACTATGAACATAATCTGTTACTGCTACAGAGCAATGAATAACATGCTAAAAAACCCACAACAGCAGCATTGTTAGGAAAAAAGACTAATGCAGACTGCTCTGATAAACTTGCATGCAGCTTCCGCTTTCAAAATGTATGAACAAGTGCATCCTGTCCTGTACGACACTTAAGTAGATCACTACTGAAAAAAACAGAGCTCAGATGAGGTAGAGATCTAAACATAGTAAATTTTAAGGTGGGGATAGAGTGGACTAAAAACTTTATGTCAGCAAGTAGTTAAAATGACAATCTAGTAAGTTAAGAATTAGCCACCCAAAACTGAACAGCAACCATATTTATTAAAACCCCTGTGCACTATTTTCCTAAGGGAAAAATGAAGTAGGAGTCATGACTTACCCAAGCTTACTGAGGTATGGTAATACTCCACTTGAACTGAGGTAATGTGTAACCATTCCACTGCCCGGTGATAAACTTGTTCTTATGTAGGGCTTAACCACTAGGCCAGCTTCAACAGCTTTTTTGGCCAGGAGTCCTACCAAAAAACAGCAAACCCAAGAGACAGCTTATGTTTTGTATATCTCTTAAAAGAACATCTATGTGATGCTACGTTAAATAAACGTTAAAAAAGAAAATTAAGTTTAGTTTATTAAAACAACCCTTTGCCTGAATAAAGTTTCTTAACTCATAACAATACCATTCAGATTTTTGTTCCCATTTCTATAATGTATGTGCCCATTTTCTTTTCCATTAGAAAAACACATTTCCCTTGTTCTGGTTGACAGTGCAAACATTTATTCTTCTTCCGATACAGGCCACACAGTCTCAAAGGGAAACTTGCCTTAGCCACAGAGGACCTTGAAAGAAGAAAGGAAGATCTGACAGAGAATTAGCTGCTCTGGAAAAATTGTATGCAGCTTGTTAAGGAGTATGTGTCATACCTTCACAAGTGGCTAAAGTGCAGAACAATTGTTCAGCAATGCAGATTTTCTTTCCAGACTCTGTGGCTAACTACAGTCCAAGCTATCATCATCCAGGGTGGAGTCAAAGCTAGAGCCCATCTCCTGTGTCAATTGTGCATCCATCTGAAGAGAGCCCTGAACTGGTTACCTTTTGAACTACTACCAAATGCAAACATTTTGTAATTACTATCATTGATACTGCTTTGAGGTTGTATTATTGGAAAGTAACTTCCATTACACAACCTCCAGAACATACAAGAAGTTTAAGGCTAAAAGTTTAGTTTCAAATCTTTAGGTCAAGTCACTACAGAAAACCACAAAAGTGAAGGTAGTAAAGACTGTGAACGTGGGAGCACCTGTAAGACTTAGTAGTCACTGGTCACAACATACCTGCAGCAAGCATGACGGATGGATTACAATTATTTGTACAGCTGATTACTGCAGCAATGACAATGCAGCCATGAGATAGCTTGTATTCGTTTCCTTCATACTGAACAGGTACAATGTCATTCTGTTTCTCAACTGCAATCTGAAACCCTTTAACACCAGACTGGATGACAAAAATACATGTTAGCAGTTATTACAGTACAAAGTATGACAACACAGCAAGACCAAGTGAATTCTCCTTTAAAAATAATACTCAGCTGCCCCATTAGTAATCCTTAAACAGATTTTAAAAGCAGCTCTCAGTTTATGCCTCTGTACATATATACAGTAGTATATATCCTTTTTTCTTCATAATTGCTTTAACTTTGCGACAATTGTGAAAAAATGCCAATCAAAGCATGGTCAATCCCACACTCATTTCCTGCTATACAGGAAGAATAATCCCGTATTACAAGTACATGTCTAATTCTATACAATACTTGTTTCTCAATTAGAAGCATACCCAAGATTTTACTTGGAAGAGGATCATAACTAAAAGCAGGCTAGCTCAATTAACATTTCACTCTCCAGCTCTTTAGCACTCACGTCATCCTCCAGAGGTTCCTTTCAACCTCAATCACTCTGTGAACCATGATCAGTTACGATTTCTCTCTCCAGCATAACTAACAGTTCTGTATTATACACCTCATTACAAGCCAGAAACACTAAAACCAACAGAGAATTTTTACAGCGTGGCTTAACTGTACACATTTCTAATACCACTGCCAGTACTCAGCTTCAAGGACTAAAAACGAAGAATGCAGTTAACAGGAATGCATCTTACTAACCAGAAGCATCAGAGAGTGAAAACCATTTCTTCTGTGGAATTAAGTTAAACTACAAGCAAAAATCATTTGCTAAATTGAGAACCCAGAACACCGATCAGCTACAAGTCTAGGAAGTCTTTCAGCATCTCCTTTAAGACATGAGTTTTCTTTTCTTATGGTAATTCTGTTTTGAAAATTAAGTAAAACGCAGCTGTTTAAAAAAACTCTAAAAATGACAAAATGTTTCCCAAGCTTACACTATTTATTACTTAAGTTTTTCCTCCCTAGCAATCTAAACTGGAAGATTAAGGGTTTTTGGAAGGTCATGCTCCTGACAAACACACCTATGATTTACCAGCTGCTATCCTAAGACATTAGTCAAGCAAGAAGAGAATAACATTGGATAACCTGTTTTTATAGTAACAAGGAGGGCTCAGCAGGTATGCAAGGAATATGTAACATAAAATTTATTCATGTAGATTATAGGAAGTAACTTTTGAAGAGTACATCAGTTGTACAAACCTTTTCATTTAAGCAAGCTTGGAAGTCACTTTTCATGTTATGAACAGCCACTCTATCTTGGGACCTCTTGGGGCCACTGACATACGGAATTATAGAACTTAGATTGATTTGCACTACCTAAAACAAGAAAAGAAATGGGGAAAAAGCATGTGTTATCTTCAATCCCAGCCCAACATTACACAGAATATGTTCTTGAGATATCCAGGACCTCTTTTGTTTCAAGTTTCAATGTTCTGAGATAGTAAAACTCTGGCCCTCCATTTTCAAGATCACTCACTGTAAAAGACTATTCATCTTATTCAAAGTGCTTTAACATTATCCCTAACTTTTCTATCATCCATAAGACTTACCTGATTACTTGGGAGTGACAGGAATTCTGTATCTGTTAGTTGACACAAATGTAACTGCACTTCCCTTCTTTCCCCCACTCCCTATATATTTTGCAAACAATTTCTGTCTCTCAAAATTGTGAGTTAATAAATGCAACGTTTATTAAAACAATGAAAATTACAGCAGGAGACAAAATTTTTAAATCAGCAGTAGTTATTTATTATGAGAATCAAACATACAGAAACAAGGCATTTCAAACATACCTGGGAATACTCAGGTTCTCTGGAAGAACTCTCATCATTTCTAAATAACTTCACAGTTTTAAGATATGCTTCCATGACTTCAAGCTTGGCCTTGTCAAAACCTTAGGAAGGTTATTTCAAACGTGAGAAAAGTCACATTAAAAACAAAACAAAACACACCACCCAATTCTCAGCAATTCAGACTGTTTTAAACATATCATCCAAGGTGCTTTTTTCAAGGTACATCACTTCCATACCCCAACATCCAGAAGCTATTCAAGAATGACACACAAATTTAAATACTGCGTTTTTAAATTTTTTTAGATCAGTTTAACTTCCCTTCTTATATCAAGGAACGAACTAAGCTGTTCCAACTCTAGCAGTTGTAACTGCAATTAAGTTTACAGATTTGTCCCTGAAGTTCATGCAGCTTTTCTCTATTAAGATTTACTTGTTTCTTATGGCTCATGTGCTTAATTGATAATAGCCGGTGTTATTGGCTACTGTTAGAAAAGGTTTCATTTGCTTCGCACTGACGAGACAAAACATTTTTCCTATGAAAAATGTTTAACTCATTAACAAAAGAAAAATTTCAGTTTCAGAAAGGCTTACTTATGTGCATGACCTTTTTTTAATATCTGTTACTCTTTGGCTTTCTCTATTTGGAGTAGCTTGATAAGGAACTGACATCCTTCTAGCTTAGCTTGATATGTCAGTGAAATAATGCTCTTCAAAGGAAGAAACGAAAATCATTGTGAAAAAAATGTGCTGTGATTTATTTTGCAGTTTCACTTATTTCTAGTAATCATTTTAGATTTTGAATTTGTAGGGAATCTACAGGTGCTTAAAGGATCCGTTTTCTATTGAGAAGACTTACATTCCATATACGTTTCAAAATAAAGTGAGAATTTTCTTAAGGTTTACATATGTTTTCAAAAACAAGGACTCTGAATATTAAAAAATAACTTGTTACTAAATCAGATACTAGACAAGTGAACCAGACTGGACACAAACCTCATATGCAAGTCAGCTATCCACACGCCAGTGCTGTGCACAAAAAACCTATAGCTTGCCTTGAATACATGGGAGACAAAACAGGCCACAAGAAAGCATCCATGTCAAAGCTGGTAAATGACTTAGACCCAAATGCCACATACTAAGCATCTCACAAAGCTAGCCAGCAGTAAATATGTATGGTACAATTTCTGTGGTAGGTATTACTCAGATGCATGAGGTTCTACAGGATAAAAGTTGTAGCCAAGTATCTCCCATCACAAATATCTGCATCGTACAGCACAATTTTATACATTAAATCCACACCAGAAGTCTGCAGAAAATCACTGTTTATGAACTATGGAGTTTTACGTAAAAATATATTGCCGTATATGTTAAACCATTACAATAAATCATTATTTTCATTTCATCTTTACCTGTATGCTTTAAGTGCTTCAGTGTCACATTATCAACAGGGAAAAAGCTCAGAATAGCACCATATTCAGGACACATATTTGCAATTGTGGTTCGGTCTGCTACAGACAGCTGGGAAACTCCACTCCCAAAGAACTCAACAAATTTTCCAGCAACATCAGCTTGCCTAAGTTGCTGTTTAAAAGAACACACAACAACATTTGGTACATGAAGAAGTCCAATGTAAGCAACGTTTGCTGCAACAATTCACAATTAGCAAGTCACGAACATTTAAAACAAAGCTGAAACCTTAAGGCCCATGTTTGCAAAAAACCCTATTAACATACAGGGTTCTAAAAATCTACACTGGAAGTTGACATAAGCCACATTTCCATCGGCAACTGAGTCATTCAGATTTCCTCATTGTGAACAGATACATGCTTCTATAGGCAACATGCCTGAAAGAAGAAAAAAGCAATCACAGCCCTTCAATGCTTTGATGCTTGCTTCATCTACTACAACAGTGACAGTCTGTGCCATCCTGGCAAAACCCCATCTTCAGAAAATGTCTTTTGAGCTGTACCAAATACCAGCTTACAACCATACATAGGCCACGCTTCTTGCAGGAGAGTTTTTGAACAAAGAGGGTATCCGGGAAGTTTCTGAGCTAGAGGAGGAGCCTACGTCCTGTCAGCAGGAGAAAAACAGGGCTTCTCTCCCCTGCCCCCAACCTTGCATACACAATTGTTTTTAAAAATAATGAAAAAAAAAATTTAGGGAAAGAGGGCCTGCAAATAAAACACTATAGAGGAAAAACTTTTGAAGACTATTAAATAAAAATAGTTAGAGATATTTGTACCTTTCTGCACTACCATGATTAAAGTTGTACTACAAATACCACCAGCATTTAATTCAGTTCTCAATCACCACTGGCAGAACTTGCAACAAGCTTTACTTTGTTTGGAAAGGTATCGGACTCTTACCTTTGTAATGCTTAGAACGATATCTATGGATGTAGCAAGTGGACTGGCCGTGCCTGTCAGTTCACACCCAACAACCTCAGGCAAAGTGAGAGTGACTGGCATCCCCAGCATCACTGCTTCTGTTTCGATCCCCCCAACACCTGGAAGAGAATATTAGGTTGCTTTTCACCAGTTTAAATAACCAACATTGAATATGTTGAGGTCCTAAAATCTACTAAAACCCCTCCTATTAAGCATATAGGCTACAGCAAGAAAATGTATACGTTCTCTGTTAAATATTTCTACATGAAAAATAAGATCAAGCAAGACTACTGCTGAAGTTAGACTTCACAGTTAACCAGAAAGTACTTTATACCTAAAATTAACTTTCCAAGAGAAAAGAAACATTCAAACATTTTACACTGCAGGTACACACCATATTCTTTGAATATCAATTGGGTTTTGGCTATTTTATCTTTAAATTACAAAAAGCAGTTTTTCAATGGAAAGAAATGTTAGCTGCCATGACTTTTAGATAAAAGAACATTCTGAAGAATAATTCAAAGACAGCCTGTTATGCCTGAGATAGAAATATCCAGCAGGAAAAACATATTCTCAGTAGTGCTTTAGTATGCCATTCAAAGCACTATCAAGTTACTCTTTGCATACTTACCCCAGCCCAAGATACCCAAGCCATTTACCATGGTTGTGTGAGAATCTGTGCCAACCACACTATCTGGATATAGGAAATCTTTAACTTCAAAAACAACTCTTGATAAATACTCCAAATTAACTTGGTGCGCCATTCCAGTCTCAGGTGGAATTATGGAAATGTTCTTGAAAACCTTTGAGCTCCACTGTAATTTTTCCCAAACAAGAAAAAAAGAGTTGCATTTTTTGAAGGTATATTAATTTCTTAAAATATAACTAAAATGACAAAACTAATATGCAATAAAACAGTACTTGCTA
The DNA here is from genome assembly GCA_013401335.1 of Brachypteracias leptosomus. Lineage (NCBI taxonomy): Eukaryota > Metazoa > Chordata > Aves > Coraciiformes > Brachypteraciidae > Brachypteracias > Brachypteracias leptosomus. Next base: position 247,782 of record VYZX01018468.1, read on the forward strand.
TTTACACAAGTGGCTTCTGACAAACAGAGGTACATGATCCCCTTGGATTCTATACATTCTTAATCACCAACAAAACCATTCATTCAATTTCTATTGAATGCTGAATCAATGTTTCATATCTACCTTTCAAATGCAGGGCTGCATAAATGTCTTACCTTCCAGTTGACAGCTCATTTCAAGCACAGCTACGACTAGTATTTAGACCACAAAACCTAAGCATTGTATTTAGAGCAGAATTTATTTTAGCTTTTACGCTCCTGGATGAGACTGAAGATGCAATCTAGACAAGTATCTTGCTACACGCAAACTGAAGATGGTAGATTTGAAAAAGCTGACATGGAAACTTAGGAAGATTCAGCTGGGCAGTTTCCCTCTCTAATAATCTAAAAGCTAATTTAGAATTTTGAGAAAGAAGCCTTCCATTCTACCTAAATTAAAAGATGTTCAGATCATTGTATTGGATTCCTAAGCCATGTTTAAATAACGGATGAGGATCAAATACCAATGTTGCAGAACCTTGACTAGTAGCAAAGACGACAATGTTCACCATACAAGACTTTCATAAAAAAACCAAGTTTACCAGCACTGCTGACTAGTTTGAGAGCAGCAGTGTCTCAACAGCCTCTGTTCAACACTCCCAACTTCAGTAAGACATCTAACAGACATATGGATAAATGAACCTTTTACCCTGAAACTCATCATGACCTAAGGTACTGAGCTCATTAAAAAGCATTAAAAAGACTAATGCTTTATAAATACCTACTTTACCCACTACTTTCACACTGACAAAAACCAAACAGTGAAAACTTTTTCAAGTCAGGATTACATAAAATTATCTCCCCTTTAAGTGACATCTAGTTTTATAACTTCCGCTGCCTAACAATTTTTAGATTCAAAGTCATAAACCATGTTATTAGTCACTTTTGTTCCCATATTAAATTAGTATTTGAGAGTTTGACATTTCCAAATGATTACATTTATCATATAAACATAAAACCCTGGTAGACAAATGGAGCAAGCTCTTAAAACAGCCAAAACATAACACAATTCAAAGCTCACTGGTACGCAGACATACCTTAAAAAATTGAAGCCTCTCTCTATTTCTGCCAAACTCCATCTCCTGATTTTTCAATACTGTCTCAGGCCTAGGAAGACATCAAGTTTACAAGCACTCAATTTATCTCAAATTTCAGAAGAACAAGTTATTTTTGCTTGTTTGATGAAAGACTCATTTAAGCCTGCAGCACAATTTGAAGTGGTTTATTAGAACAAAGGTAATTCCTTCCTTGCAGCAAGCTTTCTGTTAACAGTGAAAAATAACCAATTTCATCTGGGCTGTGTTTGAGAACTTTTGTTCTAAGTGTAGTTTGCTTAAAGCATTTGATCTCAAAATATTCATCTATTCCAAGCATGTACTACAATACAGCTTTTTTTTCCCCTAATCAGTAGTCTTACAGGTTGTACACCTCAAAATTCAATAGAAAAAAAAATAAATTAAAATCAAAGAACCAAGATGTTCATGTAAAAACACTCTCCATGTTCATATTAGCCCTTTAGCAACATCAAGCCATATAGTAGAACATCAAGCCAATTGCAACTATACTCCATTCTTGTATTTCTTTTGCCCCCAAGCCACCATTTTTTCTACACTTATCAGTACTGTCTCATACAATGTACACTCTTTTCTTAATAAGTGTTATTTATTAAGATACTGATACTCACTAATAACACTAATACCGCATTCTGACAACTGTACTGAGCAGGAATATTTGCATAGCTATAAAATAACCAAGACAATCAGCAGTCTATCACTGTGGGATACAGATCTGGTCAGCTTTTAAACTCTACACCTGTCCAGCACAGGAAGACAGGGATCTGAACCCTCTATCAGACAAAAGAGGTCGCAGCTGAACGAGGAGGATGAATACATGTAATTGTCATAAATGGAATAGTACACAATAACCTGTTAATAATATTGAAAACCTGGAAAAGGCTGATAGATGAAGTTCCCCTGGGCCATTATGTACAGTCAGGATATTCACTGAATTTCAAGTCAATGACAGATGGGAAAGCTGGGGGATGATGTACAGGGTAGTTCTTAGTTCTTTAAGAGTAAGAGACTTTTTTGAAAAGTTCTCAAAGGAAAAACTAATATTTGCTTTAAGAAATAGATCAATGGTTCATTGATTTACTCAATCAAGTTTACTTTGTAACATACAGAGGTTTACTCCTATGCTTTGTTGTCCTTGTAAAGAAAAAAGGGAAGTACCATAATTTAATTTAAAAATCACAGCCATGAGTCACACCATTGGCCACCTCCACTGTCTCAAGTAAAGCCCTTCTTGTAGGAAAAGGGAACTGCTGTAGACTAATGAAAATCTGCTACATCAGACCTTCTTCTAGATGCTGAAACCTGTCTATGGCACACGTGAAGAAGAGTACAGAAGTATGTCAAGAGGAAAAAAAAAAAAATCACATCTCTACAAACTGTCACAGGCAGTGCTTAGCAACACACACAGGTACAAATAATTAAAAAAGGAAGTTTTCATACTCAGGCACCGGCTGCAGATGGAAAGGACAGAGGATAGGTGTGTTCTCGATCTGTGCAGACAACTGTCCCGCATTGCGGCTTGAGTCCCCGGCACTACACGGCCCCTTGCAGCCGGTCTGACCCCTGCAAGGCGGCTTCCGAGGCTGCACCTTAAGTGGAGAAAGCTTTGCCATTGGCTTCTGTGAATCACCACCTCCAGGATTTGGAGCATTCTGTATTGCACTGTAACATTAAGTAAAGGAATAATTTAAACATCAGGAATTTTGCTCTTTTATTTTCTTTCTATTAATTTGTTTTGCCCTTCAACAGATTATAAGATATCTGAAAAAAAAAAGTTATTTTACTACAACCCTGTTGCAAAGTAAACTACCACTGGATAAGCTCAGTTAAATAATGTAGTGTGATAAGTGAACAGAACTGGATTGTCTGAAAGACTAATTCCAGATGAACAACTCCTTCAATTTATTCACAACAGACCAGAAATCTTTATAGACAGTGTTACAAAGGCTAAACTCGGGTTTTTAAACTTCTAAGGTGTGGGTAGAGCCTCATCCAAGTGGTGGACTTGCTGAATGTGTGCTGTTTGGGTTTTTAAAGACAGCACTGCACATGTTCTGCTAAATCCACAGAGAAATAATTACAAAGCTTTCTCAAGGAAAGAAACATAACCTTATTATTTAATTAGGCTTCTCATACAAATTCTCAAAGGCTCAGATAAATCATTTACACTACAAGGTAAGACAAAAGTTTTGTTTTTTTAAATCAAGTTCATATTGCACACAGCTCTATTTGTACAATACTTAGTCTTCACATGATAGCAGAGAAAGCTTGTTGTGCAAAATGAATGACTTTTTACCCCTCTATTTACCAAATCATGAATTCCTAATTAAATCCACTGCTTTCTTCTGCTTTAATAATACAGAAAGATACTTAGTTATCAAACTGCAGAATATTGCACAGCCTCAGAGGACACCTCGTCTAAATCCCAACTTAGTCCAATGAGGCTCTGAGCAGCAGGAGGCTGAAACTATGTAAAAGCAGCACAAACCATCCTATGGTGAAGGGTTTCTTATCATGGGCCAGCAGCTGACAAGATCCTGTAAGCTTTCCAGAAGTGAAACTACAGAAGCTGGATTTATCATTACAAAGCAGCACATTGAAACCTCTTGCCAACACTTGGTCTTTCTGATAATTTTAGGCTGGCCTAATTGCAATCAAATCAGCTATCCCTCCAGACACCAGAGTGGACAGACCACAGAAATGGAACAACACATATGCAACGCAACAAATGATCTGTAGCTTCTTGCTCTTCACTCTTAATATTAGCTAAACTGAAATCCTGTATCTATTTGGAAGGCCTACAGAAATGACTCCTACAACCATGTCTATTTGACCATAGGCATTTTTCCCCCCGTTAATTTTTAGAATTCCCAAAGAGCTTGAGCAATTTACAGAAATCTGCATGAGTTTGAAAGGCTCCATGGAGGAGGGATGAGGGAAAAGGTGTAGGGAAACCACATTACAATTTACTTCAGCAATTGCTGAATGAAATACAAGTATTTCCACTTCTGCAGTATTATGTTTCTAGCAAAAGGCAGCCCCATGCTGTTTTCATCATATTTCCCCATCAGAAAATGTTGCTGTTAGTTTTCCAGTCCCAATAGCTTTCCTAACTCCTCCAAGTACACTTCTCTCTGCAAATACGTGCAGTCTTTTTTAGTCAGTTATAAAATCCAGGCCCATTAAAAAAATCAATCATAATCTACAGGCTGAAATGTCAGTCTCCCAATATATCCAGCAGGATTTCAAGCCGTGTCTCTGGAGCTGTGACAAGGCAGTCGCATTTTTTAAAAAAATTAAATGTTTTGTTTAACAGTAAAACCAGGGTAAAGCAAAATTACAAACACCCTCAAACTCATTCACTTAAGACATTTTCCAGAAACTATGACAGACCCAGTTATTTCAGCAATCTCTTCCCCAGAATTTAAGTTGTCAGCTTCATCCACAATTTCTCACACAACCATTCTGTCCATCCTTCAAGAGTGTTATTTTATCCATTTTTATCCAGCTGTCTTTCAGATACCATCAGGTCTAGTTTCACAGATCCACACATGATGACTGATTTGATGGGATAGCATCAAGATCAGAGTGAATCCATACTTCAGGATCAGACAAAACTGTGTGGTTCATAAAAAAAAGGTACATTACCATTTACTGAAATCAATCTGCAGAGAATGGTCAACAGTGAGATCAGTTGGGCAGGCAGGATTGACTTTCACAGGATCTCCTCCAGCATTTCTCACAGCTTCCCTCATGGCAGCAAAATCCACCATTGCTGGAATTCCACTAGCCAATGAAAAACAAAGTAGTATAGTAACATAGGACATTAACTCACTAAAACATACAAGTTCCTTTCTTTTTAGTTTGAACTTAACTCTAGATCTACTTAAGTTCTATTTCTGATAATAAACCCCTATTATTCTATTCTCTAAATTTTAAACAACTTGAAACATTAAAAGTTAATGGAGCAGTACTCATTCACAGTAAGCAACAGCATATTGAAGATAACATACCAAATAAGAACACAGGAATATCTCAAAGAATTACATTTCTCTTTTGTCTTGCTATGCTTCTGAAGCGTGATGATACTTTAGTACAAAAACTAATTTTAACATAATTGCTACCAGAACCTTGCTATACAATGTTCACACTATACACTAACACTTTCACGTGTATTATTACTCTTCTTACAGAGCCATCCATTTCTGTGACTCACAGCATCTTACAGAATTATTCTTGTTGCTATTACAGAGATAAGTGTGTCTGAAGTACAAAACTGAGAATACAATGTTTATATAACAGTCCTATATAAATCTTCCTCACTTTGCTTTCCAAGCAGAAGTCACCTCATTTTTATTATCACAATTCCTTTTTAAAATTATATCACTTATTGATAAATAATGAGTCAGATAAATGGGCTAGTTTTGCTAATGAGTCAGCTTAAATTTAATATTTGCAAATTGCTGAAGCACTGTCCTTTTAGCTAGGCAATACTCAAACCACAAAAGAAAGCTAATATCCTAAGAGATTTCTTTTTTAAATATAGGTATTATTCACGGATTCAACTGGATTACATATACTTGTGAAGTAAAGAATATTTAATCTTCAGTTATCTCAAGCAAGAATTCTATAATTTCAATGAACCATCACCCATTTGGCTACAGCCAGAATGTCACCACTTTCATTTGTTCCTATCCTGTAAAGTGTTCCTTGCAGGCCAACAGCTTCAGCCTCACCAACCTGCACTAAAACCAAGGTACCCTATGGAACAACTCCTATCCTTGCAGCACATGTAATTATCACGAGGAATCTACTGGACAGCAGAAGCAGCACACAAGTTTCTACCAAGAAAAGGAGTTATTTCAGTATCAAAAGGCTAGGTCCTACTTTTTTCAAAGCAAAGAATTGTATGTACAACTTGATGAGTTTACATAGATTATTTGAGTGTTTTTGTCACATGCACACTTACGTAAAGTCTTGAAGAACAACTCTGGCAGGACAGAAGGGCACTTCAACATTATTCTGTTTTGTTTTCCAGTCCAAGATGTTCATAGCATCTGTTTCTTTCACTAAGAAGCCATCACAGTTACGGATACTGGATTCAAACAACACTCGTATGGAATAAGGCAGAGTATCTAGGGTAAAGCAAAGTAACTGACTTAATTAGTGCAACACCTTGAGCGTATGTAGTTTTTTAAAAATCACAGTATCACATTTCTAAAGAATTCCACTTTGCTGGGGATTGGAAGGATGAGAGCTACAGGAGCCTGCTTTTCCAGTTGCCTTTGGATTTCATGTTCGTTACACAATATGGAACAGTGAGTTGCATAATGTGTACATTTCAGAAGATGAGTTAGCATATGGGCCTTAAATGGAAGATACCAATGGCTTGACTGCACTGTGTTAAGAGAGTGACATTTAAGAAGGTATGCTATGCTGGCAGGATAGAGATGCAAGGAATCTAGAGTTGGGATTACTGATCAGAGCTGGTGAAAAGCAACAACAATTAGAATATTCAGAAATATTTTTAAACTGTAAATTTCACCACTTCATTACTTGAGATATCAAGCCTAAAACCATCCAATACCAGATATTTTTTTCTTAAATAGTGATATGAAGACCAGATACTATTATGCCATGTGCCCAAAAATTTGACACATTTCATAAATATAAGCAATGGCATTTCACTAAATAGAACTGTAGTATTTGTTAGTGATCTAGATTAAGGATTGAATAGAAGCAGCTTTCTGGCACAAAAAAAAAAAAGGGAACTGGAAACGAGAATGAAATAAGTGGGAGGAAAAAAGAAGCAGATATCTCTATTAACCACAAAAAAAAAAAAATCAAGATTAATTCACATTTCTCCCCAAATCTCATTATTTTCAGCAACGTTCAAACAGGCAAATGATTTTGAGAAAAGTGAGAAATATAAAAAAAAGTTAGTTGGGAAGAAGCAGGTGACTTGTTAGTCAAGGCTTGAAGAAAAAGTTAGATTTGGTTGTCCCACCCTAATCCAGAGGTTTGTCTGCAAACTATTAATACAGGATTTGCTGACCCTGTTCTCATTGTGTGTCCTTCTCAGATATTATGCATTGTTGTCTAATTAGACAAGTCACTCCAAATATTACAAGAATGTCATCAAATACATGTCTAATCAGCTGTAATGACACCACTCTATTTAAAAGCCAAGTTACCTGAAGAAAATTGTTTTGCTTTTTCTTGAATTACAAATAACACAGAGTGCACCCTTACAGTGAAAAAAATCCAACTGTCTAATGGGCTGCTTAGCAGTCATCAGCTATGGAGAAGTGACTACTTCTCTCCCTTAGGCACTAGCAAGCCCACATCTGTAACACTGCGTGTAGTTTTGGGCCTCACAGGATACAGGACAACTCAAGAAATTAGATCAGATCCAGCAAACAGTCTTCTAAGATTGTCATGGGGCTGCTGTACCTGACACAGAAGCAGTTGGGAGATGTGGGTTTGCTCACCCTTAGAAGACAAAGCTACATGAGCTAATTGTAGCTGTCCGCAACCTAATAGGAACTGCAGAGGAGGTGAGGCCTGACATCCTAAAGGTGCCCAGTGAAAGGACAAAAAAAAAAAAAAAGTCACAAGATGCAGGAAGGGACGCTGGGACTGAGTAAAAGGAAAAAGAAGTAGTTCACAGGGAGGGTGGTTAAGCACAGGATCAAGAGAGGTGGCAGAATCTCCATCCCTGCAGATCTGCAGAGCTCAATCAAGAAAGGCTCTTCAAGTTCATCCTTGCCCCAGCAAGAGGCTTGACTGGATCTCCAGATGCCTCCTCTGCCCTAAATCATTCTGAGTTCTTTCTAGCTACAGTTTTCCCCCATAATTGAGTATTACTTTAAAAACTAGAAAATCAGATTCTCCTTAGCAAATTGGCAAATAAGTCCATTAACATTTACATTCGTAATCTCATTAATTTAAACAGGCACTTATCAGATTATAGTCAGAAGCCCCAAGGCAGAGGGCAAATGGGTAAAACCCAAAATGAATGTTCTAGCAACAAACACAATGAGCAATTCCAGATGCTGGATTTGCCATCAGTGCTGTCCCACACTGTGCTTACATTTTATTTAATATCTTGCTAGTAGAAGTTTCTATTGTAAGACAGACACTCTTAGTCTAACCTATTCAGACTCCTTCTCCAAATATCTTCAAGACAAGCTGCTGCTGCTCCAAGCTTTATGGCACATCTTAGCAGAAAGTAGTATCTTCTGTTTATATTTCCACTCCTGTCACGAGGCTTTTCAAAAAACTGCTGCAGAACTGACTGGTTTTGTTACTACCACAGTACTGCTTCTTCCTGTATAAAGCCACAAACTGAAGCATTCTACCTTCTTATGTACTTATCTGAAAGATTAACTCAATTATTACAAGTAGTAGAAATTTGCAAGAGCACACAGCTGTTGCATAGACGTTTCAGCAGCTATGGTGCACTAGCTCATCTCTCTCTTCCCTTTGAAATATACACTGGTCATTTGTTTTAGTTAATAAGCACATCACAAATTCTGTCAATACAGGAGAGTAATTCAGACCTTCCAAAACTTAACAAAAAGTAAATCCCGAATACCTTTAATATGTACCTTAGGTAAGTGTTTTATGAGTTTAACCTATAAGTAAAGGGGAAAAATAATGAAAGCATAGTTTGATTACCAGAGTAATGCCTATTCCAGCTAACACTGATCTATAGCTCTCCATCTGCAGGTGTTCTCCTCCTCCATCACACAGGCAAATGCGTGTTTTTTTCTTTTAAAAAAAGCACCCAGACATAGAGGCCAAGTAAGTCTTTTTTGGCATGTACCACTTAGTGTTATATTACATTCTAATGACATACCAAGATTAAGCAATCGTATGAACATCACAAAATATCATTTTCCCACAGCAGCTGCAGTAGGGGTTATGTTCCAGTGAACACAGTTACCCACCATCTAAAGCTGCTGGTAAGGTGAAACTTTAACACCAAGAAGCAGTACAAAATTATAGTAAAACTATTTTTATTTTTGAAGTGCTACATAGGAGTTCTCTGTAACTTCACCTTTTTTCAAAGAGAAATTATTCTGATCTGGAGTACTGCTGAAAACTCCAGCAACACCTGTACCTTCCCCATTACTGAAAAAAAGCTATATTAAGTATTAGCCCCTACCTAATTCATAAAGCAGTAAAAGACTGTGAAATTCTAAGCTTTCAAATACATCTATTAAGAATTCACATATTCACAATCATATTTGCTAACATTTTACAGCAATAAATAGTGCATGTTAACTGCTGGCACCAACCTAATTACAACCAACTAAAAAGTATTATTACCATACTTGGCGCCTCCAAGCTTCGAGACATTGTAGAACTTCTTTTGTGGATAGTTTCCTAATGCTTCAATTACGGGCTGGTAAGGGCTTCCTAGGGAGTTGAAAAAAAAAGTTACAAGCATGAATGAATGGAATGTTTCGGCACTGATATAGGACTCATAAGAACAGCTTTTTATTTCTGATTTTACTAAAAATAACATGCCTCTAGGACTGCAAGTAAATCACAATATGGCAAGGTTTCTAAATAGATTGAGACACCTAATGATGTAGATGTGTGACTAAGATGAATTTTAAAAGTATCTAGGTATATAAAGATCATGCAAATAATCAGCACAGTCACATGCCTGAATACATTTGACCTTTATTGTCCCAGTTTACAATCAATGAAACAGGATAAATGTACCTCACCAACTCAAATAAGAGATATAGGTTTTAAAGCAGTAGAAAACAAAGCATTTAGTTCCAGGCTAATCACAAACGAAAAAAAAAATAAACCTCCTAACAGCTACTGGGTGGAGAAAATAGATAAGTTCTTAAGAACAGAAGTAGTGCTAAACAAAGAATGTTTTAATTCAATTGCTAGCAAACTAAAGGGACAGTGCAAATCATATACTCCCTCAGGCCTAGAGAGCTTCATATAGTAAAAGCTTAAGGAAATAAAATCTAGGTTACAAACTGGGGAAAATGGTGCTAGCTCTGACATCACTGAGCTGCTCCTGTGAGCACAAATACCAAACGTCGGATATGCAGCAGAACACTTACCCTTTGTTTGCTGTTTGCTTTGATCTTAATACACTACAGTTACACTTTCATGGCAACGCAAAGGCTACATCATCGACCGCTAACAAAAACTGCGTCACTGGACCATCCAAACAATTAACATGACTCCCCCCAAATTAAACCGAGCACCGTTTAGGTCCCAGCCCTACGAGCAGACACCTTTATGGGCACGACATCCCTCGCTCGCCGCAGCATTTGCGGCAGAGGGAACCCGAACAGGGACAAAAATGGACGTCAGGAATAACGGGAGGCCCGCCGGGACAGTCTTACAGCCGCGGCCAGGCGCCCCGGGCAGCCGCCAGCAAGCGGGCGGGCCCTGAAACCGGCCGCACCGGCGCCAAGAACAAAGCGCCTCCCGCGGCAGGGGCAGCCGCCGCCGGGGGCAGTAACGGGCCCGTGCGGGGGGCGGCGGGTGCCCTAGAGCAGAGTGGGGGCCGCCCGCTCCTGCCGGCCACAGACCTGGGGCAGCACTCCCACATAAAGGGCCACTGGCGGCCGCGCCAGCGCGTCGGGAGGAAGGGGACAATATGGCAAGCAACGCGAACCGCCTCACACCGCCAAGGACCGCGCTCGGGCCGAGCCGGCCCCGCTCCGCCGCCGGCCGGTGCGGAAGGGAACGAGGCGATCGCCAATGCCACGGGGGTCCCGCCGGGTGAGGTAGCGGCGACCCCTCGAGCCTGGAGCAGCCCGGAGGGCGACGACGGACCCGCTCCCACTCACCTGGCTTGACAGGGTCCATCGCTGGCGACCATATTAGCTCTGCTGGGAGGGGAGCGAGGGGCCAGGGGGAGCTGGCCCGGGCGGGGCGGCCCCAGCTCTCGCGAGACTGTGCCCCGCCTCTGTGGGCGCAGTCTCGCGAGAGTTGGGACTGCCCCGCCCAGACCTCGTGCCGCCCGCGAGACCCGCGTGATGCAGCGGAGAAAAGAACACGAGATCTCGTGAAGCTTTGAGGCGAGGGCGGAAGTAGCCGAGTGAGGGAAGCCGCCTGCTCTCGCGATACTTGTGAAGCCTATGACGAGCCAGTGGGGGCAGAGCTGCCCTCCGGGACGCCGGCAGCCTCTGCGCCAGCGTAGCTGCGGGCACCACCTATTGGCCGCCGCTCCGGCTACGTGCGGCCCCACGTGACGTAGCTGAGGCTCGCGTGGCGAGGCTGGGATCGCCCTCAGTCGGCCCCTCCCGGGTGAATGGTCCGTCGGGCAGCGGCTACGGCCAGGTCTTATCGTGCCCGTTCCGCTCACCCGCACTGGGGCTGATGCCTGTGGGGCCGGGGCGCCGTCCGCAACTCTTGGGCTTGACCCCTCAGCACATAGGCTTGTAGGGACCCAGTGAGGCCCGGGCGAGGACGCGTCGCGTCAGCTGCCGAGGGGTTTCCCAGCAGGCAGGGCCTTCGGCTGCCGTTGCCCTTTGTCCTGGCGGCCCAGCCTCTTCTCTCCTGCCAGCAGCAAGTGTCCGGCCGGGCTGGAGCAGGGGGCCGCCGTGGCTGAGGTGTTCTTTCAGAAGAGTTTGAGGCTTGCAGCGCATTAAAGCACTATGACAAGGCTCTAACGCTTGTCACGGGAGTGACTCAGTTCACTGAATGAAAGGCTCTGGTCTGTCATAGCAGCATTTACCAGAGCGCTTCGCAAGACCCGGGGCAGCAGCGCTCCTGTTGCATTGCACTTTGCTGCAACTCATGTTCTTGCCTTCCACTGATAGGATGGCATGTGATGGCCTTTAAGGAAGTAAGTACTGGCAAATCTCTCCCAGGGCAGAGCATTATAACTCATTAACTGATTCCTGATGTAGAACATCGATGTTACCATAGTCCACGCTGGAAGGAGTGGGAGGGCATATTGTTGGCGTTCTGTCACACAACCACGCTTAACCCTGGGCTGATTTTAGTCACTGGTGATAGGTTTCTTGGGGAATTGTGTTCTTTACATAGTTTTCTTCTTTTCTTGCTTTCAAATTATTTTTTTTTCTGTAGCTGTATGATAAAGTTTTATTTTTGTGTTGATCTATTTTTGTGTTGATCTTCAGATCACAGTGGTGAGCAAGCCAAGCAATACTAGTTTCTCCAGGCTGTAACACATAGATAGTATCTAGGGTTTAGACACTGATGAAGCCAGAACTCATTACCAGCCTCAGGCAGCAAAGGAGATTACCAAAAAGATGCCTTTGATTCAGACTCTTAATTGATCCATTTTCCCTTTTGCCTGCATCTGTTTTGACCTAAACTGCCATTGCCTTCCTGAACTATGACAGAATGACTTGACACAGTGATTGTAAAAGTTATATTCAAAATTGCATGAGCAACCATAATTCTAGCATCTTTTTACCTGTTTCCAGTGATGTCTGGTATACCTTTGAGAGACTGCAGGTGGAAGGAACTAGATCAGTGAGAAGGAAGACAGTGGAGGATGTGGCCAAGACATGTTCAGAGGAACTCTGTGGATTCAGTTGTGTGAAGCATGCTCAGGATGCCAAAATCTTTCTTTGAACAGATTATTTATGTGTGGCATCTAGTCTATAGCTTTTACCCTTTTTGGATCAGTGCAGTCACTTTTCACTACAAAGCTCAGATAAACAGTGAGGGCTGCAGCCTAATACCTTGGTGCAAAGGATAGTTTTACCCTCTGCTCCTCAGCTGCCTCACACGTGCCAACTACACATTTGCTCCCAGAGGACTTTGGCAGGAGTTTCAGGGGTTGGTGCTGGGAGGTGTGTTGGCAAGCAGATGAAGTGTTGGCAAACAAATGATAGCAGCTTTGTCTCTTGACAAATTCAGGTAAGATGCATCTCCAGGGACATTCTGCACCATCGCTGACCCACTTGTTTTCCTGTGTGAAACACACCTCTAGTCCCACAGGGCTGAGTCCACAGGATGCCAGTGACAAGATGACTTCTGACTATCTTCCTCTGTTGGCTGAAGGCTGACTTTGGTGGGTCAGGTACATCCAGGGAAAGGAATTTTGGGGATTGTGGAGTATTTCTTGTTCACATGCTAAATCCTTTAGCACCAAATGCTTAGTTTTTTGTGCCCTTCTTCCATATCAAACAGATTTTTGGAAAGCAAATCCTATAAATGCTTTGTTTTAACACAATGTTTGGCCATTTGATGTTTGGCTTTTAATATTAATTTATACTGAAATTTTTCTTTCTTTTTGCTTATTAGCATCTGGGCTGTTCCCATGTTCTGCAAATGATTTTTTTTTGTGTGTAGGTATTCTTTTAGAATCATGGAGTCCTTTAAGGCATTGTGTAACACTGTAGGAAGGAAGATGTTTTTTCAGTTCCCAGAAAATTTTCTCCATTTCCCAGCTGGCATCCAACATCCTGAAGTAAGTCAAATTCAAGGGAGAACTTATCCAGAAGAGAACCAGGGCTGGGTACTGCTGGTTTATAATTACAGCTGACAGAAGCAGGCTAAATAGGAGCATCTCAGTGAAGTTGAGAATCTGAATAGAAGGAATTACTTTGTACTACTTCTGCAAAAGCCAGTCATTCCATAGAGACAATTTCAGTATTGTTGTTTACCATATTTCAGCCTTCAGAGAAAGCAGTTTTGTTTTGGAAAAAGCTGAGCTAAATGATGTTCTCAGGCCTGTGTTCAACAGCAGCATCATATAAACGAGAGACCGTGCCAAGAGAGAGAGAGAGAACCCAATGTAATGCCAGACACTTTTCTAGTTGTGCCTTTCTTTTGTCTTCCTCCCGTTTTCTATAAAGATGGATGAAACACATTAGCAGGAACAACCAGACAGCACCCACACCATACATTCCCCTGCAAGAGAAGCAGGTTGGTCTAGCAGTTTGAAGCACAGGCCTTTGAATGAAATTGCTTCCAACCCTGGCTACACACAGACTTCTGTATGACTGTTGCATTTAGAGCTCAAATGCAGTAAATCTTACACGGTTCCCTGAAGGCAGTGAGAGATCATCTTTAGAGGAGGAGAGCAAAATTTAGTTTTCATTAATAGTTTTCAGCTATAGATGAAAAAAATAACGTAGCACCTGAAGGTTTTCTACCATATGAGTGAGTTTAGGAGATTAGGAGTGAGAAGTTGGGAAACCTCTGTAGAATATTTGCTTAAGAAATTTAGGTTAGTCCAGTCAATGGAGTCTAAGATCCACGAGTGAATCTACAGAGGACAGTAACACATAGTAATCTATGCATAGACTATATGTCAAAGTTAAAACTAGTTTGGACAGCTAATTAAAGAGATCACAAAGACATTTTGACATTGGCATATTTTCAGTAACAAACTGTAAGAAGGGTTTGCAAAATTAATGTTGGACAACTCTTAGGGAAAAAATCAAGTAGTCACATTTCTCTGTGTCTTGTGTCACAGCAGCAAAGCCACAGGAATCAGGTGAGCTGTAAACTAAGACCGTGGCAGGTTGGATATTTCCATAAGAATGCGACTGAATATTTAGTTCTGATGCCACATCATTTCAGATACAGCCTTTGCTTCTGTAATTTATTTTTTTAATACAGTATCCTCAATGCCACCATGTAACCTTCAAGAATATTAATTTAAGCTTCATTTTTTATTGTATACTGCTTATAATCACTACACAAACCCTCTAATATGAAAATAAGTAGATTAATAACTGCCAGAGGAGAAAGCATTTATTCCCGACACTACTGCTGTAGGGCAACAAGACCGTGTGGTGTGAGCCAGTGTCACAAAAGACACTGAAAGTCACATCCCTTACCCATGCTTGAGCTCCAGTGAGAAGTAACATGCCCTAGATTTCTCATCCCCTGGGATATTAATTAGCTCAGACTGATGTTTATGACTTGATTCACTGATAGTAATTCAGGTTGCTGTGATAGTTTTTCCTCTGAAATGCTGTCAGGAAGTCCAAAAGTTTGGCTTAATCTCTTAGGAGAGCTGCCATGTAGACAGATGTACACAACTCTAAAACCCTTCTAAATGTCCTCCCAAGCATTTAGCAGACTCTCAGTAAACCATATGATAATGCTGTCTTGTAAATATCTAGAGACAGCACATGAACTGTTCTAAAGTTCAGGCTGGGTGCAAGGAGAGCCTCAAGTAGCATGGAAGCTGCTTTTCAAAACTTTTTTCTGGGGCTGAGTACATTTCGCTTCTCCAGATTAAGAAAAGGGGTGTTTAAGATTATTTTAATTTGTGAGAGAGATGCTAGTATATGAGATCCCGCAGAAATTGTGTTTGAGAGAAAACCTTGCTGTAAAGAGTTTATTAATACCAAAAGGGAAGTTCAGTAGAGTAAACATGCTTACTTCCAAAGAGATCACGTAATAAAATAATGGGTTGGCAAGCTTTTACTATTCTGGAAACAGGCACCTATTTTCATATTGCAGTACCATTGGTCCTCCTGAATTGTTAGAGAGCTTGAAAAATTGCCTTTTCTAGTTACTCAGTAGGGTCTAATTCTAATTGTATATAAAACCTTTTCCCAGAGATGTCAGGAAGAAGGAGGACTATTTTGTGCTGATGGCAGATTAACTGGAATGTGAGTTGTGAGCATGAGGTCTTCATTTCAGGAAGTACAACAAGCGACTGGGGAACCTCAAGCTACACTGTCCAGTGCTTATGGCAGTCTGTGAAATATCAGACTTAACAGCCATAGGGATGACATCTGTTTTGGTTCAGGCTGTGGTTGTTACTGACATGCATGTGTTAAATGGATGGCATGTGTTGCCTTCTTTCCTAAACACTGCTGGAAACTGAGAAGGCAAGCACAGTTCAGCTTTCTTACCTCAGGATTTTTTGCAAGCCCAGGCACTGCTAGTCAAGCTTTCACCCCTAAACCTCCAGAAACAAGTATTTTTCCTCTCAGGAAGGTAGATCTCACCTGCCATCTGCTCACACATGCTCTGGAGAGCCAAATTGCTTGCTCTCCTCACTCACTGTAGGAGAATGCTTAATTTGGCAACTACCACTATGTGCATTTTTCCTATCTGGAGGGAAGAAAGCGAGGAGGGCTGAGTGCTGGGCACCACCGATAGGCACATCCCAGCTACAGAGAGCCCACAGCGCCATTCCTTCAGAGGCGGATGGCAGCAGGGAACGCATTCCATACATCCACAAGAAAGAAATTTGGGGGATTTAGTGAAACAGTTGTCAAGAATGATCATAAAGTTACACCCTTCAGCACCAGGCACTGCAATTCCCTAGTGCACAAGGGAAGTATGGATAGTATTATAGCTCTTTTTAACTGCCGTTTGCTAGGAAATGCTTCTAATATGATGACAGCTCATCCACACCTGACAATTTGCAGTCATCTGTGGAAGTCTTCACAGCAGGACAAGTCACTTACTGAATTTTGTTTTCTGGTGAGTTGGGACCTGGCTCACAGCAAGTTCTGTTTTCAGCTCAGGCTTGGTATTTTATTACCCGCACTGTGACCCAAAGGACAGAGAAAGATGTTGGGGGTGTGCTCAGAACTTCTTAGTGTACTACACTGAATGAGACTTTTAGCAAGACAAAACCCAACTCATAAAGCTGACAACCATTGAAAACTATACGCATCCTTCTTAGAAACTGATAACAGTCTGAGGTAAGAACACTGTATCACCTGTCTTAGAAAATGGTCTTGAGTCAGGACTAGGTAAGAGTCCTACAAACCTGTGTATTTAGGAGAACCCAAGAAGCATATTCAGGGAAGAAGTCAGCTGTTGGAGCAGGCAACTCCAATCTATCTGTCTAAATACTGTCAAACAGACTTTTGGTGGAAGTGGGAAGCCCCAAGCTCTACAGGGAGTGACCTTCAATCTACAACCTAAAATAAGGGCAGTGCCTAAGCCAACCAGTCTTCCCCACCCGTGGACCATAGCTGAGAGAGGCAGTTTTGCTGCCACCTGACATTGCAGCTCTCTCCACAAAAAAAGGGTTGGGCTTCCTTCTCAGGGCATAAGCAGGGACAAAGGCAGAGTCTCTTTTCTAATATCTCTTCGACTACTGGAACTGACTCTTCCCTTTGCAACTGTTGTAGCTTGTAGGAGGCTGGATTGAGTGGCTCCTGCAGATGGCATCTGCATCCTAGGGATGGAGTGAAATATAGTCTAGAGCACAGGAGTCTTATTCAGTGCAGTGCAGAGCAATCAAAGGAGCTTAGACAAACTCTGAACCCTACTTCTGTCACTCTGCTGTTCAGCTTCCCACCAGGATCACCCATCTGCAGCTCTTTAGCAGAAGAGGAGCTGCTCTGCTCTTGCTGTCCTGGCTTTTTCAGCACAGACACTCTTTCAACTATTTCCTTTCAAATGTACACACTCTAGTGCTCACTTCCATGTGCACTTAGAGGCCAGAGCCTTGCAGCCCCTCTTCATCTCTGCATTGCTACCAAAGGTTTCTGCACCCCATCAGCTACAGCAGAGGCAGAAACAATTAATTGTTATTGCTGGTTGTGCTGTCCTCACTATCTGAAAGTTTCACCTTCACGTGGTGTGGCATGTACAAGGAAATACTTGTCCTACTGCCTCTGCTGAGTAGCCCCAAGGCAGATGAGGAGTCAGTGGCTACAGCAGAGCTCACCTTGTCCCAAGAATGCAGGAAGAACCAGTTAGAGCTATACCCTTCTGGTGCCCACGTCCAGTGCAGAGGGAAGAGCGGAGCAAGAGGAACTTGACATCTCCCGTACTCACAGCCTCACTTGTTTGTGTGTGCAATTTAATTTGCTTACTGGTAGCCCCCACTGTGCTCTACTCATCAATTTTGTGCTGAAGATTGTTGCTGGGAAGTGCAGAGAGGATGCAGGGATGGAGACTGCTAGGCCTGAACCAACACACCGGGGAGGAGGAGGAGGAAGTGGAAATGCAAGTCTCTGAGCTAAGCTGAGTAGGATGGTGCAGCTTCCAGAAGGAGGACAGCAACAGCAGGAAGTGGCATTTTCTGAAAGCATTTTTAAAACCAATTGGGGAACAGCTGTGCTGATTTTAATCCAACTGGACTGAAGTGCCTCCAAAAGAGCCATAAAGCCCTTTGATACCTGCTGCCCAGGCAATAAAATCTTAATCTCAGTTGAAAGTCTTTGTTCTCTTTGTAGCAGTATTTTTCTGTTTAGAAGTAATATACTGCTGCCTCCAACCAGAGACCCCACTATAATATGGACCGTGCATGTGTAACAGAGCCTGCTCCTGCTGCAATAGCTTTAGCATCTGAGAGATGACAGACATCTGGGGATGCCCAGAGTGCCAGTGACTATCAGGAGCAGTGGCACAGCCTTCTGCTACCACCCCACTGTCCTGTGTGTCAGAGACTCCTTGACATAGGCCTGTTTTCTGAGAAGGGATAATATTGAAGCTCTGGGGATTTTTACAAATGTGTGAAAATCTAAGAGAGCTACCAGGGCAAGTTTAAAAAGGAGCAGGCTGAGGTTTCAAGGGCAGGTATGAGATAGATTTTCAAAAGCATATGAGATGATAAATCAGTAGAGGAAAAGCCTTGAAGGGCTACAAGATCATTTCTAAACCATCCTAGTGAAGTTAGTAGTCAGTCTGCCTGTGGGAGGTCACAGACCCTCATGCTATAGTCTCCTTGTCTAACAGATTAAACCTTATTAATAGAGGCTGCCAGCTGTACTTTCAGCACTGATCTGTAAGTACAGCTATTGCAATGGTGTGCGTGTCTCTTACACTTAGAGCCTTGTTCTCAACAGACCTTAGTGACAGCTTCATTATTTTGTTGTACATAGAGCAGGCATACCCTGTTGGTCAGGATTCATGAGAGCTCAGGCAGTGCCTGCATTATCATCCAGGAATCCTGTGATGAGTTTGACAGAAATGAACCAGGCTTCCTACTTCCCTGACTGTTTTGTTCCATCCTTGTATCTTATCAGTTCCCTCTCCGTAACTTCCAGCTCAAAATATGTTTTTCCTATTCAATTTAATTTATTTCCCAAATTTTCTTTAAAATCTAAGGAAGTGACAAAAAAGGATGCTCCAGCCTTGCCACATTATCAGATAGCATTAGATGTGAAGTGATAAGGTGACTAGTATTCTGTTTTAGAAGTGCATATAGTTTATCTTTCTTTCTCTCAGATCTTTTTGTCATTTCCAGGGATTAGGAGAAACTCCAGGCTGCCAAAAGGCTCTTACCATAAGCAGGAGTCTTCCGTATCATCAGACTGAAGCTCACAGCATCACTTAAAACAGGAAGAGGTACTTGTAACTAGCTTTCCCACATCTCTTGTACTACCATTGAGTGCCAAAATTACTGACATGTTTTCTAGAAGTGTCTGCTTTTTCAGCAGAAATCCTACCCTAAACCTACTGAATTTTCCTGGCTAATGTTCCATTGCTGACAGGAGATGTTTCTTGACAAAATGAACTGTATTTCTGAAAACATTCTGACTATTTTCTACTTAATGCTCTTTGCTGAAATACCTCATTTTGGAAAGGGCACATGGGATGCTACTCATATTATCTGCAAGTAAAAGTAGCAGGGCCATAATGTACTTCTGTTATTCAGCGTGTAATGTTCATTTTTTCATGATCTCGGCAATGATATCCTACCTCAGACTCTTCTGTATGTATCACTTTGAGATTTTAAATACCTCTTCATCCTTCCAGCTTTTGTCTATTTCTGCATCCTACTGCATTAACAGGCTCCATTATTCCATTCTCTTTGTTGCCATCAGAATCTAAAGCTGAGGTGAATTCTGGGCATAGCTTGTTTCCATTCTTTCTTGACATTTTGAAGGAATCATTTGTCTTCATTATCTGCAGCTGCATCCTGAAGGATTTTGAGAAGGTACATGCAATATTTTCCTCTTATGACAGCTTGGGTTTTATGTAGGGCTTTCCCCCTTCTTCTGCCTGTTAAAAAAAAGTTTCTGCTCCACTGCTGGCGTGACAGTATAGAAAGCGTCTCACAGATGGATTGACTCTCAGAGAGGCAAGAATCTTAAACCCCATCAGATCCTAGTCCAAACCCCACTCTTTCCCTGCTGCATTATGAATCAGTGTACCCTTATGTAGTTTCTTTCCCTCTGCAGTTTTCAGCATACTCCATCTTTTTAATTTCCTCTGTAGTTCTGCCTACAGCTGGCAAACTAATCACTGCCTGAGCAATGCACCTCAAAATATTTGTTTATGCTGAATGAGTCTAGCTGGATTTTCTGTTTCCCATCATCTGCCAGTCACCTTAATCTGTATCAATGTTTGGTTCACAGCTCTGAGCTCACAGAACAATTATTTTATTCAGAGGAAGGAGGTGAAGCAGTAGAAAAAAACATAGGGTGAGCTAGCTGTGAAAATGAGTGGTCAGCATACTTTTAGCATGAAGAGAAGCACAGATTTTTAGCAATAGCACAGGTAAGACAGTTAGAAGGTCATTGTGTGGACTGACATAAATGTACAATTCAGTTTCTTCCCGCTACAGGGTCTACATGAGTACAGACCTCTGTTCCTACAGAGTTTAATGTTGCAAACATCTGGCTTAGACAGCTGTTGAACATAGGTAATTTCAGCTTCGCTCCTTTTGCCTTCCGCCAATCCCTCCCATAGCCTTTGTTGCTGTGACCTAGATTGTGAGCAAATGCTTTCTGATGGCATTTCAAAGGAAACTAATCTTGCACCCAAACTGAACCATGACTGGATTCATCTGTGCTCCATACTCAGTGCATGCATAAGTATATTTCTGCCTGCACCCTTGAGCAGCAAATCCTTAATGACCAATCTTTACACACAGACTCACCTGCAAGGCACAACCTATGGAAAGATGACTTACAGGGCTTTTATTTCTCCAAAAGCAAAGCTGCTGCTGGCTATAGGAACTAGAGGTTTATAAATACTCTTCAAAGTTTCTCAAAATTTTAACATACAAAGGAAAATAAAAGCCTTAATTAACAACTGTAAAAATGTCATAAGGCTGATAATGACAACCCGGTAGTTACCACATACCCTGGTTACACTGTGCTAACCAAATTCCCTATCCAGTTTTGCTGCCTGAGTGGAGTAACATACAGTCAATAATACACCATGTGGAGAGCAAGATACCAATATTAGCGTTTTCCTTGGTGTGAGATCTCCTCACAGCCTCTTGAGCTCTGGGATCAATAATGATTCAGAGCAAAGAAAAATGCAAGAAAGCCAGCTGCTCAAAGAACCCTTTTAAGTTGATGTATGTACTGTTGGATTTCTGCATGAAAATGGTGACATTAAAATGGCCCTTAGAGAATGATGTATCAATATTAGCACTGCTAAATGTGCAGTTTACATACATCATGTATGAGGCAACCTTTGCTTTGTTCATTTATGTCTCCGACCTATGCTGCCCATTCCTTTCCTGTTAAAGGTGCTTAAGCATCTGCTGTTCCAAACCATAAACTTGTCTTTACTGTTTTCACACCGACAGTGCAATTGTCCTCTTCATGCATTATTAAAGTATTGCTATTACAAAGTGACAGTCTCATTTAAGCTTTGCTGCCACTATCACATTTACACAAGCACTTACTCCATAAGAGGGACTGCTCTACATAAAGTATTGCGTATGTGGACTTGAAACATGCGCTATCGTACTCTCAGGTATGGAAGAGTTTGAGTTTGCATCTCTCTGATGCTTCTTCTCATAGACTAAGAGCATCCTCCACACAATATGAATGAATAACACAATTCTGTTTCCAGTCATCCCGGGACATCACTGGGGTTGTTCCTGCACACATATACTCTACTCAAGTAGAGTGCTCCATGCTGCCTATTGAAGCTAAGACATGGATGCAAAGGGGAATGAAATCAGCTGCAGTAATTCCTGGCACTGAGGGCCAGGGCTGATGGGCTTCCTTCCAGGGACATCTGGTCATTAACCCTCACAGAATAAGGGCTTTTAGGTCCTTTCAGTCAGGACAATGGGCTGTACGCTAGGAAATGCTAACTTCATGCAGCAGAGGCTTAATCACACCTTTTGGGATTTTAAAAGCTGGTAGCTATTGATTGAGGCAAGGGTGGTGAAGCGAGGTCACAGCTGCCTTCATCTTTCATATGGGGTCCATGGAGACCACACGTAGTAGCATGCAGGGTTCCCTATTGATTCAAGTGGCTTGGCAATTAAAAAGCCCTGTTTTCATCCTTTCTGTCAGTTACCCTTCACTAGATGAAGCCAAGTGGCCTCAGCCAGCTATCATGGCTGCCCAAACCAAGCTGGATGCACTCAGATGTAACTCCAGATTAAAGCTAAGCACAGCTTTATTTCACGCAAGTGAGGGTTGTCCTGAGACACACCCCGCCCCCTGAACAGATGGGGCAGTGTTTCCCAGGCCTGGACTGAGCCAAGAACCCAGTGAAGTGAAAATGGTGTGGCTCTGGAGGAAGGCCTTGCTGTGGAGAGAGCTGTGAGGGGAGGCACTGAAGCAAGGCTATGTGAATGATTTTCTGTGCTGCTCTAATCCTCCTCCTGCCCCTTCAGCTCACCACTGAAATACAAGAAATGACAACCTGCATGTGGACCATTTGAACCCTATGGGGAAGAGAAGTGTCTTTCTGTCCCTAGGGCATTTACAGAGACTGAAGCTGGGGAGGTCCTCAAACCATCTGTGTACGGCACTCAGCACAGTAGAGTCTGGGGCAGTAGAGGGGCTCAGTTCTCCTGTGCACTCCAGTAATATAGATGATGAAGAAGTATGGTAAAGGCACAGTCACAGCCCACAGTCAGCTCTGGGGCTTGAAGCACACGTGAACTTCCCAGCAGGGAAGTGGATATCTTTGCATAAAACACTTCATTGCCCAAATAAAATAAAAGGCCATTTCATTTTCATAGCCACAGTTTTATAAAACAATAGTCAAAAGTAACCAGTTTATCATGCACACAGATGATGAGACAGCCGAGTAATGCATTCAAAATACAAAGATTTCCAGAAACAATAGAGGACTTTGCTAAATGTTATGGAGAAAATAACACCCCTGGTGCAGGCTTCATGCAGGCTGAATTCCTTCTGGCTATTCTTACAACACCGAGCATGAGAAGACAGTAGTTATTATACCAATGTAAAACAAATTACACCCTTAAAGTCATATCTACAAAGGGCACTGTTGCTATTTTTATAGTCAGAAATGCAGGTGCTACTCTACAGGTGAACTTTAAAAGGAATTCCTTATGTCTGCACCAGTAGTTGCCCTCAACAGCCTTGCACCAAGATCTCCCAGTTCAGAAGCGTGTGTGCATGCATGGACAACACATGCTAAGTAGCCTTTGAGCAAGTAACCGTATTGCTTTCAAGTGAGCAGCATTCAACATACTTGATTGCAGGACTGAGACCTTAACTAGGTGAAGAGCTGTGTAAGGCATCCTTAAATATAAGGACACTCTTGCATCTATTTTCAAGGCATAAAAGTGTGACCCACACAAACATCTTCCATTGTAGTAAATCATGGCTGCAATCCTTGACCATCCACCTTCCAGTCCTGTGTCTTATTCCTAGGCTCACCCAGAAAGGCACATCCTGACTCTGGCCAAGGAGGGGCAGAGGAGGAAAAGAACTGCTGGTTGGCACTGCCTCTGTGTATAGCATTCTATACCCTGTTGCTCCATGATGTCTCACATTTGTGTGAGGCATAGGTCTTCTCACATTTTATATCCACAGATAAGCCTCAAAGGCAGCTAGTTCCTTCCCTCTTCTGTGCAGCAATACTAAACTCTGGACAGTATGGGGACTCAGTGGACTCCACTGGCAACACATGCCCAAACTACAGAGAGAAGAGTTTATTTTAAAAAGCACCTTTACACATATATGAGTTACTGTAGTAGTAAAATCCTTGCAAGGCCGTAATGTGATTTCATAGGAATAAGCTAAAAATTGCTGCTTAGACTGCAGTGTAACAGAATGATTATATTCCTCCCAGGACTGGGTAACTGAGAGGGAGATTCATGTCATTCCTAGCCAGTGAACACCAGGATGTTTGTAGGTTCTCATCATTTCCTTGAGACCTGTTTACGACCAGCTTATATGAACTGTTCTCTTTACCAGATGCATGTTAGTGGGCTGCCATCACGTTCTTATGCTCTGCTCAGCACAAAGACTGGCCGCCCCCAACCCTCCCCATGGGTCATCGTCTGCTTCTGCCTCCAGTCACCCAGCTGTGACGGCTGCTGTCTGTGAGAGGAACTCTGTAACTGTGTCACTGTTGAATCAGCTCCAAAACCTTATTTAACTCCCGCCTTTCTTATAGAGGCACATCTTTTAAATTCTTAGCCCAGTATCTTCTTCTTCAAGATACAAACTTTTTCTCCTCACCCAGCAATTTCCTTCTGTATTTGCTTTGTGTTATTAGATGATGAAATCTGACTAACGGGCACCCTATTTATTGCAGCATCCAAATGACAGGCTTCAGGCAAAATGATAATTACTTATTCAAAAGTATTCATTAAATTAACATATCCTGAATAAATTCAGGCTTAATTTAACAGGCCACCGCACTTACTACAAGCATTTAGCACAAGCACTTGCTTAAACTTAGTAGAGAACAACTTGCTCTTTCACAAGATATCAAGGTCAAAAGTAGATGTAATCACAATTTGCCCTAACAAGAGCAAATGTCAAACAGTTTAGGGAGCCATACAGCAATTTGTTCAAATGCATGTAAGTTAAAAAGCATACAAAGAAGCTCTTCCCAGGCTTTTAATTATGGCAGAGTATTCAAACTCTTCCTTAAATTCTGTTTCTCAGCCAAAATCAAGACAAAAAAAATGGCAGAAAAAGTTATAAATTCCCTCTCTCCTCCTCCTTCCTACCTTGGAACAGATTCAGGGCTTTATTCTGAGATCCTTCTATGGTTCCAAGTGTTATGCTTGAGATTTTTTAAACTTTTATCTACAATGCAGTGTGTTCGCCACTGACATACTCGTAACACACAGAATAGTATCTGTGGTGAGAGGGGAAAGAGCTGTTTGAGTTTTGTACAGAAAATCTTGTGTGCCACAGTGTCAATCCACACAGTAAAATCAAAAAACTTTGGGATAAATAACGGAATGGTACATTTCATAGCACTGCTCATCCTACCTGCAGGAGTGTGTAGTGTTCCCTTTGGTCACTAAACTGCATCAGCTATACATGTCTCATTGTATTTTAGCCTGGTTTCCCAAGATTGGAGTGAGGTCTTTCAGTCCTGCCATCTGTCTATCTTTCACTCAGAGAGAGAGAATAACTTTTGAACAAAATCAATCACTTCCCAATAAACTGAAAGAAAGGCAAGGGAGCACTGTGTTCATCTTTAGCTATGACTGCTAGAGCTGTGTGAAAACTAGGTACTCTGACACAATGGCTATTTCACAGACAGACAAACACATACTACATCTTTCTTGCCACCTTCCTCCCTTTCTTCAAAATGTAATTTTGTGTCCATCCTACTTCAGATCCTGACTGTGGAGTTAGGAGAAACATTTCCAGATGTCCCTCACCCTAAGTCCTGGAATATCTTCTTTGATATTTTTCCAGCAGAATGAAATGTCAGCGATAAACTGGTGAATGAATTAATTTTCCTGTTATTTAAACAATAGCTAGGGATAAAGCTCTGCTCCTGAAAATTACCATCCCTATAGCTGCTCTATGACCTGTTTTGAAGATTCTCTTGATGCTGCAACAAAGCCAACAACCACAACATTTATGTGTGACCTGTGCTAATGGAAGGCATTACAGATCCTTACTGTTTGTTCTTCATGTTCATCACAAAGTATTGATATCAAGTTCATTAAAGGAATTAGGAAATAAATCACCCTTGAGAGAACATGATGCCAGTCAGGTTCAGATGATTCCAATTTACTTCACTAAAATACTTTCTATTAAAACACATTGCTGGTGACGTGTCTTAAAAGGAACTTGGACTTCAAGCTCTGTAATAACTGCAATATGTTCTCAGTCTCCAGCCTTGCCACAGACTGCATAAGCTCAGTGTTAAAAACTCCTGTAAAAAGAGTTATTAGGTACTTATTTAAGACACAGACTTCTCACTGCAGTCATTCCTGATGTCCTGGCACACCCTATGGAGGATCATATGCAAATTAATATCACTATTTAGATGTTCCAGACTAGCTATGCATCATTTTGGCACAGCATCAGTTTTACTTAAACTTCCACATATGGAAGATTTTCAAAATCTTCCAGCTGCAGCAAGAGAAAGGGAAAGAAAGAGCTTCAGCAATCAGCAACCTCTTAATAGCATCAGAATCTCAACATTGACATGGACAATATATTAGTGCTCAAAAGGTCTCTGAGTAAAATTGATAACACCGCTTATCATCAAGATTGTTTTAACTGACTGATCTTTCTCCAGAGATGCTATGATAAACCCTCATCTTGTGGGTGTATTCTCTGGGCTTGTGTCACAGGACAGAATAGAAGGTAAACACAAAAAGATAGCAAATTTTTTGTTTTACTCACAGAATCCCTGAGTCTTTGGTCATCAAAACTGCCGTATATTTCAGTGATGCTGTCTGCCTCAGCCCAATCTGAGATGCCAAAAATCCTCACTGCATTTAAAAAGGCGACAGGACCCTTGGTTTCTTTGATGGGGATAGAAAAGCCCTGCTATTTTTTTGTGTGTATGTGGAACACAAAGGTGAGGAAATTGGTGTAAACGGGACACCAAGAGGTATTTCCAAAGCATGGTTTGGAGACAGATTAGCTGTATGTCTGTCAGCCTGCTAAAGGGATATACAGACTCACGGGGGTCTCAGGGAAGAGTCTTAGACATTGGATACTTGAGGAGAGAGGACCTTTGCACTAACCCACTATAGCTATTCCTGTCTTTGGTTTCTGTAAGAACACTTGATTTCCAAGTGCACCTTTATCTCCCAGCAATGACAGCTACTTAGACAGAAAAGCTTCAGTTCCTTGAAAACTTTCTGTGAACTCATCAGACTTATGATGAAATCAGTCCACCAGCTCCATGAATATCTTTTGAAGATCTACATTGAGACCTACAGGGCTTTTAAGAAACTTGTAGTTCAGTCAGTCATCTAGACTGTCACCTCCCTTCTGCTTGAGCAACTAAGCTGCTTTTCCCAGTGGGAGATAACAGGAGATAACAGTATCTAGTAGAAGACTGTGGTACTGCCTGCTGCAGAAACCATTTCAAGCCTCACCGCCTTCCTCTCTAGTTGCAGTATGTGACCATACTGGAAATTCTAACAGCAAATGATACTCAAGCTTGTAGAACAGATTCCTCTTTGTTTTGAGAAAATGGCAAAAAAGCCTGAGTGCCTGCCATAGATCATGTCGGCAGGGCATCACTGGCAAGCCCTCAGATGGAAACAGAATGAGAGATACAAGACCAAATCCCCGCTTTTGGAATTTTGCTCTGATTTAGCAGAGTACAGCAAGAGTCAAATAAGCGTGAACTAAAATGTCAAGAATCCTGGGGTGTTTTTTCTGATCGAAACTGGCCTCATGTTCTTGGAGGCGATGTGGGGAATTTTGAAAATGAAGAAATTAGCAGATAGCATTATGACATCTATTCCCCCCTATTCCTCCATTATAAAGAACAGCATTTTTTTCACTGCCCTCCTTTGGCAGCCAGCCATCTGCAATATCAAAGAGAACACCTCAGGTTGTTCCATTTCTGACACAGAAGTATTCAGATAGCACGTATGCTAACAGGATTCTAAGACTCTGGCTTGTGCAGCCGTGTGGGATTTGGAGCTTCCCGTCAGCAGATTGCACTCAAGGGTGTAAAAAGTGACCACTTGGGCTAAAGCAGCACTAGCTCTCCAGGGCATACAGCATGCCGGGACAGCTCTGCTCCCACACAATAGTAGCTGATGGCACAGATATGTGTGAATGGAACAGTTCAATGCAATATCACATTTCTGGCTCAGATTTTTTTTTTTTTTTTTGCATTTTGGGTTTCCCACAGTGGATTATTTTGAATCCAACTTCACTGCCTGATCTGTTTACTGGTGAGGCTGTTTATTTTTCCTGGAGAAAAGAAAAACAATAAATGTTTTATGAAAGCAGCATAAGAACAAAGTATGGCAAATCAAAGGAGAATCCTAAAATGAACTCTTCTTGCTCTAGGGCTGAGAATATGGCTGCTGTCTCCTAGTGTTCCACTCGTGGGGAAGTTTTGTTTTTGTGAAATGTTACACGTGCCAAGTTGCTGCAGATATCTGTATAACCCTTTCTTTGTCTAACTGTAGTAGTTAGTTATCAGTGTGACCAATGCAGCGTACAGCATGATCCCAAGCCTGCAGGTGCATAAGTTGAGATTTGCCTAATCACAGCCATCTATGTTGCAATGCCCTCAGGTTTTGTCCATGATCTGCTGCTGTCTCTCAAAAAAAAGACACAGATCTCATGCTAAGCCTGTGTAATGTGCCAGCTTTTTGCAGATCTCTTGGATACACAGGACATCTAAAATAGCTGTAAACACCTCTGTTGAGGTAACTGAATACTTTATCCATTCAACCAGGAGGACTATTTAGACAACTGCAAGACAAAACCTTTAGATGCCAGGAAGGAAGACATCTCACTTTCTTAGCTACTTGTATTCTGCTGGCCTTGTGCAAAGAAATACTCTCAAACATAATGGTATGTAATGAACTCACAGGAAAGAGTTCCCTAATGCATTCATTTATATGGTCTGACAGTTCTGAGCAACAAAGCCATAAAGTCATTTGGCCATCACCATGGAGCACTGGCAGACCTCAAAAATCTAGCTTCTTGGGCACAGAGACTTGCAAGACAGCAAACATGCAGCGGGTGGTTATGCGTACAGTGGTCAACCAGCTGCCATACAGACAGGGGTGAGCTATGTTTAGCATTATTCTATGCTTGTAACCACCGAGTGCTTCCAGATCAAGTGACAAAGTGCTAATTAGAACACAGCAGCATGAGGGGAAGGAAGTTTCTGCTTGCTCATGGATACGCATAACTCTGAGTTAGGCTCTGTCCCTGGCTCCAATGCTTGTTCCATCACAGGCTTGATTAAAGACTTAGTGATTCAGAGACTGTCTTATTGATTTGAATCTGGAAGGCATATCTGTAAAATCCCTGGGGTCCTTTTTAGATATCCACATGCTATCAAAAAATCAACAATTTCTTTATGTAATCCTTAGGTGCTCCATTGTCCTTTTATGCACCTTTGCCTATAAAAGTCCTTCCCCTCTATGTGCAGAGGGTGGCCACCTGAAGCTTTCAGGATCCTATTCTGCTAAGCAACTGTTTAACACTCAAGACATTGTGAGACTAAGTTTTTGTGGATGCCAATTACAGTAACTCTACTCTGCTTCCATCACCTCATCTGGGGAGGGGTGAATTCATGATTTTTTACACAAAAGGTGGATAAAACTTTCTCTGTTGGCGACCCTGGCATTGCTCAATTTCCATGTTCCCAGAGGAGCATAATTTCAGCAAAAAAAAGAAAGGCAGGAGACAACTGCAAGGCTTTTGGCCAGTAAAATCATTCCAAATCCTTGTGTGTCTAGATTCGAAGAGCTTTTAAATCCAGGAGGACTCACAAAATGCAGTTTGGCCTTTCCACTGTTTCAACAACGAGCCATAAAACTAACACCCTGGACCAATTCTAGTCTCTGTTCATTTGAATTTACCCATGCACCAGTAACTCTAATGTAACTCCATGAAAGTCAATCAAGTGGTGAAGCTTCCACACTGAAATTACTAAAGAAAGGAACTTTTGTCATGCCAGACTGCAAATGAAGCTTAGGGGAACACTTTCAATCCTGGAAGAAGAAAGTTCCCAGTTATGCAGGGTAGCTCATATCTCAAGAGCCTGTTTTTAATCCTAGCCTCCACAACCCAGTTACACACAGCTCATGCTTTACTACTTGGACAGTAGTTGCCAACTGGATGGAAACCCAACTTGGTATTTTCCAGTTGATGGGAAAGCTTTCTGAAGGATATTTGCTTGAGCAGCAAAACAGCTTAGCATGAGCCTTCCTAGAAATGAAACATAGAAATCACTGCTTCCAATAAATGCACTTACTTGCTCTGGACAATGTGAGGTTCCTACCAGTACCTTGCTGAACCTTTACAAACTCTGCACCATGGCTGCTTCAGTCACAGGTAGAAAAGGTAATTGCTAAGAGTAGCATTTTTCTGGAATGGCAAAACACCCCTGCTACCTGCTGGCTTTGGCTCCACTACTTGCCTCATGTGCTTGTACCAGCCCCCACATCCACCACCCACGTTCTGGGAGGTGGAGGCAAAGCACTCTACAGTGTTGGTGGACTCCTATTGCTGTAGGATATGGCATGTGCCAACACATCCTGCAACACAGTGCTATTTACTTCTCAGCCTTGATGTGGAAAGACACAGTTTTGTCTGCATCACTGAGAAGCTTTGAGCTAGCTCAGCCTGCCACTTTTTATGCAGTCCCTTTGGCATAGCTGATTGTACAAGCAGGTCCAGATACTCCTGAAATGGAATTTGCTTGGAAAAAAAACCCCAACTATTTTCATTTGAATCCTGAAGACTGAAAATAAAGATACATCACTGTCATTCCCCCTCACGGTTTCATTCTTACTGGAGGGTAGCTTCAGCTGCATCCAAACCACAATGAACTGATTTCAGCCCATGCTTCACTGTAAGCTAACATGCAGTGTATTTAATTGGTACCAATTGAACCAGGATCTTGGAAACAGGGTTTGGCTTAAGGTTAGAGTGTGGGAGGAAAAGATCCCCCTTTTCAACTGCAATACTGTATCTTGAGTGCTGATGGCAGAGAAAGAAAGAAAGACAGCGTGACCTGTCAGAGCAGAGGACACAGAAAACATCACAGGTTTCTCTCTTGTGCTGCTATAGTTCACACTGCAATATACAGAACAGGTGGCTGATTTCTCTATAGCAGTTTGATAATCCTGTCAGAGGGGATTCCTCTGCATAGCTATGCGAGCGATGAAGAGGCAACGTAATTGGTTTCCCATGGATGTCCCAAGACAACCAAGATTTAGACCTATAGTCCCATTCTGAATATTAAGCACAGTCCAGTGAACAGGGCATGCATTCTGCTAACACTGAACCTCTTAAAAATTCTCTATGATCAGTTGACATGAAGTAGATAAATTAGTCTTGCCAAGCTGAAAGTTGGTCAGATAAGCTTGGATATTGCACTGACAAAAGTAGTGCTCCTAGTCTCAATCTCCAGATATTTCCAAGGCTGAAGAACAGAAGAGTTACTGGTTCATTAGAGGAATGTCTGTTCAGCTTGAATTTAATACTTGGTAGTGCTGTGGCCAGAACTCTGAGCCAGAATAAATACATTAAATTTGGTGTTTCTTTCATTCTTGAACTATGGCCCTGGTTTGTGAAATACTTAGTTGTTCAAAGAGTGAAATATTGAGTTACCAAAAGTGAGAGCTGTAACACTGAGTGGGAGTGAAGCCATTAGAAGTTCTCTCTGTCACAGGTGAGAAGGTAGGAGAAAAGCAGCTTTCCTCAGCTTTATCTTTTTATGGCCCAAACAAGTGAAGTCTGTCAGACTCTGCTGGCTCTCTGATCAGGCCTGAGGTGCTTGGGTGTGATGACAATAAGCATTAGTCATGATCACAATGTTATTTGTCCTGTAGATACAGCTGGGTTTTGTACTTGGATAATCAGCGTCTCAACAGGGAAAGTTTGAGCATTCTTCAGAGACGCAGCAGGAAAGAGGGTAAAGATCTCTCCTTTTCTTGTCTGGTTCTGCTGAATCACAGTCCTAGCAATTGCCGGATACAGGAATTAGTCCTCAACAACTCTCCCAAGATGACAGGGCAGAAAGAAGGCAAGAAGCAGAGCTCTGAGCTTGAGAGAGCAGCCTGCAGCTCTGCGAAAGGCCTTGCCAATCACTTTGCTCTGCTGCACTTTGTGTTGCCCTAGGTGTTCCCTGACAGCACAGTGCTAGCTAGCAGCAGTGAAACTCCACACAGACCTCAACAGAGGGTCAAAAGTGTTGCAATCCTAACCAAAGGACTGCTGGGTTTTCTGTTAAAAACACCCCCAAACGCCTGTGAGTTATGCCCAATAAGTTTAATAATTGATGAAACCATAGCAAGTGACAACTACAAAATACAAAGCAGACACGAAAAATGATGGCATAAAAGTGGAAAGGAATAGTGTCTGCGATGAAAAATGAAAGCAAAATACACTCAACAGAGGACATGGGTTCAGATATAACACACATAGTCACATACAACACCGCATTAGTAACAGCACACACAGATACTCATTATACTGGGGACTTTCACAGTTCTCCACTTCATTCCAGATGACAAGTAAATTGATGTTTTTACTCTCTTACATAAATTCTTGTGCACACAACATCATCAGCACCAAAGGTCTGGAAAAGAAACAGAAATCAATCAGAAGAGATGGAACCAGCAAACATTTAACACCATTTTTAAATGTTATTTTTACTACAGTAGCTATTTCTACAGCAGAAATACATTTCCCTGTCTTTTGACAGATGAGAGTAAAGAAAGGAGTCATTTTGGAAGAGGAATGTAATGTAAGTGACCATTTTTCCAAGGCATGATGAATTTTCTTAGAATGATAGATGACACAGAAATTCCTTTTTTCTACAGTTTCTTGGCATGCATTTATAAATAAACATGAGAAAAGAAAGAGAATTTGGAATGTACTGTTGTTATATTTAGAAATAGTTGCAGCACTTTGAACTGGAAATGCTAAGGGTGGAATTCAGAAGGCATGTTCAAAAGGTATTCTTTGATATTTGCGGTATAAATCAGAGTAGTTCAAATGAAGTCAGTCGAGCAATTCTGAAGACCAGGAGAATGTATACCTAAAACCTGTAAGCATAATGCTGCTGCAAGATGTTGACGCACCATGCTAGGGTACCAAATCCCTCTCTCCGAAGCTGTCATGTGGGCAGTGTCAATCACAACCTTTCAGGATACTGTGACCTTAATCAATGAATTTGTTAACTATGATAAGGGTCTGAAATGACAGCACATAATGAAGAAAAATGTAGTGGAGGTCAAACTCATTTCACATGACTAAACACTTATGAGATCTCACAAGCATTTGACCACTACACATCTGAAAGCCACTGACTTACTACAGACAATGTCCTATTTCTTACACCAGTACCTCAGAGTACCTTACTTTTCCAGATCATCTTGCTTTTTCAGATGCATCTGAACACCAGTGGTTTTTAAGTTGATCTGTAGTTCTGCACTTGAAAGGCAATTCTATGGCAGCAATATTGCAGCACAGATTATCAGGACATTTAGGCAGGACAGTAATTGCAGCAGCTGCCTGAGAAAGCCGCCTAAACCCCAAAGTATTTGTATGTAATTTCAGATCTGGCAGTCTATTAATCTAAGCAAGCAATTAAACGTGAAGGAAATAATGGGCACAAGAGCGAGGAAATACTGACTGCAAAAAAACTTCACATTCAGCTGCATTGACAGTTTCAAGCTCACCACTAACAAATTGTGAGGTGGGATGTTTGGCTGTAATAACTGCCAAGGTCTCACTGAAAAATATAATTAAGACCAACCCCAGTGTGTTATGAAAAGTCAGCTGGACTTTATTTGGTTTAATGTTTTCTACACCTGTTTTGGCCAACTCCTCTTTGAAAGAACTTGGCCATAAAACTGACTCTAGCTTATACTTTGGTCACTTTATTGAGGAGAAAAGTCTGCTAGTGTTTTGGAGATAGAAGCTTTGGTTTTATGCATATAAAGAGCTTATCATATCCATCTTTATATACATTTTAACTTATACATGAAAATTTCTGAAAATGAACATTAAAGGATGCAGATAGTTCTCTATTGCTCACAGCACCAGCTGCAAATACCCTTACTATGACTTCCTTCAACATTTCCAAAATTATACACAAAGGCAAAATTATTTCGGCAGGAGGTTTGCCAGAGTAAGCAAGTCAGAGTCAAGACCATCCAGGGCTTGAGGTTGTCTGTGGAGACTGGAAGGTCACTATGACAGTGGTTGTCTTTCTATGGTACATTCAGGCGCTGCTAAGCACAGTAGAGTTTGGGTCCCCCACTGCTATTTCAACACAAATCATAAATAATAGTAAAACAGTCTGTGTAGTTCTTCAAGAGCTGGCACGGCCCCAGTCTGACAGTTGGAGCTGCCAGCTATGCAGCCACATCTTGTGATGTGAGTGGGTGCCACATCAGCCAGTTCTAATGAGAAAGGCTGCAGCAGCAGTTTGCCAAAACTCTTGCCAAATCCTAGTAAATTTCTCTCTCTTCTTTCAGGGAAACTAAGAGACAAACTCCTTCCCCTAAACCTGTGCAACAGCAGTTATTCTCATAACAGGTCAGCAGTTGTACTGAAAGGGAACACTGCAGGGAAAAGTAGATTGAAATGGATGTGATCCATACTACAAGTCTGTCCCAGGGTGCCACTGTAGGTCTGAGTGTCTAAAATTCTAGAGTCCAGTTCTGAGACTGTGCTCCTGGGCAGAGCTTCCTGCTAAGACATCAGTGTAGTCTGATTATTTCCTTGCAAGACCCACAGCAGGGATTGTGAAAATAGAGAAAAAAAATGGTGGAGGAAGAAAAATGGAATAGTAACTTTCTGGGAAAGTTCAATACTATGGTTGCATCCAGAATGCACTGCAGAGGCAGCAAGTCCACTGTATGCACACACAGACTGACTGTTGTACACTCACAGCGTCACAACTCGACATGCTTGTGACAAAGCACAATGGCTGTTCATTTTGTACTTCCAGCATCCAGCTTCACCTGGACTTCTGTACTCTTGAAAATCTCAGGCAAAGGACTGCATTCAAAGTGCACTGTCTGGATAAAAATTAAGCATGGAGAACAGGGACGTACCTGGGGAACCCCAGTACATAGTAGTCTTAATTGGTTCCTATACACCACAATTGTCTTTCTCTGCAACACACCAGTCTCATAGTTTGGAAAACCACTATAAATTAATAAAATCTTATATTTAAATCTGGATTGTAAGGAGATAAAATTCATGCAAAGCACAATTACAATTCTCTGGAGTACCATGGAGCCACTGGGCACTTCTCAGACAGTCAGGCATCCTTTTCTTGGAGACTCGGATTAGGTTATGCGGCCTCTGACCTGTTTCAGGAACAAGCTGCCTTTTTTAGACTTTATATCCATTCAGATGACTAGCAACCTAATTCCATAATGAAATACATAAATAAATGGTTTTGATTGTCATGGTTATGTACATGTAATGGACTTATGTAAAACGTTTCCTTATCATACTGTAATTTAGTAGCATTTTGATAAAACTCCACTAAATGTTGCTAAACAAAGCAAAGAGGAACATGCTCAAACTTGCTACATTCCTTTTCTTGTGGTTATTCACAGAAACTTCTAATATACAGCTGGGCCCCAAATCAGGAGAAGACCTAAATCAAAAGGTTGTTACTCCTCTATCCTTCACACTTAAATCCTTGTATTCAGGGGTAGGATGAAGCAGTTCAGTGTCTATGGTTCTAATTCTAGATTGGAAAGAAGTGACAGTTCCTGCCAGGACAAGCAGACTTTAAAGATTTTCATGACTCAAAGGAATAGAACTTCCTAAGAGAGTGAGCAGTCTTGGCTATTTGGTGGTTAAGTTTCACCAGAGCAACTGAAAAAAAAGTGCAAGACTACCAAACTGCAATTCAAGTCTAATGAGAAGATGCAGGAATTTCAAACACCACCTTCTCATCAGCTTGCCAAGGTCCCACTTATTTTACAAAATGCTACAAGGCAAGGTTTCTATCTAAATCTAAAATAGGATTTTAAATGTGCAACGACTGCAAATTACAGAATTGTTTTCTTCACTTAGCTTGTCGTAATCTGTAGCTAAGAGTCCAAAAGCACCCTGCAAACAAAGCCCTGCACAGGCGGATAATGCAATAAATTGACCTCTCTCAGTTCACTCAAAATCTGATGACCACTGACATCATTAGAGATTAAAAGAGAATTACAGGGTAGTAATATATTACTGTATGAGTAAATCTGCTCTTTGAAGGCCTTCTTTATAAACATTTGCTGAGGAGCTTTTGTGATAAGTGGAGCACACAGTATAATTAGGAAGACTGTCATTGAAATAATCACCTGGGAAAGATTACTTCTACCAGTGTATGCAAAAATTTCCTGTTATCTGTTCATGACTGACCAACCTGCAGAGGCAGCTTACAAAGGAAGACAGAATACATCAGTGAACAAATGGATGCTTAAATGAATCCTTGGAAAAGGCTTTGTCCACATGCAAACTTCCATGTTATCCAGGATAAAGATATAAATCTTCACAATAACGACATATTGCATATTTCCTTTCTCCTTCTGACTCCCATAATGTTTTATGAAAGAGGTTGATCATTACGGGGCCACAGTCACAGAAAGCACAGCCCCCACTTTCAAGTTCGGATATTAATCCAGGCAAATCACCCAATATACAGCCTCACTTTCTGCAGGATATCTATCAACAGGACCATGCAAAATCAGGTCATTTATCAAGGAACCTAAATGTTGGTATTTGTGTTTGAGAACTGCTATATTATACAGTTTCCTCAGAGTCATGTAATAAATGAATGACAGAGGTAGGAATATGAGACAATGGTAGTACTACTGGCATCTCCTAGCAGTAGTCCTGAAAGCCAGTGCACAGCAAACACGTAAGCTACAACCAATATTACAAGAGGCTATATACAGGATTAGATGCATCCAAGAGGCAAATGGCTTCGGCTTCTTTCTCTGCTTATATGTTTGGGATGTAACCCAGACCAGGCTGTACTAGTGAGCAGGGGCTGCAGATCCCTAAGCCCCCTTGTAAATCTGCTCGTAGAAAATAGTAAATTAAAGCTTTAGGTCCATGCAACACAAATGCATGCTTTATTACAGGCTTCTAAGCTTTTGTCAAGGCTGCTTTAACAAGGTCAGCAGCAAAACCCACCACTGACCTCAGTATGAGTAGACCCTCCTTTTGAAAACTGGTTTTATTTAAGATCACTCTCCAAAAACTACAGAAAAGTTAAACACTTAGGTAGTTTACCATTGTTCGATACAAGGCTCGGGCATGCCACAAATCTCAGCATTCAGCTGCAAAGTATCTTTCCAAATCTGCATTGACCCTTCTCACCTACTAAGTTTAATTTTAGAAGCCAGCAATGTAATTTAAAAAATGTTCACTCACTCATCTAAGCTCCACAGTTCACCAGTTTTAATCAACGACGGCATGATTTTTCTGGGGAGGGAATGTAGAACAGAAACCATGCTTGAAACCCCCCTAATGTTCTGATCTTTGACCCTTGCCATAATTGATTCCGAGAACCCCTGTGTGATACATGAACTGTGTAAAATGTGGTCTGAGGCTGTTTTTAAAGCCCCTCATCAGTAATCATCCACTTTAAAATGTTTGTGTGTTACAGATTAAACTAAAATCCAGAGAGGCATGAGCAGCCATGAAAGCAGCAATGCAGATAAAGTTTGAATGTGAATGTTTCTCATTTGAATAGCTAACATTTGGAAGCAGCATCCTTTAACTTTGTAAAGAGCAGACCTTTTGTTCTCCTGACTTACACAAGTGATTGATAGCTCATTAGTGTCTCTGACAAAAACATGCAGCAACAGCAAAAATATTATAAAGTATAAAAGGGAAGAAAAAGCGTACTAAAATAGATGTAATCCTAGATCTTAACTTTCAGACAACTAAAGGAAATATATATTTTTGCGTTACTTTCTGATCTTTATTGCTTAAGTGCTAATCCAAGTATAGTTTATGAATATGAAGTTGTAAATACAGATAGTCTAACTCTCTGCCATTGTATAAGCCAAGTATTATTTATGCTACTAATAAGAGCAATCTCATTCTCCATGCTGCAAGGAGCTAAGGAGAACTAAAGGCTAACTTAACTGGTACCTGAAGGTAAAGAAAACCTTTGCTCACTAACTAGTTTGTTCCCAGCATCTGTGTACCAGAGGACATGATGTGACATGGAAGACCATCATATTGCTCCAAGGGAATGTCTTTGAAGATCATAAGGAATTCTTCTGTCAGGATGCAAGGAAGATTGATAATTATTCAGTAATATGGTTTCTATTTCAGCTCTGTGGTAGTCATGACAATTCAACACTGATTTTTTAAAATTATTACTATATGTGAGAATAAATGCATTTTATTTAGCATGCTGAGTTGGGGAGAAAAATATATGCTTCCACTAGGAAAATGTCATAATCAAAGGGACCCCCTACACAATGCTGCTTATTAAATCAAAATTACGTGGCAAAGCTTCAACATTTATGCAGCCAGTATCAGCAGAGTAAAATTCATTCCTTACCCCCTGTCTGTTGCCTCAAACCTTTTTTCCATTCATGCCTCAGTCTAACACACTTTAGATTCCTCCTTGTAACTTTTTCCAAATGGGGTATGAGTTTTCTTTATTTCTTCTGTAAATGCATGTAATAGCCAAGAAGGAGACTCAAGACTTCTTGAAAGATTTCTTTGGATAGAGAAACAGGAGCAGAGACTGTGAGAATAAGTATCAGTCTCACAGAGTTCCTAAACTGCTACATTACAGGCTCTGTCCCATAAAGACAGCTTCCCAGCTGCAGACATCTAGAAGTTCACAAGAATGTGGTTTCCTTCTGCTTTTTTAAGGCACTCTGCCAGAATGGAAACAAGGAAAGCTTACCAAAGTGCATCAGAAGGAGTAAAGGAACAGAAACTATTTCTGAGGTAAGTAGGGAAGTTTGAAGAGTATGAAGAGTGGAATTGTTATATGTTTGAAGTGATATGGGCAGTAAAACTGAATGAGGATGAATTTCATGTCCTAAAGAACCCTAAGAAATCTGGGAGGATGGAAGAAGAAAGAAAGGAGAAGACAAAGAAAGATCTCTCCATCCCACTGCGATCCCAGTTTTGAAGATGTAAAATATAAGTGGGGGTTTGCAGACACAGATCCAAGGAAAATTTCCAAGCACAAGATAAAACAATCTAAGTTGAATCTTTCTTCATGCAGGTGATAAAAACCCCAAACACAGTTGAGAGGCAAGAGATCAAAAGGGACCACAAGGTCTTCTCACTAAGAGCTCCTATTCCTACTTTGCTCCCTGTTAGAGCTAAGGAACACACCTTAGCCAATCCCTTCAGGGAGTTTAGCTTTTAAAGCCCAAATAATGGTCTGGAGGGAATATTCTGGGGTTCTAAAATTAGGGGCCACAGGCAGGAAAATATAGCTTCCCATACCCTCATCTGTCTTCCTCCAAACAGCAGAACCATTTGCTGCCTCCCAGAAGGGTTAATTTTGGCCATCTTAACTTCTCTAAAGGACCAGAGACATCACAGTCACCACCATTACTCCTAGAAACTTCTCACTGACAAGCTTTAGGGTGTCAGAAGATTTTGAACATGTTGATCCATGCATTTAAAAGATTTGTACATTCAGTCCTATCAAATGTCATGAGAGACTTGAAAACCTTTGTTGTGAGGTCCTAGTATTTAATAAATCAAAAGAGGTCATTATGCTCCAGAAAAGAGGTAGAAGAATGGAACTGCACATCATATTAAATAATAAAAGACAGAGAGAATAATCTGGATCACTTGGAAGCAAAGACTCTGTTTCCATAATGACCAAGGTAAAATAGTACATTACAACCAATGAACATAGTTCACCAATGAGCATAGTTCAACATTTGATCAGTGTTGTTAAGAGAAGTATTTGCAATAAGAAATTTCAGGCATATTATTTAGGTTCTTTTAGACACAATATGTAATGACTGGAAGCTGAATCTCGACATATATAAATTAGAAATAATGTATATATTGTAATGGCAAGGAAATTAACCAGTAAAACAACTTATCAGAAGTTTCTATAAATAGAAATATTTGAATAAGAAGGAAGAGGTTTTTTCCATTTATATTGTAATTTGAAAAATAATTCCAAAAAGCTCAACAGACTGTACTATACAAGAAAAAACATTAGATGGCTTTATAATGATTAAATCACTCTGATTTCTTAACCATCCTCGTTCTTCTTCCCCAGCAGGGTAAGTTCATATTGCTGATTGCAGGAGGCAATTGCATTATGACTGGCTTTCTTGCTTTGCTTGGAGCAGTTCACTTTGTTTAACAATTGCCTCACTAGTTTGTTGCTTAAGTAAGAAACTACAGCAATGTACTGTTAGAAAGCTGAAAAAATGATAGTTGAGAATATATTTTGTCCACTGCATTATATATAAAGATGTGAAGCAGAGATCAAAGTACTTTACCTCCTGAAGTTTTCTGATAATATAAAGAATTCCAGTGCTTGAGTCAAAAGAAATTATTCTGAATTGGAATATTCATTCAATAGAAACCAGTGTGATTTCACTAACAGCTACACCTCCTCATAAGGGGTGAGTGAACAGTTCCAAGATGTCTGGAATAATATTAACACCTTAAAAGCTTTTTGTTTATACTTGGTTAGGTTTGGGTCCTGTTTTTGCTTCAGATGCAATCTTAAAAACAGAGTTCCAGCTGCTTTAGAGAAACACTGGGGAGGCTATTTTCTAAAATGCAGAGGTTTTCTTACCTGTCACTCCAGCAGCCTGTTTTCCACGCCCAAACTGATGAGGCATAACAGCCTAATCAACTATTATCTGGAATTCACTAGTAAGAACATGTGCAATGAAATGATTCTGAACTCAAGCTTAACTGTGCTACCTGTTACTTGGAGAAATGGTACCTTTACCCAGTTCTGGATATTGTTTCATTAACGTAGAGGGACTACTGAGGAAAGATTCAGTCACGAGAACTCAATTCTAACAGAAATAAATACAATATAAATAAATAAACTGCACATGATTCATGACCTAAATGGCGAGACGATTGCAGAGGTGCTGCTCAGAATGTCTATAGTAACCCTGCTGCCATATGGAAGGTCACACAGGAGTAGCGGGATGTTGGCTGACAGCAAACGTGCAAGTTGGTGTATTTATGAGAAACTTATGAATGCAATTATGAACTAGATTTGGAGATGATCGAGAAATTGGGGAAGGTGGCAGAGTTGCGGGAGGAATTATACATTCTTCATAAACAAAATTAGATTAGAGCATGCTAACAACAGGCCACATCTTTCTTGCTATATACCATATGATTGTGGATAAGAAGCAACATATTATGTACATGCCTAAAAAAGAAGGGTCTCCAGAAATGAGGTCAAATGCCTTGATCTCACTTTCCCGAGAGAAAATCTGCAAAAAATCAAGCAAATTCTTTGGTGGTGGTGTGAATTTACAGAGCCAAAGTGGCCCACTTGTGATTATTCCACCAGTAAAGGTATGGCAAATTTATACCAATAAAATGCAAGTGAGAACCTACATAGATCTTCACTTGTTCTTAAAATTTAAAAAGAAAGGAAATGAAAAAAAGTGATGTATGAATTGTATTCTAAAGGATTATGAAAATAGTAGTTTTAAGTAAAGAAATAGAGTAAGTCATGCTACATGGTGAGAAAAAACTGTTAATATGGTGCACATTGAATGTGTTCAAGGTTCTTACCAAAATCAGCTCATCATTAGCTAATTCTCGAGTCCAGTATGTTTTGGGGCCATCTCCTTCAATAAGAGTTTGTTTGCAATAGATCTTGTTCTCATTCTCCCAAGTGGCCAAACTCTGCAGGCAAGAAAACAATTAGGAATAACATTAATTATATTCCCCAGCAGCATGAGGCAGAGAGACAACAATGAGCAGTACTGAGAAAAATTGCTGCAGTAAAGGAGCAACACACAGATAGATAAAGGCAAAGAGAAAAAGACATCAGTGAAAATTAGTGAAATCAAAATTAAGGTGGGAGGGGACATTTTGGGAATAGGTATATATTAATAACAAAGTAACTGTAAATGTGTCTTTTCAACGTAAATCTGCACTTGTTTTCAAATTTAAAAGCCATCCAGTTTTCATAAAATACTTTATGTTGGGAAGTATAATTCAGAAATGTGATAATGTAGTGTCTACATTCCCAAGCATTTTTGTACACATGTGGTTTGATCCGACATGTTCTTTATCACTACAGAGTCCCCCTAGTGTAAAAGCATAAAGAATCACATGTATCATGTTGTCATCATAAATAATGCAGTATTTGTCATTTACAACCTTTCATGCTATATAGCACTGTGCCAAGTTAACTAACTGTATATTAAGCACTTACTGTGCTAACAAGCTAGAATAAATCACAACTCAATTAAAGAAACTTTGTTAAAATTCTAGTGTTTGCAATATTACTTGTTTAATGTTGTGGGTCTGGACATTGAAATATCCTTGGGCATTTTTCAATCATTTCAACAATGACTGTAAAACCACCGAAAAATAAAAAAAAACCCATAGGATTGTGTTTAGCTTTCACAAACGGCAAGCCCTAACTCTGTTGCTTTTCATTCTAGTACTGAACTATTATTCTACGGTGCAATGGAACAGCTGTGCAGAAGGATGCCCTTTAATGAATGTGCAAGTAATTGCTTTATAACTAGCACATGGGAGACATTCATTAGTCTGTGATTATAGATATACACATTATACATATACATATATTTGTGTGCATGCGTATGTATGCATAAATTGAAGTTAACAATTCACAGACTTCCCAAGGGGAAAAAAACCCTTTCTTTGATTTAAAATTAACTGTTTACTTTATAAATATTTTTTCGAAACAATAGGGTTTTTAAGCCAACAAGCCATCTCCAATGGCAGTTATAGAAGCTATGCCTTGCAGTACAACATATGACTCACTCTTTGTCTGTATGAACAATGGATCAAGTTAGTTGGCAGAACAAAACCCTCCACTCCATAAAGTGTATCAAAATCTATCACCAGTCAGCAGTTTCGCCAGATATTGCAAATTACGTTGTGAAGTATTATTTTATTATCTGTCAGCTTCTGCTCTGTGGCCACATCTTGGTTATGTATACACAGCAGTACAACTTATTCCTGAGAGTACACTATAAATAATTTCACAACACATGGAAAAAATTCACTACTTCACAAAACACATTTCTTTCAGATTTTTCCAACTTTCATACTTACACCTATAATTACTGTTTTTCCATCTGCAGCAATAAATCCTTCTCTAGAAAGCGGGTCACATTTATTGTATATGCATTACGCATGAAGACACTAAAATACTACTTTTGATAAACAAGATAAATTAGCAAGGTCAGCAACATTTCCTGGACAAACTATTAAACACACGGTAACTCATCCTAGAGATCAAGTGGATGTTCTTAATGTTCACTGACTCCCAGAACCTGCCTCCCTTTTTCATAAATTTAAATTCAGAGCAATTGCATCGGAAATAGTAAGTTCTGAATTTTTAGTGGTGCAAATGGTCTCAGAAGCTGGCCCAAGAATTAGCAGAGATCATATTTTAGCCAGTAGATTATTTCACCATCACAGGATACTTTTAAAATTGTATTCTCATTTGGGACTACATTCCGATGCTCTTTACTTATACGTCTTTTGTAGATGTTTTAATTATACTACTCTTATAAGTGTGAAAGTAAAGCGCTTGAGGAAAGGATAACTAACCCATGCCTTTGATACCTTTTTTCAGAAGACAGCTATGATCACAGCCCAGCTCTCCAATACCCCAGATCCCATGCATCTACACTAACAAGAAACTACTGTCAGATGCTGCCGACTTAAAGCCACAGCCATAGAAGTGGTTACAAAGGTAGAGCAGCGGGGGGTCACATACAGAATCAAGCCCAAAACACTTCAGTGAATGCCCTGTAATGAGCTTCTGCACAAGAAGACAGTATTAATTATGGCTGGTATAACACTAGCTGAAAGTCTGTCTTACACTGTTAAAGACTCATCTGATCAGCAAACTGGAGACATGCACTTGAAAGGGAATGAAAGAGGATTTCAGCCCCCAACTACCAGCAGTCTGTGGTCTGCTTGTGAACTCAGCCGATCCAGTTTAGGACAAAAGTCATATCAGGTTTGTGCACTAAATCCTGACTCTTGAGGTCTCTCTTGCTCCACCATTCTCTACATTCCCATCAGGGAGAGAGGTTGGGGAGAGCTTTCACTGCAGCTGAGGACACCAAGGGAAGCGGGAAGCAAAAAGAGCTGGACAAAACCCTGCCAAG
Organism: Brachypteracias leptosomus; assembly: GCA_013401335.1. Taxonomy (NCBI): domain Eukaryota; kingdom Metazoa; phylum Chordata; class Aves; order Coraciiformes; family Brachypteraciidae; genus Brachypteracias; species Brachypteracias leptosomus. The sequence continues at coordinate 291,989 of VYZX01018468.1, forward strand.
CAAGAAGTGGGCAAGCGGGTATTTGAACTCTACCTTTGGGACCTGCCACACTCTGTTGCCTTCAAATTTCAGTTTTACCATGCAAGAGGGAGAATGATAGATGAGGGACAAGAGGAATGGCCACCACCAAGAACCCCCAAAGAGTGTTTTTGGGAGGAAGAGGGTGGAGGGGAGCAATGCCACTGTCTGGGGACATTGGCAGCAGATGTGTTTGTCCCATCTTAAAAGAAATTGGTAACACATTCACACACATACACACACACCAGCTCTCCTCCTACCCTGCACTTTCGTCCATCCACCGTCTCCTCCTCAAAGGTCTCCCCAATTTTGAAGTTGATCTCGGTGGTGCGGACAGTGGTGGAAGTTTTGATGTAGAACTGGTCCCCGTCCTGGCGGATCTCCACATGAGGTTTGGAGGCGGCAGCCACCGCCACCTTCCTGAGCATGGCATTGACACCTGGGCGAGGTGGGGAGGAAGCAGAACTTGAAGTCGCCAGCCGCGCTCTGGGCTGAGCTCGCTCAGCATCGCGTAGATCGCGGGGGGCAAGAGGCCGGCGGCGACCGCAAGGGCGGCGCGGCCCCGGGGCACCGCGCGTAGCCCTGCGACAAAGCTCCGCGCAGCCCGCCACGCAGAGAGCTGAGGCTGCCCGGCCGGCTCTGCACCGACGGCAAACGCGGGTCTTGCAAAATGACCACGGCAGAGCGCGGCAGGAGCCGCCGGGCCAGCGGCAGCGCGGATCCCCGCGGCAGGATCACCGGCGATGGCAGGTGAAGCCCTGCCCGTGCCATGCCCGCGATCCTCCCTCCCCGGTCAGGGCTCACAGCTTTCCCCCGCGCCGGTGGGCGGCTCTCCTGCCCGCGGGCGGCGCACGGAGCTCTCCCGGGTGCCCGGCCCCGGACGCACCGGGCACCGGGGCGCGGCTCCGGCTGCAGCCCCTCCATGTTTCCCTCCCGCGGGACCCGGCGCCGGGCTCCCCCACGCCTCACCCAGCGCCTTGAGGAGCTCATCGAAATTCTCGCTGCTCCTCATCTTCCAAGTGCCGGCGAAGTTGGGCATGGCGGGGCGGGCGCTGCAGACGGCGGAGGGGACGCGGCGCTGCTGCTCTGTCTTCGGCTCCGGCACCTTGTGAGCGGGGCGGACCGCAGCGGCGGCGGCTGGGAGAGCGGGTCACACCCACCCGGCCCCCCACCCCTTCCCCCGGGGCCAGCACCACGCCGCCAGGCAGCTGTCTTCTCCCACCCCAGCCGTGGCCCGCCATCCATCCATCCATCCATCCATCTATCCATCCATTCATCCCTGCCTGCCTTGCAGTCCGCCAGCCACCTCCTGGGGTTTCCCAAGAAGGAGAGCCCGATTGTCACTCTTCCCACAGCTAGGGTGGACATTGAAGACTCGCTGAAGGGCTCCATAGGCAAGCAGGGAAGGTCAGAGGGCAATCCAAGTAACAGCTGCCTCTCTGGGCTCACACTGGACTGATCCTTACCGTGGCAAGGCTGAGGCACAGCAATACATTACACCCTCACCCCACGTTCCCCGTGCACAGGCCTCCCAGCCTAACAGCCTGCACATACTTGCTCCCAACACTGCTAACATGAACAACCAGGGTAAAGAGGTGCCAGGAAGCACAGCCCCTTCCAGGGTAAGACACTGATGTAAAGAAGCAGTCACTGCCCTCTGGTCTGAGTCTGCCACTTTGAGAAGGGCAAAGGACATAGACACATACAGTATCAATACCATTCGCCAGTCACAGTCATGCACTCCCACACTATGGTGTTTTTGGCAGCAGGAGAATATTGCTGCTGAGTATTCCTACTGCTTCAGAAAGAGCAGTGCCCATGGCAGTCACAAGCTTTTACTGAGAAGCACATCAAGCTATTTCAACACCTTAGCTAAATCAACACCAGTGTGCCAAAGATTTGAGAACTGCCCTGTGCTTCTCAGACTTTCCCTGACTATTACCATTGTCACTGTTTTGAACCTCTCAGTTTCAGGTCAAAGATGTGAGATTAATGTTCCTTATTGCAGCTGATATATCCACATGATTAAGGGGAACAGAATTTAATGTGTTAGGGTATATGGAAATTTTCTGCTGCTGTTGTGCATAAGGAAATACTCAAAACATTCAGAGGTCTGTGATTTCCCACTCAGAACAAAGCCAGATGTATTTTAATTATAGGAAACCCTCTGCTGAGCCAGCTTCATGGTACCTTCACAATCATTCTTCACTTGTTAGACTCACTCTGTAAAATGAACAAGTTGGTTACCTTAGGTATGTATAAAATGTGTTCACTCCCGGAAAATGTATAGATCTGGAAGTTACTTTAGCCATATGTTAGGCAGAATTCTCCACTTCCTATATGCTGAAGTTTGCTCTTATTTCTTATCTTAGGAAGAATTTTACCAGAGTAAGAAGCATAGAGCAGAACCAAATATTTGGTTGTTGATAGTCGCTCTTTTTCTATGTAATTTTTTTCCTGTCTTTTCAAAAGGACACTCTGGAGACCTGGCATAGTTCAACTGAAATATTTTGATGGAAAATGTGGGGGGTTTTCCCCAGGAAATGAAAATTTCAGTGAGGAATATCTGTTTTCAATAACAGTGTTTCTCTACAAAAATCCCAACCAACCAGAGCATACAGCACTTTTCAGTTTTTATTAAATGACAGAATAATTAATTCCCATCTGGAACACTTTAAAGATTTCCAATTGCCTCAAAAAGCTCCAAAACAAACAAACAGACCACTTGGGGAAAAAAAAATAAAAGACAAATAATTTCGCTATTGCAGGTAGGTTAAAGTGTTGCAAAATAAAAGGCTGCAGGCCTAACAAACCCATACCAAGTTGTGTATTGCTATCAAAGAGTGAAGAAAAACCCTGCTCAGTCCCTCAGTTTCAACGATGATCCAGGCTTGCTTGTGGAATCCTGCAGAATATGTACATGTGGAGTCCACATATGTCATGATATGGCTCAGTTTTTGCAGGACAAAGTCCTTAGCTACCTATGATAATAAGTTCAGCATAAATCAGTGCATCATAAATCACCTTTCTCTACCTGAGAAAACAAATTGGCCCAGAAGATACTAAGAGGTGGACAATTTATTCTCTAAAAGGATCACTTAAGTTCCACAACTCTTATTTCACTTGCTACACCACTGATACAAACAAGAACTATTCCAGTAGATGTTAGCTGTGAGAGTGTTTCTAAGATGTAGGACTTGTTTTCTAGCTGTTGGCCATTGACCTATTTCACAAGGACCAGGAAAGAGCCTTCAGAATACCATTCATCTAGAAAGTGTGGCAAGCTAGAAGGAATGAGTGTCTCTGGGCAATAAAGGCTCTATTCTGCAATGGCAGTACACTGGGCTATTCATCCTAAATACCTAGATAGCAAATTACACTTATTTACATGATAATCTTATCTAAAAACTATATATCCATCTATATAGTACAGTTTCTAAAACACAAACCCAGATACACTCTGGAGTGTCTAACTGGCTCTGTCTGGCAATGTGTATATATCCACACCTTACTTGTACATAGAGACTGTTTCCTTCAAGCACTGCATGCTGCGGACTCACCAACTGTTTAGGATTAGATCTCAAAGTTCAACCACAGAAGGAATTGTCCCTCTCTGAGACTGAGGGGTGACTGCTCCTAGCACAAGCTGATGACAGGCATGTGCATTTCCAGAGCCAATATCTTCCCTCTCACCAGTAGTTCTTCAGCTATACACAGTGGTTGAATTGATCACCAACAGCCATTCCCATCTTGTCCTCTGTGTTACATTTTTCTTTGTATCCTTTCCATATGCTTCTTCCCTTTCATTTTAAATAATTTAGGTTTTCCCTCTCCATCTCAAAAATATGCCCTCATGTTTCTCTGGCTTTACCTATTAATTTAGAAGTCAGCAGGAGCTGAACTCTGAACTCATAAGGAACCTAACTTCACTCCAACAAAAGTTTTAAAGCAAAACAACTCCTGTATTTCAGTCCCATAAGACATCTAAAACTCATTGAGAAAAATGGCCTTTTTGTTTTTCCATTTTGTGTTTTATGAAAATATTGTGAATTGTAATCCCATTGCACTGTGAAAAACAAATCCCCACTTAGACTGAAAAACAGGATGAGATGTAATTTAAATTGCAGCAAATTTCACATGCCTTACATCCTAGTTACATCAATTAATTATGCATATAAAATAAGGACATAAAAGTCAGTAAGAGATGAGTTTGTTTTACAAGCGGAGATCACATCAGTTCACTCAAAGCTATTAGATTCATTTGCATGCTGAACTTTTTAGAGGAAAGGGAAGAAAAAGATAAGGAAGAAAATACGGAAAGAGGCTTAAAGGAAAGAAAAATAGTAGTAGGATGTAAGACCCATCAAGAATATAGAACTGTTAAAAAAAATTAGAACAGAATGTGAATTAGGATCAGTTTATCACATCTTGGATCACTCAAATGAAGGACAGAAATAACATTATGGTAGAAATCAAATCCCTACTGTTATGAAGTGAAGGTATCTCCACTGAGATCAGAAAGCTATACTGATGTATATTGGCCGAGAATATAATAGATCCTTATCCTAGCACAGCAGCAATAGATGTTTATCAGGTCATGCTGAAATAACCCAGACTAAAAGGCAGTTTTACTTTTCTTTCAATCTCTTTCTATATTTAATTTCCCCATTAATGTTATGGAAAACAGTTTGACTTTCAAAACATCCCCCTCAGCATTTTTCCCCCCCGGCATTTATTTTATTTACCTGAACCCCCTAAGGCTGATCCTTCCCTGCAGATGGACCTAATGAATCTTTCCAACAGTGCCCCTAAGACAAAAGGAAGTAATATATGTACAGATGGGACTGAGGCACTCCATCATCCATCCAAATAAGTGACCAGTAATGTGACCAAAACTATCCCCTGGAGGTTATTGACTGACCACTGTGAAGTCACACAAGACTCAGTGTAAACAATAAATTTTATTTACTAAGGTGGTATCCTAGGGAAAAAAAAAAGATTGGTTTAAGGGGGAATATAATAAATTATTTCTGACATGAATAAATTATACAACTGGAAGCAAATTGCCATCGTAAATTTATCTGCCAAATAAATTTACAATGGGCCTCTAGCATGACAATAGGTGAAATGTAATACAAATGTATGCAGAATAAACAGCATTTTTGCAGTGTGCCTTGTATCTTCTTCTGCACTCTCCTTAAGCTGAAAGAATACCCACTATTCCGAGACTAAAATGCTAGAGGGATTTCCAGTCCCAAGTTACCATTTTGGGTTTTGAGACTTAACTAATAGGAAAGTAAATGAATTCTTGCATTGTTAGAGGTATACAGTAAAGTGTTTGCCAGTGTTACGTTCATTAAGAAAAATAAAAGTTATCATCTTTCCCTCTAATATTCCTTTTCAAGGGGAACTAATTGATCTGTGCTCTCTTCCAGAGTCAGGCTTTAAGCTGGCCACTTGCTCTATCGTCTTTTCTGAACTGCTACAAGAATACAATAAAATTGAGAACTGTCTTCTTAACCAAAACAAAATTTGCTCTTCTTACTCTGAAAACAAAGGGAGTTCGATTGTCTTTTTACCTGGGGATTAATTCTGCAGACAGCTGAGCAATTTGATCCTGACCCAGCAATACACAGTAGCAATGCTAGTAACATAATAACTATGAACTGGTTTAGAGTTGCTCATGGGTGTGTTTCCTTGGCCCAGTACCAGATTAAACTGTCAAATATCAGTGGAGAGGAAAACCAAGATATTCTATCTGTAATATAAATTAGTTTAGATCACTGCTTTGGAAAACTACCTACAAACCACTAAATAGTTGTGCAGAGGGGTCATACTGGACAAGAAACATATAGATTTATATCAGCTAGACCCTTTAATGTACATGCACAGGATTTGAGCATTGGCTGAGAGTGCTAGGAACATAATGACACTACCTTCTGTAGTGGTAGCGTAGAGACAAACTGTCCAGCCATCACCAACTGCCTTGAAGAGTTCCTATCTCCCAAAAGTCAGATTCTACATACATGTGGCTTGGCAACTGAAAGAGAGTTCCCAATCCCCAAGCCCCTTTGGTTCAGATAAAGCAACATGGCAGAAAGTAACAATTTTGAAGCAACATTAACAATCTGCCAAGTTTAAAATACAGTCTTGCATGAACAGGAAAAAAAAATCTACTCACATAATTAAACACAGCTTTGTTTTTAGGGGAAAGATCATGTACTAAAGAAAAAAAAAAAAGATAATTTATTGAATTTCAGAATCCATGACAATTGAGAATGGCCTGAGGGTGAAAGGCACCCTCTGTGATGAGCCTTATGCATGTTTTAATGGATTTTTTGTGGCTCTGTGAATCAAGTACAGCTCTCTGAATGAAAAGATCCTGCAGAATCCTGATAGATTTTTGACAAATAAGCAAAAAAGATCCTAGCCTCCCTTTCTCTTTCTTCAGCTTATCCTTTACTGAAGCTAAATGAAATACTCTATTCAGACTGACTCAACTGAGTTTGGGGATGTTTCCCTTCAGCTCAATACCTTCACTTCAGACAAGATAACAGCTCTTTGAGCAGCAGAGTCACTTGTACTTGATAACAACCACCTAAGGCAAGGACTAGGCTAGGAGAGCAGAGGATCTGGGGCAGGAGCTTTCCAGGCTCCCAAGGTTGGAACACACTGGTCTACATAAGTCTCTAGGAAATAAAATCAAGCCCTCTCCAAGCCAAAAAGGCTTTTACCAAAAGCTTTTAAAGAAATGCCTCATAAGGTTTATTTAATGGATGCCTGCAAATGTGCACTTGAATCAGGCAAGGGGAAGAGGTGTTGATAAAGCAGCTCTTAAACTCTAGCCTTTCCTTTGAGCTATGCCTGGTAGTTTCCCTATGTGTCACAACAAATAAATGAAGAATACTAGAGAGGTGACAGCGGTGCTCTGTGTCTCACACAGCCTCGATTTGATACTTCAGGTTGTGACATTGCTGAAGTTTGGTTGTTAAATTGGAAGCACTCCCCATAATCACTAATGCAGACAAGTTTTTTTCACGAAGGTTATCATGACATTAGAAATCAGTTACTTTCATAGAGGCTCTCAGAAACTCTGCAATTCTCATTTGCTTGAACAAAAGGCATTAACAAAGCTGTAGCTGTCAATATAAAAATAATCAAACTGTGTCAGCTCCTCTCTGAAGACAACATAGGTCTATTAAGATTTACTTACTCAGGCAGATGGACCAAGCTGATGCATAGTCATTGGACACAATTAAAGGATCTTTGTCTCCAGGGATAGAGGACCATGTTATTTTTTACAAATGTCCAGGAGAAGAATGAGGGAATTCAAAGGAACATATTCACATTTAGGTCTGGACTGAACTCCCAACAGGGCCATGTCCTGAAGCTATAGAGGCCACGCCATTTGCACAATCCTAGTTTTTGCTCTGGTGCCCTGACCTTTGTGTATATGCTAAATTCAAAAGCTTTCCACTACATCTGGCAGACAAAAAGAAGATGAAGAAAATTCATTTTCCCTTTCCTAACCAAACAGAGTATTTAGCATTCCACACAAATTAGAACCAGGAAATAAGGATCTCATCTGTTAATTCAATTTAATTCCAAATGTTTTGGGAAGGCTTTTCATCAGCCAATTTCAAAGCAGTAAGTCATCTAAGGGTTTGGAATTAGTTGTTACCAATATAATTCTATTAGTTCCAGTGAAGATATGACAATTTATACTATCAGAAGATAAGATCTAGAAATATGTAAGCCATAGGTGTTTTAACTCCTATCAGTCCTTCTCCCATCTTTGTTTTGTCCTGCTAAACTTTGCTTAGAAAATGACCCTGAGTACAACTGCTCCTTCCATTGTTAACCCTCTGACCTTCTAAACTAACATCCTTTGCTCTTTCTAATTCAGAAGGTTTCTGGGGCTTATTAACTAAACAGGCCAAGTGACCGTTCCCAACTGAAACCAGAGTGTCTGACAAGGAGGTCATTGTTTTCCAGACTTCCTCCCTAGTACTAGATCTGTAGATTTCAGACTGAAAATGAATAATGCAGACATTCTTTGTCTAAACATTACCTGGAAAGCATCAAGATAACTCAAGCCACTTCCTTGTCAATTAAGATTACAGGGGTCATCTCTAGAGATCTACAGTTATTATGGCTATGATTTTCAAACTTGAATGCTGAAATTTGAAGCAAACTATATGACAAGATATCTAAATAAAAGAACCTCAGTCTTCAGAATTAATAATAATTCTAACTCCCACTGCTGTTAATAAGAGGCCAGGTACTCAGCACCTTAGTTAAAAAATATTGCAGTTCACAAAGTGCCTCACTATACACTTAAGTGAATAGCTGAAAGCAACCAGATTTGGAAAGTACAAACAAAATTCTCAAAAGATGCTGTATTTAGGCTTCTGAATTTATAGTTTGGGATCCATGTGATTTTCAAAAGTGCTTATGAGCAAAGTACCTCTTTTTGAAAATTCTTCCCCTTTTCCTTAGGTAAGACATAAAAAGTCTGATGTTGAGAATGATTGTACAGGTTGAGGGATCTTCATATAATAAATCCTGGAGTAGCAGAAATTCTGGCCAAGATACAGGGGCATAGTACTAAGGGCTTTAAGTCCCTTAGGAACAGGGGCCATATTTTTTACATTCTTGAAACCCATTAGTACAAATAAGTCACTTTCTACAGAATTTATCTCATTTTCAAGAGTCCCTCCCTCACAGGAACCCAAAATCTAAGCATCTAAGAAATCCATTCTGTATGTCTCAAAATATCTTTGAACTCCTCTTGTTTTAAAGATAATGGTAGTAAATTTACTGGAGTACTAAGGAGGCTATAGTTTCTCTCATCAGCACCACCTAGTGCAGAGCATGCTTCATGTTACTGCACACACATGTAGCTCTTCCATCTGCATCCCAGATGCTTTCAGCCTTGAGCTGTTTCCTGTGAGCATCTTCCATCAATATTGTTAACAGAAAAAACATGGGAGAAAGACAGGATATTATGTCAAGTAATTTCAAGATAAACTCTCAAAGTAAGGCTAGGTAGAACACTGCAACTGTATTTCAAGAGGGTATTTTCATAAAACTTGACATACAAACAATAGAAAGCTTATTATATAGGTACATCATTAAAGTGGAATTGCTAAACTTTAAACGTGGTTCTCCTGATGTAATCTCTCTACTATTCAGAATAGAAGTTACATAAAAAAGGGGACACAGTGAAGCTGCAGGGATATTTGATATAATAGCAGTTTATTTTGCAAAGAGCATCAACATCTTTCATTTTTAGAAATCTAAACAGCAATCTGAAACCACAGATTAAGGCAAGAAGCAACACACTTTCCTTTTTCCAATAATTACTGTGGGTTACTGAATAAAGAGCACTCTCCTCATCTGAACTCAGTTTCTACCACCAGAGTGTCAGACTGCTATGGCTTTCCAACCCATACATGAGATTCTCCCTTTAAGAGAGAAAAAAAATTAAAGGGAAAAAAAAAAAGAAGAAAGAATAGCACTGTTTGAGCACTCTTTGTTCTATCATTTAGAGTGTTTGTGTCTGGGCAGATAGTTTATAAAAGCAGAAATGTCATTAAATGCACATTTTAGAAGCAATACTAGGTCTACACCCAAAAGGAAAATTCAATAGTTCCATGTAAACAGCCAGACCTAAGTCATAAAAGGGTCCATGAACACAAACAACAAGTCTTTTCCAACTATGCACTGTTTTTTAATATTGCATTAAAAAGGCCCTCCCAAGATTAAAGTCCTCATTATGCCAGGTGCTATAGATGCAATTCCATCTACATTTTTGAATTCATAAATAATTGTGAATGATATTTTCTTGGCACAAACAAATCATTGTATATATCTGGGACCCAGACTGTCTGCTAAAATGAAGGCTACAAGCCTAAGCAGAATTTCTAAAGAGAAATGGAGCCCATATGTCAGTGGCATAATTCCAGATTCTCACAGCTGGAAATGAAGAAATAGTACTATATTGATTAATTTTGATTTTGCTCAATGAGCTATGACAGAAAGTCACTAACTGAGTGCATCTTCCTTTCTGGAACAGGAGGTGTTCTGCCTATAATGCCACTGACTTTGAATGGAATCTCTCTAATCTTTTCGTCGTGGTCGTTTCTGAATTTCCATGATCTACAGCCAGAGTACTAGTAATGAAAAGGCTAACTAACTTTGAGTGAAAGAGAGACAGCTTAGTAATGGAGGCTACTTCCCCGAACAAAGGGATGTTCCACTACAAGAAGCAGGATTACTGGGAGGGTTGTCCATGACCTGAAACAAGAGGGAATGATCAGTAAATATCAAGGCAACTAAACTGTATTCAGGAGCTCAGGAATCTGAGCTCACTGTCTGTTAAGGACATTACCCACTATGGATTGCAGTAGACTGTGGCATAGGTGTAGCACAGGTGTGGCATAATCCTTCGGCTGTCAGCCTAGGATAATAGCTCTGCTTCCAGGTGCCAGATATGGAGCTGTACCTGCAAAGTGAGAAACTGACGGGTAAGAGCCTTGATCAATGGAGGGAATTAAGAACAGGATAGGATTCAGCGCTTTGTTTCAGTCACATGGGAATGGTGCTCTCCTGGCAAGGTGCATGAGAACAGACTGTGACACCCACTACAATTATCTTTGTCCACTGTCATTCATGTGAGAACTTTGCTCGTCTTCAAGTGACACCAGCAAATCTCTGTGTAAAAGAACAACACCTTGCTGCTTATATTTTGAGATATCCCAGTTCCAGAAACAATATTTGCCTTTGGGAAATGGGCTAAGCATCACAAACTTAATAAGGAAACATTTACAACTCATTAGAACAATTACAGACATAAAAACAAAGGTTCACTATCCCTCTTAAGGTAAACAGAATGTAAATTCCTCCTGACTGTCTGCTGTTAAATCAGACCTTCATTCTGATGATTTATTTCTTGCTTCAGAAAGACACTGCCTGTGGCTGTGATCAGACAGAATATACTTTCACAACAATCTCTAATGCACTTTCCATGTTTTTTAGTCCAATGACTGTGACAGCCTAATTTGCTGCCAGCTAAACATTTCCAATTCTGTTTTATCTGACAATTCTAAAGGCTGGGTTGTACCATACAAGCAGTGAGCAGTATGACACTGACTATATATAGTATGCCACACCACTAGTCACTTTGAGTAGGAAGAAACCCCATAAATATATGTAATATATTACTGGCTTAAGCCATTATCTCACACATCTGAAATAACTCACATAGTCAGTACAGCTGGCCCACATTTCAGATAGCGTTCCCAACCTTGGAAAAGGCTAGGCAAAAAAACAGGTGAAGTGTTTGACCAAACTGTGCAATCCTGCCAAGGGAACCAGCCAGCTCTCAAATGTCATTCCTTCCTGTGGATGCTGGGACATTAATTACATCTGACAAGAAGACTAGGTGGGCCGCCATGCTAAACACAAACCAGACTCACAATGGCCATGAAAAGTGAGACAGGAACAGAAAGGATAAGTGACACTCTGCGAATACAGACAGGCAGCTGACTACCTATGTGGGACTAACTAAAGCAGTACCGGTGGTATGCTTCCTAAAGCAAGAAACAAAAGCCCTCAGTACCTTGCAGGATCTGTAACTTGATTTTTTAATTTTTTTTGGCACAGACCTTAGCTCTTCCCAATAAACCCACTAGTAAGCTGGAAAAAAAAAGATCTGCACCATGGTCTCCCAATTCTACATGTGTAGCAAAAGTGGATGCAAATAGTATGTAAGGCCAGAGAGAAAGCTAGAGCTCATATAATGCTAATTAAATGCATGAGAGTCCTGACTATTATATCAGGAAGACTGTTTACTGCTGCTTGTCACAGCCCAAGAGCAGCACATCAACACTCTGGTTTCCAAATAGATTAAAACCTTTCGTTTCCTGGCCTTGGGCACTGACAATAACAGAAAAGAGGAGGTCATTTAGTCATGATATCACTGCTTGTTTTGGAGTAGCTCTGCTAGATTGACTCTTTGTGATCTCTAGACACTATGTAATGTTGTAGCAGATAAGAATATTAGGATAGCTCTGTGTGCATGTGTGGAAAGATGACTGCAGTATTAGAAACATTTACTATACAAAGCCATCAGGTGTACAAACCAACACATTGTAAAAGCTTATAAGATCTTGGCATCTCCCTCAGGCTAATTGTTTCACTTGTGGGACAAAAATAAATAATTGGTATATGAAATTTTATCAGAAGAATACTAAGAAAAATCACTTCCCTTAGCATGCAACTTAAAAGAATCATACTGTAAGAATATCTAGCTGAATGTTATGTTTACATAATGCTGATATAATTTAAAAGTGCTACAAACTAAGAAAGCAAGTCATATCTGTCTCATTTTCCTACAAATTCCTGTAAATGTCAAGAATCGGAGAAAAAACCCCAACATTCTTCTGATATACTTTTCAACTTCTTTGCTCTGTGAAATATAGGGTCCAGTAAATTCTGGTGTTTTCCTCAAATTCTCTTTGGAGCCAGCTTTGCCCCATAGGGTTACTTTCAGTTGGGAGATGGAAGGAAAACCTAGTGAATCTTAACCAGGACTATGCATGGTCACTATGGTCATCTGCGAGCAAGAAGTAGGAGGGTTACAGCATTAAGTTGTTTCACATCCCCTTTTACATCTTTGCTAAATAAACAGTATACAGAAAAGCATTTAAAAAAAAAAAAAAAAAGAGAAGTGGTAACAAAGCCACAGACTTGAAGGAGGCATCTGTGCAGCACTTACTTCAGTTTTAAATGCATTGCTTTAAATTGATCTGGTTTTCTGCCAGCTGTATCTCACCAGGGTGCATATTTACAATAACATGAAGGTAAACTCACACTTTGAAGTGAGGTGCCAGAACTAGAACTCAATCATGGAAAAAAAAGGAATAAAATTTTAAAAATCCTTGTTAGATCCCCATCCTCACAGGAAAGCACAGTGACAGATTGAGCCTCTGGGTCAGGCAAGAATAGAATATAAAGAAGAGACTACTGCACTTGCATGCTTCTAGAGGAACCCCTGTGGTATAAAGCACTGCAGAGGCAATGTGGCAGAAACACAGACTTCCACTGCAGATGCCAATACGGTCTGCTGCTTTAGGAAATCATTATTTCTCTATCACTTGGATCAGTTCTATGAAGAGAAACTCCTACCAAAATGGATGTCATTGAACAGGTATCTAAGAATTTCACCTGCCAAAAAGACAAATTAATTTTTCACATACACACACACTTTTGTATACAGCACCCCCTCACCATCCTTGCCTAATACACAGAACAGTGCAATCCTACAATCAGAATACTACTACGTTATCTATGAAACTGATTTCACTGTTAAGCAAGCTTTTATAAAAAGGCAGTGTTTCATCTGGAACAATATGAAAATAGAACAATTTGGTGTCACTGTCATTAAATGCACGTCACATTCATGTACAAAGGATATCTTCCCACCAACTTAGACATGTAATCTTAAATGAATGAAGTCTTAATGCAATTGGAAGTGAGGGAATATACTCAAAGAGGAAAGATGAGGAAAAGCAGCTAATTACTTATGAGTGCTACTTTCAGAGTTTAAGATATATTTTTTTTTACATCATACAGTCTACATAAACCATTGTTTTTCACCTTACACAATTTAAAAAATAAACTTTAGTAATCTTTAAGTTTTTAGTTCTTAGCTACTCCACAGTAGTTAGTGGTAATTTTCTGATAGAGTGTAATACACATAGAAACAGATCTTTACCCACTATACAAATAAACAAACCAAACAGAGATGTACTATTCTTCGTCACCGTAATGAATTTCAACTGCTGTTCTAAGAAAGTCTAAATCTTAGACTTGAAAGGAGCTGGTTTTTTTTAATTGAAATGACTAAATCCTCTCATCTCTCAATGACTGCATGATTTTCTGTGGCCACCAGAGCTACTTCTAGTTTATCTAATGATATAATGAAGATTCCATTAATGCTCAGTTTTAAACAGTTTCATCATTACCAAGAATGACTACTATTAACTGCAAAGAGGGTTCCCTGTGCCCAGGGAAATCAAAGATTAATAAGTCAGCTTATTGGTTCAGCAGTGCAATTTTAAATCTGTATCAATCTCTGGAAGCCTTCTGAAGTAACTAATGGTGCAGTATTATAGTTCTCATTGTATATGAGTTTGATTATGCTAATTATTCATAGTTTTCTTACCCCAGTTATTACAAAACATGAGCTGATGGATGTAACAACAGTCAGGGCATTCATGCACAGGGATTTATTTACTTCATTTGTAATGCATGTTAACATGATGATACATCTGTTATTGTTACTTTACTATTTTAAAGGATACTGATTTTGAAATGGATCCAATGATTTCATCTGGAGATTATTTATTATATAATAATAATTCAGGACAGATTTTCCTACCCTTACTCAGAGTGGGTTGTATGCAACTTCTCAAGTATCAATCAAAACCAAAGAGGCTACTCCAGGAGTAATATACTGTTGCATGTGAAAAAGAAAGCAGACTCCAGCCCACAACTGTTTTTAGCATGCAGAACCTATTATATTGAGTGACAGATGATAAAAGGGCTAGAGTTCGTAGCTATGAATGAACTTGAGAGTGACGACAAGTAACTTATGCTTGGAGTGATAAAGAGATGAGAACAAGTGAGCCTGTGCAGATGAGTCAGAATTGTTATAGCAAAATCATTCCGGACAGAACAACTCAAATCATCAAGACAGAGAATATTATAGCAGCAGAGACAAGTCCCAGGACAAAAGTTTAGCCCTGTGGCTGTCATTATCGCAGAGGTATTATGGGAAAGACTCTACAGGCATGTAATAAAATAGAAAAGAGGCAAGTCAAACCTGAAGCCCAAGTCTGAGAAACAGAATCAAGAAATACACCAGATGATTACATTTTCCTCAGTGACTGGGAAAAACAAAGAAATGGACTTAAGGCAGAAAGAAGGGAGACAGTATAGGGAAGATAACGAGCTTCTGGCTAGGTTGAACTTCACCCGGTTGTGAGGCCTTGTCATGCTGGTTCAACCATCTTCATTTTATGCTGCCATCAGTTGCCTGATCACACAGGCCAACACTGAACTCAGCAACATCCCCTTGGAAATCTTCTTTCAAACAATCCTGTCAATGGTTCCTGTGGGCCCAGCTCCTCTGCTGCCCATTGTGGTGCCAGCATCACCTGCTGGACACAATAGACAGAGATGGCTCCCTCAGTGGCCCTTCACATGGAAGGACACCATCAAGAAACCTTAGCAAGGTGTGACCAGTCCCAACAGAAGCCACACCCAACAGGAAGCTCCTCCAACTGATCAGCCTCTGGCTAAAGTAGCCTTGGCCTCGCCCACCACCCCAACCACAACCCCTTGGGTGAGGGCGGAGCCACAGAGACACAGATGAGCCAGGTTCTGCCTCTGGAACCTGAAGCCAACAGGGAAAACAAAACATTCTGCTAGGTTGTGACTCATCCACAGATCAACTCCAACTCAGGGCCCACAACTCAGGCCCCAGCACCTCAGGCCTTAAGGACAAAAGATCTAGGAGATATGAATACAGTTGATTTCAACTGAAATTGTAGAGGCAAATGACACTACCCAGAGAAAATGTAAGATGAGCAAGAAAAAGAGATTTACTTCAACAAATGCGCTTTAATTATATGCTGTTACTTATTTTACACTCATTATACAATGTCAGTTCTACCCGCAAGTACAACTGAACAACTCTAGTTACACGCAGAATGTATTGCCTTTGAAATAGCAGGCAGTCAGAAACATCAAGGGGACATTCACCTCTACACAGAGATAGGGATCTCCAGAAGAAATCTGCAATGACCTACTAGAATGGAGTCCTTGGATTAATTCTGAATCTTCAAGTTTGTTCTTCCATCTCTACCTCAGCTATATGTTTAGCGCTTGATTTTCTGCAATGCTCATTGTCTTGTTGTGCAAACTTTATCTACACTCCACGTGAATCCTTTATCACGCACAGGCTTCATATAGGATGCAAAGGTATGCCAGTTCTATGTACCTGGACCTCTGATATCAGTGCTTTTAATCACAACAATTTTGCAAGAAAATATGCACCAAAACCACAAGTATTATGCCTACAGCATTAACTGAGTGTGTGCATTTGCAGTGGAATGCACTGCAACAATATTAACATTCTGAACATCTTAACCCTGAGACAAACATGTCTCTGACTAGAATTCGGTATATGGTGTATGTTTCAGAACATGGGTCATGGATCTTGGTTTCAGCAGAGGTGAAAAAAAAAATAGCCATAGGAAAGATTACAGCTGTTCTTGCAAGGAGTTTGGCATGATGTCAAAAAAATTTATTGTCTTGACAGGATTGTGTTAGGGCAGGACAATCTAGCAAACCCTGGGTTTTCTCGTCTTTTTTCAGGCAGTTACCTAAAAGAGGAGAAGATGATGAAGGAAACTCTGGAAAGAGGGTTAATCATGATCCCTAGCCATGGTGTATGCTGCAGCATCAGCTCATGAAGAGCAAGCTGCAGCAATATCACGGGTAGCAGAAAGCACACCCTCTGCCTTTTCCTTCAGTCCTCTCCTCCCCTACTATGTTGAATTTCTGGTTCCCTGGAGCACAGTATCTGTCCATACTGCTGAGCTTGTCTCCTCTTGCCTCAGCAAGGTGGTCTATGTGGCTTGCACTAGCTAGACTTCCAACACAGAGAAGCAGGTAAAGAAAGAAGCAGTAGCCTAGGGCTGTTTCTTTTCTTCTTGCACACTGTAGCAGTCTGAGAAAGTTCAGATCAGCCTGAGAGGACAGTCATCTCCACACTAACTCGGTGTGTATCTCAGACTTCCCTGCTCATCTTCCCCTTTGCTCGTGGACTGCCTCTCAGATCTGTTTTACTAACCAAAACATTGTCCAATTAGGTTTTCAGCAGTTTGCTGAAAAGTCGGTCAATGAAGTGCTTGAAAGGACCTGAGATTCTGTTTTCCAAGAGATTTAATTCCTTCAAGGGCAGAGCATGTCTTTGCTGCTTCACACCTCCCTCTTGAAAACATCAGAACATTTGGGGAACTGTCACATTGGATTTTGCTACCATACTGTAATGCAAGGAGACTGGAAAGTGACCTGATTCATACAAAAAAACACCCCAGCCCAGCAACAACAAAAAGAATTTGTGCAGACACCAATGCAAAGATGACAAAGCAAAGGAAATTGTGTTTACTCAGCAAGCTGATATTTTCTTCAAGGAGCTAGACAATGTAAAATACAGACAAACTCACTCTGTTAACAACTAAATATTGTTCACTTGCTTTTGGAGGAAATATAGCTCTCAAATTCAATATATTGATCTCTGAAGACAACCAAAACCTTTCTGCTTTTATTCGGTCTTTCTAAGGTAAGGCTGTCCACTGAAACTCATGACTTACAATCTGCATCTCTTTAAATAAGCACCTTATCAGAAGTTGATATAACGTATTTCTATTACCACACGTAATAAACCCAGGAAAATCCCATCTCTGGAAAAGCTGTTCTTGCTGTGATTTGCACAGGAAAGGTGAATACACATGCAACACAATTGGCTGTGGCTGACACTGCACTGAGGATAAAGAGTCAGCCAGGTTTACTACTCTTCCATTTATAGGGTCAGGAGGAGGATAGTTAAATTCTAGCTATCCTAGATTTAAGGATCCAAAGTATGTCAGATTGCAGCTCACATTACTACGTCTCCTTTACCTTTTCTGCATTACTCTTCCAGCAAAGGCCTTCTCCTGCACATTGATCAGTTCCTCAGAAGCCGAAATGAGGCACAAGATGAAGTATATGGAAAAGGGAGATGACTGGTCCTTTATACTTATACTAGAAATCTGTAATTTGCTTTTTCTTCACATTGTAAATTATTCCAATTCTAAACACGTGCTGGAAAAGCTGCTTTTCAAAATCTAAAACTGCTGCAGAGGATCATGTGCCAATATCTAGACCACCGGCTATGAAGCCGAATATCTCATTCTCTCTTCTGATGTTTGATAGAGCACCTTTTATAATGAAAAGTGACTCTTCTCACAGAGGGCCCCAAAACACATGGAGACTCTACTAGGAGCATCCCCAGTTCAGGAATTGAAGAATCTGGCCTAAGCAAAACATCAGCCTAAAATATCTCCTTAAAACTGATTCTTGAGGATTTGGGCAACAATCTTCACTGAGGAGATGAGAGAGGGCTCTTATTACCCTTCATCTCTTGTTATTAAGGTTCAGACCTAGCAAAATACTTAAGCATCGTGCTTCAAAATACTTCAACGCTAAAACACCTTCTGGATCAAGACCCGAGCACACTTGGATATACTTAGTTCAGCAGTGCAAGAGCCAGACAAACCCTACTACTCTGTGAGCACTCTCATAAAATCCCCATTTATAACAGCAGTCTAGGCAGGACCATTGTTGTCCTTCTCCTACTCAGTGCTGTGCTACTGGGCCAAAACTACAGTTCTCTGCTTTCTAAGATTGTGCTCTTAAGGGCAAGAATTGGACCTATGTTCGTCTATTTGCACTAGACTGGTGAATGCTGTGCTGGCCAACACTCAAGTATTATTACTACCACCTTGCTTGGTGGTAAAACTACGACACAGCTTTTATGTTAAGCTGCCAGTTACAGATTGGTACCAATTCCATATGCTATTACTGTGATACACTGTATAGCTCAAGTTGAAGAGTCCCAGTCATTTTTATGGTGACCGTAGCACTTCAAACAATAAATAGCTAAATCTCTGCCAGTAACCAACATATAAACTAAGACTAGTAACTGAGAGCTATTGACTGTACTTCACAAAATTTGATGGTGCGTTGCAAGGGCCTAAAAGATCACTCTCTTTGTTCCTGACCTCAGAAGTTTTGGGGTCAGTGGGTAATTGTGTTCATACAGGATCAGCTCTGGCCTAGGTGTCATTACAGAAATGTTGTGCACGACTTCCCTCCATTAGGCAGCATCAAGAGTTGTAGCTAAGTGGGTCACACTTGCAAATACAGCTCAGTGCAGCTGTATAAACTAGTTGTCTTCTTTCAGATGAATGCAGAAGGCACTGGCTCCTGTGCAGTGCAAAAGCCACTTCACTAACCCTTGTCAAACATCATACATAAGCACATTTAGAGGCTCCCCACCTTTAGTATCTCTGTGTCTACTCTTGACATCACAAGGAAAATTGCACTCTCAGTGTTTTCAATGCATCCATCTCTGCAGGAAAATCTTTCCTCAGCAGTCCCCCACCATGGTTTCGGGAACTTGCAAGTCCAATTTAGAAGGAACACTTGCATTCTAGATGGCATTTCCAAGCCACCAAAATTCAAGAATCTCCTACCAAGGAGATGACTGGTACAACGTCAAACGTGAATGAAGTACTTAGGATGGGAACTCGCAATATCAGGGGAAAGTGTACAGCATGTTATATGAGGTATTTATGGAACTGATTCAGTAGACACTTGAACATGTGCTCAGGACCTAATAAAATCTATAAGACATGAACACATGCTCTTGCTGTGCAAAAATAGTATGTTGAATCATCATTGTAAAATGGGCTTCCACAGCCAGCAACCAACACAATTATTTAACAAACTTACACGGTTTGATTCAAGCATCTCATCCAGAGAGAGCGAATGTAATGTTTCATGGTGTGCCATGTTTAGTCCTCCTCCCACTGACTTCCATGGGAGCCAGAGCATGCAGAGCACTGGCATTTATCCTCCAGCATAGCTCCTCTGTGTAAGGTTAATACCGTCAATTCGATTCACAAGGGTTTGTGAGCCAGACAGGCAAACTGAAGAAGAATAAGCCTCTCTCACAAGGAGACAAGAACACGAAAGAGGTTGCCCAGCAAGGTCATCAAAGCAAACAGCATGAATGAGACAGTGTTGATGCAGACAGAAGTGGCATTGAAGGCTGCAATAACAAAGTGGGGCAGTGACATGAAGATAAGTGGCAAAGTAATTGGCTGGTTGAGCCAAGTGTATCCATATAGTCTGCCTGCCAGCAACCCATGCAAATGGATACCAGGCATTGAAGATCTAAGTGCCTATTTATGTAAATATATTCTAAATGGTGACACAAAAATACATAGGAACAAACACTTACTAAATACAACCAGAGGCTTTTGAGGGTATCCGTGCTAATTATTACAAACCTTCTTTGCATCTACTGCCAAAGAATGAAGGGTTTTCTTCCCGAGTTTTCTTACTAATTATCCTCAAAAGCCAGAGTTGAGCCCTCTACATTTGATCCTTAAAAGTTTTCATACCAAAAAGACTCTTGAAATTACAAAAGTGCCACACTGCCAGGCCAGTTTCCAGCTCCCAGCTCCCCACTCCAGCAAAAAATCAGCTAAAAGCTAGTATTAGCAGCAAAGTCAATTTATCAAGAGAATCCCTGAGAAGCACAAAATTAATAACATTTTACAGTGGAGCAAATAACATATCCAGAGACTGGGACCATGATGCCTTCATTCCACCATTAGTGAATTGTGAGCAGCTTGGTTAGGCAGAGAATATTCCACAGCAGTTGGAGGAAACTCCTTTCCTCTACCCTGCCTCCCAGTTCAGCAACTTATTCAAACCTATTCTGTATGGACCAGAACAACAACAACAAAAAGATGCTTTCTCTCACCTTCTTTGCCACCACCCATCATAACTTTACATAACCCAGATCCAAGTAGAAGAACTAGCATTCTGGGTAAAAAAAGTGCATGGGATCCCTGATACCTTCATACTCTTTCTTTGTG
This sequence comes from Brachypteracias leptosomus, assembly GCA_013401335.1. Classification (NCBI taxonomy): domain Eukaryota; kingdom Metazoa; phylum Chordata; class Aves; order Coraciiformes; family Brachypteraciidae; genus Brachypteracias; species Brachypteracias leptosomus. The sequence goes on from VYZX01018468.1 coordinate 312,790, forward strand.
AGAATAATACCTTGCTTTACACAGGTAGTGACTGCAGACTTTCATTCATACTTGAGAACTGAACATGACTTGGGTGATGTTTGGTATAGAAAACCTGACCAATATGCATACAGTATTTTCTTCTATTATTCAAAGTAAAAAGTACACAATCAGGATTAAAATAGTGGTTTAGATTATGTGATCATTATTTAGTTACTCACAACTAAACAGCCAGTTATTAACTAACAGCCAAAAATGTTTTTCTAGAGCTTGAGTACTTCAGTTTTGGTACATAAGGTCATAGATCAGGTCCTTGCTAGCTTTCATGTATATCTGAAGCCACAATAGCAAGGGACATAAAATAATTTTTGTAAAACACATGAGATTCATCATACCAGAGAGAAAAGTTTTGCCACTAGATTTGATGTATGGGTTGAAAAAGGGCTGTCAAAAAGCAAGTCCAACCACATGCATGATGTTTTAAAGAGCCTTATTTTAACCCTGCAAATGAGCAACAGACATTTCTTTTATCGTACTTGCATTTTATATAGTCATTCAACTTCTCAGGCTCATGTTAAGGTCTTAGAAACTCTCTCTGACCCACCTCTTGCCCTATAAAAAAAAGAGAAGCTGCGAGAGAGAACAAAATCAAGAATAAAATATAATAATTCTGATTAAATACAGCCAGCAAATAAATGAAGAACTGAAGCCTTTCCACAAGGAGAAAGAGAAGACAGGGTGAGAATAACCTTTGGGTCCAGTTATTATCAAGCACAGACCAATTGTTAAAAAATGTCTCACGAAGAACAATGCTTTTTGGTTGGGTTGGGTTTTTTTTAATTATTTCATTCAAAACAGTTGTGCTCTGGAAGGTTTCCTTTGATCTATAAATGCCATAAGCAGATTAAAAGGCCTGTAATTACATCTAACCATTCTGGCTTCTCTACAGGTGACAGTGGGGATGAGGTTGCTTTCATGGAGGAGGGAGTCTAGCTTTTAGGATTTATTTAATTAACTGCATTTTCTTCTTTTATTCTTAGAGGCAGCTGCTCATTCACTCCAATCTCACTGCCCACCTTATACATTCTGAAGGAAAGTGTTCTTCAGGCCAAGCTTTCCTCTGACCAGTACCTTACAAGGACACCTTGGGGTGGAACTGCACAGTGCCAGTAAGAGAAAGGTTTGTTCCTGTAAGTGCTGAGTATTATTTTCATTCCTGTTAAGTTCAGTCTCTGACAGTTTTGATTTTCTTTTCCATTTTATTCTGTCGCAAGAACTTTTCATTGCTTGACTGAATACATTGAAAGGCTTGCCTTCTTGCTAGAGAAGCAACTTAGTATTTAAGTGTAAGCTTAAAGCAATGTCAATATGTAGGTAGTTAGAGCACATACTAAGAGGCTAAGAAAAGGATTCCATTCCTCGATCTACCACTGACTAAATCTGTCACCTTGCTTCAGATTTCACCCATCTGTGAAATGGGATAATGATCCTTCCTAAACTCACAGGGCAAGAATGTCATTAATACTTGGGCTTGGTTTCAGATTCTTGAAGAAGAGCTTTTCCATTATATCATTTCCCTGTTTTGGCTAGCACTTGGACTAAAGATGTGGGTGTAGTTCCAACTCTATATCCTATGAAGTCTCATGGCTGGGTGTGGTGTCATCACCTGGAACATGCAGTGCCTTTACAATGGATGTTGTCAAAAATAAGGCAAGAGATTGGTTTAAAGCAAAGTATTGATTTGAACCTCTATGAACTTCAGGAAAGTTTATACTTGACTCCACATCCCAGTTCAGCTGCTTGATAGACACACCTATCAGTGAAAAAGCTTAGAAGGTTGCAAGAAAAGGGAAGAGGGGGGACTGCAGCTGAAAAAGATAGAACAAAGTAAGTGAGCAGAGGAAAACAAAAGCTGAAAGTTTATCAAATCTGCATACAAGCAACAGGACTCATTTAAAAAGTGGAACTGTAGACTGTACTGGGATCTGATTTCCTGTGGTTCTTGCTTTTGCCTCAACTACCCTGATGCTAATGCACTACAATGCTGATGGATGCATTACCCATGTTTATACACTGTCTTTCAAGAAAAAAGGTGTATGTACAGTGTGCAACTGTCCTCCTGGAATTTGATGGAGGGCACAGATATCTGAAATGAATGACCAAACAGTGCAAATGCCCTTCCAATTCGCTCCCAGGAACGCAGTCCCTTAATGGTTTCCTGGAGGCACATCAGGCAACATAAGCAGAGCATTCTTTGCTCCTGCCACAACTGTTCAGAGTCCCCGGACACAGAAGGATGTGGAATGATTAATGTTTCATTGTGAATGCCAACCCGTTGTTACCGGAAGAAGGTCGAGATTATCTTGATGCTGCTGCCCCACAATGGGCAGATGGTATAAATCTGCACAGACTCCAAACTCTCTGAGAAGTTGTCCTTTGTTTCTGCATGCCTGCTGGCTCCTGTGACTGATCCTAAACTGAACCCCAAGACAGAAAATCAAAACCCAAATGGATGGATCAGCCCCCTGAAAGGAACCTATAATTTAACCCAGCCCTCTGCAGGTATAGTTATATTACGCAGTCCCTTTTCCTAAACTGACAAGGTCATTCCATCTTGATAACCACAAGAATACATGTCCATGTATTAGCCACTTTGGCACACACCACACATAACTTCAAATACCATTATCATTCTCCTCAAACCCACTAGTGAAATAATTATTTAGTGTGGAGAGAGGAGTTGATGTCTGACAACATTTGAATGCTGTAGTGTTCGTTTACCTGCAGAGCTGAAGCTCCCAGTTAACTACCTAGCCTTACAGTTTCATGGAGGTCCATGTGTCTTCAAGACCTTAATAAATGAAGGTTTACTAGGCATTCACCTTCTGTGTAAGGCTGGGCAGGTGTTGAACTGTGAATGCTGATCTGAATTGTGATCGCAATAGCTGGCTGCAATGGTAATCAGCCTATTATGTTTGAAATAAGTGTTTTCCTCTCATTCTGTTCTCTGCAACTGAGCTTTGGGCTGGGAAGCGCCTTTTGTGATATTCATATGACATCTCAAAGTCTTGACCTAATTCACTTCTGTGGGTGGTCATACTTGTTTTAAATACATCAGGTTCTTCCCTTGTAACACTGTTTAAAAATCTGACATTTAAACACATATGCACTCATAAAATATTATTCTGATTACTGTTGATATGTTCATACAGATATAAAGCGTGCTAGTGCTCCATAACAAAGATAAACATATAGAAACATGCTCTCAGTCACCATTCCAAGGAGGCAGTTTATCTATAAATCAAACATGTGGCATACTGCTTCAGATTATCCTCTTGATGCACCAAAGCAGCATCTAATCAGCTTTCACTCTAACAAATAGAGATTTGTGTCATAAGTGATGTAGGAAATAACTCACAATCTCACTCTGCACTCGCAGCTGAACAGTAACAATCTCCCGTGAAGGCCTAAGGTGTTCCATGTACAAAGTAAATGCTAGTGAGCAGAACATTGCACGATGTGAAAACTCCGGAGGAATTAGAAACACTTTGTCCGTCAAAGATTATATTACAGTACTGCAGTACTCTATATGGAATTGCAAAACCAAATCCCAATCATCTGAACCTAAGGTGAGGGTTTTACATTTTAAGTATAAATTTAAATGGAGGAATTCTTAGAAGAATCCTGGTAAGAAATAGAGTAACTTCCCTTACTTTTGGAAAATGCTTACCATTGCATCACTACTAATAAGAAAATGAGAATTTCTGAAATCCAATGTATTAAAGCAGTATATGCCTTGAAATCCTCTCAAAAGCCCAATCCAAATAATCAGAGAACTAAGAATTCTGTAATTATATGTAAGAGCTTTACCCAGATTTTCATTCTTGACTGCAGAACTGTGTTAAGACCCATTAATAATTCCTGTTTTGGTTGTTACTTTGCTTACTCAGACAAGCTTTACTGATCTCAAAAAGCTTTGTGTACACATAAAGAACGATTAAAGGCTGTGAAAGGTCACTGATCCTTTGTCTTTAATTTTAAGCCTCAGGGAATCTCATTTATTCTCCTGAACTTTAATTCTGACATTTTTTTCAATTCTAGCTCAAGCACATATAGCAACTCGAAAAAACTCTGCTTCTAAAAAAGTCATACCTTTTTTTTTTTTTTTCTGAAACAGATGATTAGTAGGGAAACTTCCTCTCACTCCAATGACATTAAAGAAGCCTTCTATGCTGTGGGCAGTACTGCTCAACTTTTACTGCTACTCCAGGATGCTGGGAGCCAGTTGTTTACAAAGCGACCCAACAGGCCAGGGTAAGTAAGTGAATGTTGTGCTCAGTTTCCCCTGTCTGGTTCGCATTACTCCTCCACTTCTCTAACAAATGGCAGCTAGCTGCAATTTTCAGTCAGGAACTTCCAACATTGTGAAGACGGCAGACCTCAGTCCCTCATGTTTTCCACAGTTTACATCTTTACTGTTACGACACCAAAGAGATTTACTATTATTTATATCATACGCAAAAGATGCTGACTGCTTCTGGACAGCTACAACTACAGTGACTGGTCCCTGGCCCAAGGAGCTTGTTGTCTGCAAGCGTGACGAAATGGAAGGGCTGGGAAGGGGCCCAGGCTGGAGACCAGCGGCTGAACGCGGAGCCCGCAACCTCAGTCCCCCGGGTCTCACCGGCCTCCCCTGAAGAAGGCGGCAGGGAGCTGGGCTGCCAGGCCGCGGGATGATGGGTCTGTCGAGCAGCCGGGGCGGGACACGCTCTGTCCGAGGATCTGCTGCTGCCACGGGGGATCGCGGGGGCGGCCCGTGGAGGCTGGAGAGATTTCACCCGGCTGCCTTCGTCCCTGCGGCACACCCGAGGCGCTGAGGACACGGCCCCGGGAGGGCGACCGGCCGTTCCCGCCGCCGCGGCCGTGAGGCCCCCGAGGCCGTTGGGGCGAAGGGAGGCGACTTGGCCACGTGGCGGCAGTAGAGAGCACGAGGCCGGAGTCCTCCGTTGTGGTGGCCTGGGGAGCGGCTCGAGACGCGCACTCGCTGGTAGCAGACGTCATCAGCGTGCGACGGTGGCTGCGGCGGTGACCGGGTGGCGGTGGGCGCAAGGCTCTGTGTCTGGCGCGGTACGGCACGGCACGGTACGGCACGGCACGGCACGGTACGGTACAGCACCGCGAGGGAGGGCGAAGGCGGCCAAGGGGAGGCCGCGGCGGGGGTGCCGAGCCCTTGAGTGGCGGGTGCTTCTGGCCGTGCGGGCGGAGGGTGACAGAAAGGCGGGGTTTCCCTCAGGCCTTACTCTCTTCCTTCCAGAGCAGTGTTTCTGAGGCAGAGTCTTATTACTGAGCCTAATGGGTTTTCTCCTTCCAGAGCATTCCCATTAAGATTGCTTCCATAAAGACATGACAACACAGGTAAATGAAAACACAGAGTTAATTAAACTGATTGCTAGCTTAATTATTTTTTTTTTGACTGCTCATATATAATGTTAATTATTTTTTCTTTCTAGTATGGTATTCTCTTCAAGCAAGAGCAAGGTGAGGAAACACTGACAAGTATTAAATAATATTGGTCTTTTAGAAGATGTAAAATTGATAATGGCAGATACACCTTTGAGATGACCTGGATTATGTTTATGTTAAGTATAAATGTGAATAACTCAAAAATAGCTACCCTGTTTTTCCAACAGTGACCTTGGTGAACAAAATACATCATGTATTTTGAAACAGTGACAATGCTCTCAGAGCACTGATAGACCTGAAGAGCAAGGGGTCTATTGCCAACATTACAATCAGCAATTCTAGCATTCCCAAAATTGGTAGTTGTCTTCCATCAAAAGAAACCACTTAATTTTTAATTTCTATGCTTGTATTCTCTTTTAGCTCATGATGATGCCATTTGGTCAGTTGCTTGGGGAAAAAATAAAAAAGATGGCTCAGAAACAGTGATCTCTGGTTCTCTGGATGATCTAGTGAAAGTCTGGAAGTGGTAAGCGAAGTGCTCCATGTTAACCCATATTAAGCCTTGGAAGTAGTTGATATGGAGATAACAGCAGTCTTGAATTTCCATAATCTGCAGGAGTGTGAGAAGTTGCATCAGGGAAGGGGTAGCCCGGCACACAGAACTGCTCTCTTGAGCAAGCTTATCTTCCTTAGTTTGTGTGCTTTCTCTAGGAGTGGTAGAATTCTGATGTGTTTTAATTTTTGAAGAACGTGAACCCTTTTAAAAATGCACATCAAATTTTACATGTCATCTGCCAGAGAATAGTGCAACTTGATATTGTTACAAAGCAAAGAAATAGAAATGCAGCTGTTATGAGACAATGTATTGGGAGCATGTGTACTATGAAGGGAATAATGGTAAAAGAGAAAATGACATCTTCCTTTCTTATTAAAAAACAAATCCTCATAATCCTCATACAAATGACACTGAAGTGTGCTTTTGCAAATAAATTGTTCTGTCTCTTAGCCAAGGCAGTATTAAGTATATGCTTCACTTCAATGATGTGAGTAGGTCTGTTGTGATTTTGATAAAAGTGTTGGTGACCACGTTTCACTCTGTGCTGACAGATTAAGAGTCTGCTGCGTAAGTACCCATGTATTGATGCGTAACGGACATTTCAGTGGGACTACTTAAAAACTGAAAATGAAGTGCATGCTTTGCAGAAATAGGGTAAACGATTGATTCGTCAGTTCTTTCTCTTAAGTATAGAGGGTGATTTGTGCATAGCTATCTTCACATTTCATGGGTGGATTCCCCTTTTGTTGAACAGAATGGAGAAATCTGGGTTGTCGTGTTTGTTTGTTTTGTCTGAGGTTGGAGATAGGTTAAGTACCCTCAGCTATTCATAACTAGGCTTTTCTTTCCCCTGAACAAAAGGAATGATGAAAAATTGGATCTACAATGGACTTTGGAGGGTCACCAGCTGGGCGTGGTGTCTGTGGATATCAGCCACACAGGTTCCATTGCAGCATCCAGCTCCCTAGATGCCCATATTCGCCTTTGGGATTTAGAAACTGGCAAACAAATCAAGTCAATAGATGCTGGTCCTGGTAAGATAGCAGTGTTAAGCTGTCTCTGCCTAAGAAGTTTACTTACACTAGATAGTAAATAGTGTGCAGTGTGTAATTAGAGTGTATGAGATGACTGGGTTGTTTTTGGTTTTTTAACCTGTATTTGCAAAAATCTTATTGATTTTATGAACTCAAAGTAGTGTCAGACAATTTTACATTTGTTTTTTCACACTACTTGAGCTTTCTCAGATATATTTAGATATGCTTTTTGTTAGATGCATAAAGCAAGAATGGAAACCAGCTTGCTTTTACAAGTATATTGATAAAAGGATACTTTAAAAGATAATTCAAATGCTTGTTCAAAATGATTTACTAAGGAAGTTTGAACTTTGTAAGGATGGCACTGCATTTGAGCTGTCTATGTGATGCTTGATTTGTGCAGCATATCCATCCTGAGTGAGCAAGTCAAAACACAATAAAGTTGAAGTCTGGATCAATTTTATGTCCTCCAAGTTGGAATTCAGGGCCTAAGATCTTATTCTAAATATTTAATTGGCCAACTGGCAATTCCTAGTTAAAGAACAGTCTTGCAGTGTTTTAGGTAATTAATAGTAAGCTTATAGAAAAAAACAATGAATTACATTGTGCCAGGTAAATAAGTTCTACTGCTGTAAAAAGGTACATTTTTTTAAAATTCCATTGCAAGGAATGTTGATCTATGTTACATTCGTATATCTGCATTTTCCTGCATCTTCTGTGCTTTGCTACATGATAGTGTTGCTTTATGCTGATGATTTAATATCTTTCAGTACCAGGAAAAAATTAGGAATTTAGATTTAACTCATGCAGTCTTAAATTCTAAATTTATTACAGAAGGGTCTAATAAATTAGCTTAAGGTCTTATTAGAAAATGTCAGTTTTCACTAAATGGAAATAAATGGCTCAAGCTATGCTTCATTAATTACATAGAAGGAAGTTAACTTCTCTGAGCTTGTATACTTCTCCTAAGAGTGTGTACTAGAGTTTAAAGAGTAATTAATGTGTTAAATGTCTAGGGAGATGCATACAGAACTGACAATTGTTGAATAAGAACCAGAAACAGTATTCAGATAACTGATTTTTTTCTTCTTGATACAGTTGATGCTTGGTCTGTGGCTTTTTCACCTGATTCCCAGTACCTTGCAACAGGAAGTCATGTGGGAAAAGTAAATATTTTTGGTGTTGAAACCGGAAAGAAAGAATATTCTCTGGACACCAGAGGAAAGTTCATCCTTAGCATTGCATATGTAAGAAGCACAATTGATAATTTCTCCTGTGAAATTGCTATTGCTGTAATATGTTGTAAATCAGGTATTTTTGTTTCCATCTATCAGTTTCTCTTTATGTAATACTAAATGATAGCCTTACTTTGATAGTTCCAAATATAAACTGCATGACATTCCCCCTCTGCATATATGGCTTATACATGTACTGTGAATAAGTCAGCTGAAGTCTTCAGGATTTTTGGAGCCCAGGTATCTTGCATAAATTGTATTTGTGAGAAGCTGCCAAGAGCATGTCGGAGAGGTACGTAGCATACATGCATAAAGTTGTTAAATGCATACATCTTGTGTTTTATTACAGAGTCCAGATGGAAAATACTTAGCCAGTGGAGCAATAGATGGTATTATCAATATTTTTGATATTGCAACTGGAAAACTTCTGCATACGCTAGAAGGTAATGGTTTGTGTATTTGCAATACCCAAGTTCCACCTTCATTCCTCAAAAAAATTAAAGGATATAATGCAAGTCCAAATAAAGTACAACAGCCATGGCATAAATGAGTTGATGTTTCTGTCCATTAGTATTTAGTTATCTAGTGTACTGTAAATTAAGACACTTGAAATACTAGAGGCAAACTGTAAAGTCAGGCTGTCATCATAAATGCCTATGTCAAAAGATATAGTCAGTAATGGTTAACTAAATTCTTAAATTGCAGTTCTTTATTGCAGTGCAGTGCAAGGGAATGAAGCTAAGCCAAATGTGTGCTGCCATGCATATGATTTTTCTTTCTGCTATGGTATCTGGTTTAGAGTAATTTATTCCTGTTTTGAAAAATAACCAAGCATTTTATATTGTAGAAGATATGCATTTTTCTAACAGATAAATGCCTTTTAATGTTCATGCAGTTTCTGTCCAGTTGTATAGTTAAAAAACCAACCACTTAATATGAAATCGTATTAGAAACTATGACATAATTTCTAATAAAGATACACAGCAGAAAAAATAAGATACTTTTGTGTTGGAGTGGACATGCCTTAACACTCAAAGTTCTCAATTACTGTCTGTTTCCATTTTATGTTGTATGAAGAAGCCTGTAAAGGCATAGAGAGAAACAGGAATGCTATTCTGGTGTAGCTTCTAAAGCATTGTCATTAGTAAAAGAATAGCTACATTCTGAACCACGTGTAACTTTGAATTTCAGGTCACGCGATGCCTATTCGTTCACTGACATTTTCCCCGGATTCTCAATTACTTGTAACTGCTTCAGATGATGGCTATATCAAAATCTACGATGTGTAAGTTGTCACTTTGCAAGACATGCTAACAGGAAAATAGCTATTCAGAGAGACTGATACTTTAAAAAAATATATCAGACCCTCTGCTCTCTAATTCCCTTCAGCCTTTGGTAACTTCTTTATATAAGAAATAATCTTAAATAATAAAATACTACACCCTTAGATAGGTTTGAAAAAGTGCATAGGTGGATGGCAACCTTACCTTGAAAACAAATAACTTTCCTTCTATTTGCCCTGTAGGCAACAGACTAATTGTTTTGTTTATCTGACCTATGTGTTTGTGTTTACCCATCTTAACATCTGTTCTGTACTCAAGAAATTACACTACATGACCTATTTCTGTTGCATTGTGCAAAAACCTGGAAGACCCTGGGGAGGAAAAGGCACTGCTTCAGTGATCTTCACTCCCCTAAGTCTGCATTACTTGGCCTTCTTCATGGTGAAACTGTTTTCTCAATCAGTGTGGACGCCCCTTAGTGATTTCTTTTTATGTTAATAGTTTAAAAATAGAATCTGTTGTAACACCAGTTCAGCTCGGATGAACAAATGTCCAGAAGTCACCTTCCATGACCTTGCATTGAACCATTCCTGACTGCACTAGCTAGAGTATATTCCTGTTGCTTTTTCCCTGGAATTCATAAACCAATGTTGAACTTTGTTCTTTCCACAGGCAGCATGCAAACTTGGCTGGCACATTAAGTGGCCATGGATCCTGGGTATTAAATGTAGCATTTTGTCCTGATGATACCCATTTTGTTTCCAGGTACTGAGGATTTTTAACTTTTTTGTCTTTTTTCAGTAAGCATAAATTTATAGGAGATGGATCATAGAAAGTAAACGCGTACAGGTTGCAATGGAATCTATAATGGAATAGCATACATTACCATTAAAGACTCATGAGCCAATCTGAGATGTGATACTAGTGAATAGTATTTTACAGTGTAAGTCATCCCACTGCAGTGTAGCTGCCTACAAGTGAAGAACATCTAAACCTAAGAGAAGGGCAGTTTGATTCTAAATAGCTGAAAAATTGCTTGAATTAAAAAGTACAACCTAATGTACTGGCACATTAATCTAGTTGAACTTTAGTGTTAACTCTTAAAACAGCTCAGGCAGTTAGAGGACCAAGTATATCTAACAGGAATTTCTTTATCCAAAGAACTTGGTGCAAAGAATTTTCTGGCTGTAATGGGAGTCTTCATATTGCAGATATTGGAACAGTAAATGTATTTTAAAGGTAACTGGAATCTGGTGGAAGATGTATTTCTTTGCTACTTCCATCCCTGTATCTAATGGGTGAAAGAGAGTTTCTACATCTACCATATCTTTTAAGCTTTGCGCTATAGTTAATCTATAATTTAAATATTGATCAATACTGCTTTTCTTTCAGTTCATCTGATAAAAGTGTAAAAGTTTGGGAAGCTGGAACAAGAACCTGTGTTCATACTTTCTTTGACCACCAAGATCAGGTATGTCTTACATTGCTTTATCTAGGTCGCTGTTCACAGAACTTTAGTTGTGTAGTTGTGCACATTTCTGCATCAACTTGGTGCTGTAGTTTCAAGGTTGAACTTTAGTTTGCTGTAATGAAATCTTAGAAGTTGTTCATGATTATTTGGCACTTAATATTGAACTGAAAATCCAAGCGTGTAGGTTGATCTCTTCTGAGTAATTACATTTTTCAGATCCAAATAAGGGCAATCCTGAGCCGCCAAAAGGATTTTTACCAGACTCAATTTTTTATATTTGCCTATAGTCTATCACACAGCATATGCATGTGTAAGGGGGGACAATACTTACTTAAAAGGATGGAATTAGCTAAAAAGATGCTTGAAAGCACCCTTGGAACTTCTTCCTCCTCAAGAATCTGTAATACCCCCCTTTTTAAAATTTATTTTTTGCTCAGTGATAGCTACCCATGAGGGATGGGGAAGTTAGGGATCTACCAAGTTAACTCTTTTTCTAAATGTTAGGTGTTAAATAGAACATTGCCAATTTTTAATGGATTGTAGATGAAGATTCAACAAAGGGAATTATTCCAGATTTTATTTGGGCTCTTTATTCCATAGTACTTTTTTGCTGGAAACCTTTCTTTTTAGTTATTGACAGCTATGGTGTTTTTAGTATTGAAGTAACAACCAAGTGTTGTTTTAGCTGTTGCTAATAATCTTTAAAATCTGTGGAAGGCAGAGAAGTATCAGCTTTTAGGAAGGCTGGGTTTTTGGTATTAATGCTAAATGGTGTGTAAGATTCCCCCAAACATGCTGTTGTCAACATACCTGTTCTGCAATCCCAAATTAATATGCTGGGTAGCCTTCACTCTTCCTGATGATGGAGATGGGGGTCACTTAAGAGTTTCTGTAACTGCCAGGAGTCAAGAGGACTGATCTGAATTTTTCAAAGTTGTTCACTAGGAAGTAAATGGCTCCCTTAACTATCCCAAGGATAAATTGGATCATTTTTCAGCCTGTAATGCATCAGTCTGCATGAAAAATACTTCCTCTCTTGCTTTCCTGGAAGCACTGTAGAAGACTTCTCATAAAGGAGGACAGGATGGGTAAGAGGGAAAATGTTAGGTTTCATTTATGCCAACTGGAGCAAGTATATTTCAGCCTTTTTCAAGTATCTTTATAGTGTAATCCATTGTCAGTAGGAGTGGAATTAAGAAGTTGTCAGACTATTAGATGGCAGTGTCCTCTGGTTCACCAACCTCATCTTGCTGTTAGAGCAAAGCTGTAATTGGACCAAGTCTAATAAGGTGATCTTAAGTAATCCTCTCTTCTGCCTGTTGTAGGATGACTGCTGTGAAGACATTTTTTTAGTCTCCTGTTGCTAACCTCATGTATGCCTTCTTTGCAGGTTTGGGGAGTGAAATACAATGGAAATGGGTCCAAAATTGTATCTGTTGGAGATGACCAAGAAATTCATATTTATGATTGTCCAATTTAAATGTCTTGACTCAGCCCTTTTTGTTAACTCTTGTGGCAGTTCTTAAGAATTCTGCTGTCCTTGTATGTAATTTTTTAAGATAAAAGCAGGTATGTTTATATGTAATTTTCATTTCATCTCATTTCATGAGAGAAAACTTTACTTTTTTAAAAATAAAAGCTACAGATGCAAGCAACTTGTCTAATCCTTGGAAAAAGGTATTTTTGGAAGTATGTAGTCATGGGTGAAGTAACTGCTCAGTTAATCTCCCCTGCTTTTTTTCATAAATAGACAGGAGCTTATTTTAGCTATATACAAGCAATGGAGGTGATATGTTGTGTGAGTGGGAAATGATAGCCTGTGCTGAGCTTGATGCTGTCCCTCTGAGTGCAATAGGGTCAATTCAGTTCAACACCTGTTCCAGCAATTGTACAGTGCCATGTAGCTCCTTCATCATAGCTTAATTTTATTAAAGGGTGTTGTTTCCAACTCTGACTTAATGCAAGCTCTACTAGAAAAGAGATAAAGGTAAAAAAGCTTTAATGTGATCATTTGACTATGCTATCTTAATCACTTTATAAAACAGCAGCAGTATACTTAACACATGTGCTTTTGTTTTCATCATAGTTAAGGCTCAAGTATATAACCTAGAGGGAGAAATAAAAGCCTTTTCTAGGGAACACTGAAATATATAGAGCTTGAGCTTTTGATAGATCAGAATTTTATTTGGAAGTATTAGCCTGGATGTGAAGTAGAGGGATGTGGGGTACACACTAGACATTAGAAGGATACCTTAAAATGCTAAGTTACACTTAACAGAGCTAAGCAGCTGAAAGAATGCTACTCTAATACAACAGAATAACACAGGGAAGAAGACTTTTATGCAAGGAGGGTGGCATGCACAAAATGCTTTTAAAATACAAAAGTGAGACAGGTATGACTGTTGCGGATAACGGAAATTGAATATGGAGAACAATCTAGACTAGGTGATAGGAGTCTGGGCTTAGAGACACTTAATATAGAAACTTAAGAGTGGCTTAGAAAGTACGAGAGAAGCACAATAAAATGTGAAGAGGTCTATTTATTAGAAGTTATTTCTGCTATGTTTTATTCTATGAAATTAATTTTCCAGTATGAAAGTATTTACATAAGACACTCCATTTAGCCTCTATCAGTATTGCCAAAGTCTTATATAAATAGCATAGGTGAAATAAATTGAGAACCTTCACAGCAAAGGAGAATGTATACCAACTCAGTTGGTTCTCAGCTGTGTGACATTTGCTTCATATATAAAGACTACAATAACACAATATAAATTAGTTACAAAAAGGTGATACTGACAGCGCAGCAACTCAATTTGCTGAACACAAAAACCACAAGCAGTGGCTATTACAGCCATGCAGTTTTCATTGTGAAAATTTACATTTTAGATGACATCTATTCCACCTTGCTTTAAGATGTCTGACATTGTACTCCTGTTCTTGGACCCTCCTCATCTTCTTCATATGCTTCTCCACCACTGTTACGGTAGGTTTGCTCATTTGGATCATAATCTTCAAGGTCTACCTGATCCATCTCGTCTGTAATCATAACATCTTCTCGTGGAGGAAGCAGAGCCTCCAGCAGACACAGTTTCTCCCTTGGGAGCCAGTAGTGCTCTGGGAACTGGACCTACAATTTCATTTTATGTTTAGTGAATAGTTACTCCTGATGTGATCACTTTCTTTGCTAGAGAAAAGCAGTCAACTTACCAAGAACTGTATAATTAAGCTGCCTTTGTCCATTGGAGATTTGTAGACAGGCATCCCTTCATTGTAGATACACTTTAGGTCACCATGTTTTATCACTTCACCTATGCAGAGGTAAGAGCTCTAAGTAAGCTTACATGACAGACATTTTCATGAAGAGCAGGGCTATACACAAGCAGCATTCCCAGAGCATCTGAGGGAGACAACTCGTAGAAAAGGCTGCAAAGTACTAAACCCAAACTATACAGAAGTAAGGCCATTTAGGTTACTCACTCTAAGAGAATCAGCTTCACTTAACACAGCCTTCAGGCTGAATTAACAAATACCTAGCAGAGTTCAAGTTTCTGGCTTCTTGAGTATTTTCCTGGCTATCCACCAACTGAGGCTGAAGTTTATTAAGAAGCATTCAACTGCTTTAGCTGTAATTCTGTGCATAATGTTTTAGGAGTGACAAGAATGACAAAGAACAAACTCAACTAAGTGACTGCAAGTGTGGTTTGACTCTGTTGCATCAACTGGTTAAAAAACCCCAAAACACAAAACAACACCTCCCAGAAAAGCCCAGTCCAGGCACAATGAAACAGGCAAGCAGTTTATATAGCATCAGAACTCTTAAGACCTACCTGGCCTAGATGATATGACAAGAACTCTGTTATCCAGAGTTTCAATGGTCTTTCTGAAACCACACAGAGCCTCCGAGAGTTGAATTCTCATTTTTGTGATTAAGTCATGCCCTCGCCTCTGAAAGACACTGTGGTCCTTTTGATCAAGGACAATTATAACATCACCGGGCTCCAGATCAGGCTCCTGGTCACCTTCTCCATGAAATACTATCTTCTGACCATCTTTCATACCTGGAGACAAGAAACCCATTTATTCTTTGCAGAACTACAGACTATGATTAGGGACACAGAAAAAAAATAAACAGTTCTTACCCTTATCAACATGAACTTCTATGATCTTTTTCTCTCTTACAACCTTACAGCCATTGCAGTTGTCACACCTGTCCTTTGGATTTATTCTTTCACCTTGTCCTTTGCATTCTGGACACACAGTTTGGATTTGTTGTACCATGCCAGGTCCAATCTGCTGAACTATAACTTGCATTCCTCTTCCTTTACACACAGGGCACTTCTCTATTGCCCCTCTCTTCCCACCATAACCTTTGACAGAAAGGTTAAATCATCTCAGTTTCAAAAGTTAACATAGTCAGGCTGGAACTCATTGACTTCAAGAGCACCTTTAAGGTAACAGAGTAGTTAAGTAATAAATTTCCAATGTAATCAGAATTCAATTTCTATCACAAAACATGCCCCATAAGTTAGAAGCTTCTACAAGCAAAAGAAAGTCAAGTTTTCTATGCACAGCTTATTTCATTAGCCTCTGCCCCACCTTCTAATACATCTTGGTTTTCAAGGAACTACCTAGATACTGACTTCAAGACCTAGACATTCCATTAATACTTTGGAAAGAATCTGCTTGCTAAATATTTAACAGAGTACTAAGATACAAGACATCATTAAGATTTACCTCAAAGACAACCAGTCATTATGGAGACTTAACAGCTGCAAAATGAGTTGTGTAATACAAGGTGGACTTCTACCCACAGCAATTAAAAGTTTAATGAAACAGCCATTTATTAAAGTTCCAGATTATGATACTTTTCATTTATGTACCCTTAACTATAATTCACAGTGAGTTTAAGTCAGCCATTAGAACAATAACTTTATAGTACTATGTTTAAGAAAGCCTCATTCTTGGATAAGCATAAATAAGAACTAAATACCCTAGCAGACTTTTAAGAGAGGAAAGGAGAAAAATAAAAATACAAAAAAACCCACCTCACTTTATTCCCAGGCCTCCACCCCTACCCACAATGTTCTTTAAAACCACTACTTATTTTACCTTCGCACTTTCCACAAATAACATTCTTTTGCAGTGCCAGTTTTCTTGTAATGCCATTATACAAGTCTTCAAGAGATACACCTAACTGGTGCACAACATTTTTGCCTTTAAATAAAACAAAAAGAAAGATTAATTCTGGTTCAGCTGTTTTAAGGACAAAATGTTTATTTAAAGGTTTCTACATTTGTTGATACATGCACAATCTCACTGAAGGAATGTAAAGTTCATTCCCTTGAACACAGCTCAGCCCCCTTTAAAAGCATGTGCAGTTCCATCAGTTTTCACTGTGCTGCACTCACTGGGTCAGAACATAAAGTTCAGCTGTAATCAAGCAAAGCATCATTAAAGCCACCCTACCACTGCTCCTGCCCCTAATTTTATAAGCTTAACTGAAACAGCAAGATGCAAGGACACTACCAGCTTCAGATCTAGTCAATTTCAAAGATTTTACAGCAAGTTACTACTTGCTCCTTCAACAGACACTAGGTATGGAAAGATAAAAGTCAGACTGTGCTTTTGGCAGCACTCTATACTCAATTTCACATAATTTCTCCCAAAGGTTTTCATGACATTTAACATTACTGAAGTTTAAGTTGATGGTGTCCTTTGAAGCAAGTTGCCCAAAGCACATGAGCAAGTGAGGCACAGATCTGGGAAAAAAGGCAACTTAAACCAGGTCTAATTCAACTGCTTTAACCTACCAATGTTGCCCCCTCCCCTACCAATTACCCACACCCACTTTAATGAAAAATAAACAGAATTCATCAGAAAGATTGCTATGGCTACATCACGTTATCTACTTTATTAGAATCTTAATGCTAGAGTAACTAAAAAAAAAATAAATCATAGTTCACTTGATGTGTTGTTGCAATGAGTAATATCCACACTATGTGCACTTAGCAGTACCATAGCACAAGTATTTTATGCTTAAGTGCATGGTTAGAGTTTCTAGAACTTGTTTAGAACTGTGTACCTCTTCTCTCTCTATTCATTCGGCCTCCACCACCAAAGAACATGTCAAAGATGTCCATGGGTGAAGAGAAGCTGCCGCCACTCAGGCCTCCTTCTTTAATAGCCTGCTCCCCACCCTGGTCATACAGGTCCCTTTTCTTTGGGTCCGACAGAACTTCATATGCCTGGGATATGAGTTTAAACTAAAAAGAAAAAAGAAGCTCTGAACAACTATGACCAAGAGGAAAAGTAACCCTCTCATATGCAACTCCATCTTCAGATCAAGCCTCTACAGCATGCCTTTTGTCCAAAAGGAAACTCCCTAAAACAATATGTAATAGACTATAACAGTACACTTTTGTCCAGAAAAACCACCCCATTTCTCCCTCTCCCCCCCTCCTCCCATGTTACATGGAGGCTTAATTCAGAGCCACAACCCACTTACAAGCATATGTAAACTACACTGATGACTATGGTAGTTGCAATCATTATACACCACTAACATCCATTTAGAAAGGGATACAACACTATCTTCGCCATCTTGGAGGTCCCCAGGCACCCAGTGACCACAGCAGTGCTAGTCATTCTAGAGCTACCCAGGGATCCTTCATGCCTGCTGAGCTGCTACATCCAGCTAGGCCTAAACAGAGATTTAAGTGACCAGACACTGGTGTTGCTAACTCATAGCAAATT
Source organism: Brachypteracias leptosomus (assembly GCA_013401335.1). Classification (NCBI taxonomy): domain Eukaryota; kingdom Metazoa; phylum Chordata; class Aves; order Coraciiformes; family Brachypteraciidae; genus Brachypteracias; species Brachypteracias leptosomus. Next base: position 330,567 of record VYZX01018468.1, read on the forward strand.
GAAGGACTTAGACACAAATCAAAACATCAACTTCATCAAAAAATTTAAGTGATTTTTAAAAAAAACATATATTAAGAATTTCTTATTACTAAGTAAATTTTTAAGCAGAATTTGCTGTTATTGAAATTACTACTTCTGTTTTAAACATGATTTACTTATGACCAGGTAAAGTGGTGTAAGTAAAAAAGCAGGCCAGACATAAAAGCAAAAAAGGTTACCTTTGACTATGTTACTATTTAACTTGAGTTTTGTAAATTAGTGTACTAAATACACAGACCTTCTATTCCTGTGTTAAGGTACTATCATACCAGCTTTTGGATAAATGATCCTATAATTCAGGTTTTCCATAGTTCTCCAATTGTGGTGCTCATTTATTCTCCTGGGCAATGTGGAGTTGACTGCGTCTCTGCTAATAGCATGTAAAAAGGTTTTGCTGTAAACAGTCCACCCACGTACAGCCCAATTTCTACTGAATAGTTACCTTGTATATCTGCATTAGCATTTTCTCTGAAGAAAATTCATCGTATTCAGGAACACAAATCCATCCAGGGCAACCCCAGCACACACAGTAGTGCTGGCAGCTGGATCCATCACTGGCCGTTGCAACATCTGACACAGCACGACGGCCATTAGGACACTAGAAATCCTGTCAGCTTTGACTGTTTTAACTAGCATCTTTACAAGAACGATCTCCCCCTGACAACTATTGAGAGGCCGGTAGGAACGGTATCCAAAAAGAGGAACTAATGCATCCCCTCCTGCCACAGCTGGGCCATCAAGCCTGCTGTCCACTTCAGATGTCTTACAGACTTAGAAAGGCGGGGCCTTCATTTAACCGCACTATGCTGCAAGAAGTCCATTACGGCTGGCCTTTATGCAATGCACTATTTTGAAATAAAATTAAGGGCCCGCTTTCCACCTTTGCACACGAACAACGGCCGGTATGTGGAAGCTCCGCGGTGCCACACGGACGCGGCTCTGCACCAGCCCCGGGGCTCCCCCAGCAGACTCGCACATCTTGAGGCCCAGTGGCGCCTGCCGTAAGCCCGGCCAGCACAAACAGGGCCCGGGCCGCTCCGGCTCCACCCCACCCCACCGAAGGGGCCTGCCCAGGGCAGGGGGCGCCGCAGGTGCTGCCGAAAGCATTGCAGCCTCACCGCGGGAGAGCGGCCGGCCCACCGGCACCGGCCCGGTCCTAGCCCGGCCCCGACCCCGGCGTACCCTCTCGCCCTCGCTGGGATTCTTGTCGGGGTGGTACTTCAGCGCCAGCTTGCGGTAGGCGCGCTTGATCTCCTCGGAGGAGGCATTAGGCTTCACCTGCAGGATATCGTAGTACTCCGTCTCCTTCACCATGGTGCCCTGCGGAAGGACGCTTCGCGTTACTCCCCGTTACGCCGCCGCCCGGGGTGCGCGCCCCAAAGTAGGCCACCCGCCTGGCATCCCGCAGAGACCCATCGGGCCGCGCTTACCGCTGCAGCCACCCCGCTCCTGCCGCCCGTTCGCCGATCACCGTTGCCCCGCCTCTTCCGTGGGTTTTATATGGACACCGGCCGAATCTTCTGGAATGACGCCTCCCTACGTCACGGCCCTGGAACGGTCTAGAAGTCCCGCGCGTGACGTCACCACTGGTACGTGCAAGGGGAGGAGCCTTTTCCCGCCCGGTAGCGTCCGGCTCCTTAGGAGGGGGTGGTTGTGTTGGGCGGCAGGGTGGGAGCTACCACACTGTGACGGGCCCGGAGGCAGCTTCCCACCGGTCTCCTGGGGGAGGTGGCTCTCCATGGGCGGCTTTTCTCCATCAGGTATTCCGGGTTTTGGTCACCGCAGTGTAATTTTGCGGCATCTTTTCTCTCTTTTCTCCTGTGAGGTTCGTTAATTCGTGTCTGGCCTTGGGCAGGTCTGACGAACACCCTGATACAAACTTCCCCGCTCCTAGGAAGAGAGTTACTTGCTTTTGTGTTAGAAGTTTTCTCCTTGGTTAATAGATTGGATTTCTGATACCTTGTTGCTCAGTTTTAAAACTGAGCTAATGACATCCCTGCTTTGTGTTTATTACTCACCCTTTCATCAAGCTGGCCTGTCGGGAGTGTGCCAGAAAGCTGGGTTAGTTTTCATCTTTCTCCAGGCAATTCAAGGTCTCCAATTGATTATTCATTGCCTGGGTGAAAGGAGGTAACTGGTACTGGTATGAGAACTGAGTAAAAGCATGTTTTCATTAAAAAAAGACAAATTACTACTGAAAATCACAAGTAAAAAATACAGAAAAACTGTATGAAATCAGAATAGATCTAGTTCAAACTCAGGATGAGTGGAAATGCTTGCAGGCTTTTTTTTTTAATTCCAGGAAGCAGTTCTTTATTCCTGGAAGCCATTTTATAAGACAAGAATATCTCCTGTGGTTATGATAACCCAAAGGCTGCAGTGCTCTGTCAGCTACAGTACAGGTAAAAAGTTAAGATGACTGTGAAGAAAAGAACCCTGATGCGTTGTCTAAAAGGCAATATGGGTTTTGAGTGAATAGATTTTATAGTTTAAAGCTCTAGTGCCATTATAATGAACTTTTTACTGTTGTTTCAAGTAAATACTATCAGAAGATTTATTTAATGCAATCTGTTCTTTGTGAACTACTTATATTAAGCATGTAGACTTAATAAAGGAGGGGGAGCTAATCTGCAGGAAATAATGCAGAGTATCAATGAAAGGAAGACTTCAAAAGCATAAGAAAGAAATCAGTATTGGTAACTATTTTCCCTAAACATAATTATTAGCAGCTGGATGAAGAAATAATTAATCTCTTAATAGCTTTGCAGTAGCTGAATGCTTCAGCAAATAGGAGGCTTTCAAAACCCATAATGAGTATCAATGAGAATTGAATTTCCAAGATCAATTTATAGTATGTTGTCGAGAGAGTTTATAATTTCTGTGGCTGGAAACCCTCATGTGGGTGTATGTAGACACTGGGAAATAAAATATTAACTCAGTCAGACTTGTGGGTGGTTTCTAGTAAGTAACAGTTGTTACTAGTAGTAACAGTTGAAAACTTCCCTGATATGGATCTTTGCTTAGGAGAATAGAGCTGCCTTCTTTGGTTTGGTTTTATTAGAGGGAGCTGTCAGGTTATATTTACTTTATCTTAATATTAAGCCTCTGTTTTCTTCATCTTTGGTTCTAGTTGCTACAATTCAACTCCTTATTTATTCAAAGAATTAGTGGGAAAAGAAGTAGTAAGGGCTGTTGCTTTGGATAAGGAAAACAGGGGCAGTATCAGTCCATCAGCATTCTTTGTGTCATCATCTGCATCTCCTGCATTGCTTTGGTTTGAGAACGGCAGTTATCCTGATACTTGAGAGGAATACTGTGCTTCTTTAGCTGTCTGGAGCAAAATATTTCCTGTTTATCAATACTATATTTATGGAACAGAGTTGGAATCCTCAGCAGCTGGCTTTACTCGTCTAATTTGTCATAATTAGTAAAAAACATAATACAGCCTTTAGACATACAGACATATCTCTCAGCAATTACAGTGGTGATTCCTTTACTCAGCCAACCCAGTGATCAAGTGTGTATACACTCAGTTCTGGATCTTTTGCTACACACCTTGCCTCCTTAAGTCTGTGGCCCTTCCTAACCAGCATTTGCTTTCCCATTTCTCCAACGAGAAGCTGATCTCCTTTACTATTCCTTCCCTCCTGCCACATGTGATATTATAAGTCACTTTTTACTTGCACAGTATCAAATTTGCATGCAAGTGTAAACAGGAAAACAAGCAGAGAATTTATGTTCTGTGAAAGTAGGCAGGACTGGACTGGGAGTGGGGAATAATTGGATCCTACTGCCCATTTCATTTAACCACCAGAGGACTCTGCCTTAGGTTCTGAAATAGGTATTCCTACTGTTAGCACAAAACAAGTCATAACATTGCCTCCCACCAGGCCTTGGGAGCATACAACATCTGTAAATGCTACAAGAACTATGCATTTATCTTTTAATCTCTGCTATATGAAATATTCATACAATCTCCTTGTTCACATTTCCATCTTTTATCTGGCCGTTTTACCATTTCTCTGTGAAGCTGCTGTTGGAAGCAGCATTGCAGAGGCACAGGTAAGAGTACAATCCACTGAATTGCAGCTGCAGTTTCTTGCAGCACCCTTGATTTTTGCAAAGAAGTTCCAAGAATAACTTCCACTGCAAGCACCTGAAACCAAATCTGGAATTTGAGGGCTTGAAACTTATGTCTGTTTTCAATCACACTGAATTTGCATAAAGAGCTTTAGTAGTCCCTCCAGAAGGTGAAATCAGAATCACAACAGACTTTTCTGTGGTGTTGAGCAGGATTCTTTCAACATCCAAACCTGAAAAAGTATCACAACTTCTAGAAAAATGTTAGGTTAAAATATTATTTAAAAGATGTTTTCTTGTGATTTTCAGTCTTATTTAAATTATACTTTTAAAAGGCTATTTAAACAGTTTCATGTAATAGACCTTTAATGGTACTGAGATTCCCCACACACACACCCCACACCCTCCAATTAATATCTGAAAAGGATGTTTTGTACAGAAACAAGCTCTTAGGAGAATCTTTTTGCCTGAGAGTAAAAGATCTGTATCTTCAAGAAAATTTAAGTGGTGGCATTTATTTTGAGCTGTTACAGAGCAGTGTATAGTGAGTGACTAGCATCTTTAGAGGATTTTTCTGAAGCGAGTTTTTAATTAAAATGTGCAACAATCTGTAGTAATTAATTTTAAATGCTGGTACTACAGAAGGACAGAGAGACCTGCTTTCTTAGTAAGATTTTGACTGGTTAAAGGTTGGGCATCTCAAAGTGGTTTGGGCCTGTAGAAAATGTAACTGCAGATATGTTGGGATAAATGAGTACCTACAGGTAAATGTGAAAATACAAGCTACTTGCTTTGCATCTAAACCAATATTTTACTCTGGAAGAAGCAGGAAAATTGTTTCTAGATGTGCCTGTCTTTGGACCAGCTGTTATTTTGACATGACAGGATATTCTGCTTCTCTCCAGTTGCTCAGAATGCTGCCTCTTTCTCCAGATGTGCATTTGGGGCTGATTTTTTTTTTCCTTATGATTCTTTTTCTTAATTAGCACAAAATGGTAGTTACAAGCAAATCTAAGATGCTTTTGTTATTGACACTCAGACTCCAGAAGCTGCACAAACTAAACTGTGTTTCTCTCTGCCAGGCCTTAAGAAGGCTGATTCAAAACAATCTAAAAAAGATTAGAAGTGGTGGCACTTCTGTAAATAAATGTAAAAAATCCTTTGAAATAGAATCTGTAAAGTTTGTTGTGGGGTGTAGTTTTTGGTTGGGTTTGTTTGTTTTATGCTCAGTGCTGTAAGCCTGAAATAACAATAGGGCTACTAGTTTAACATCATGCTTTTACTGAAAGGCATTGTTTTACACTAAGATGTTTGTTATCAGTTACACGATACTAAAAAAAAAAAGGGGCCTATCACACAGAGTTGTCTTGTCACATGAATCAACAACCTGCTTAAACTAATTGGGATGAACAACAAGGTGCATCCAGAGTTAGTATACTCTTCTATTAATTTTAAATAAATAGAGGTTTTATAGTGAAACAAACATTCTTGCCTTACAGGTAAAGAGATGGGAGTATACAGCTATGGGCAGTTTTGTGTTGCCGTAGTGGCATTGTGAATGAAACCTGAAACGTCCTGTCCCAAACATGAAGGGGTGCCATATACTCCACCTGCACCAGGGTTGGTCTGTGCATTGCAGTTCTGTTGGTTACTGCCCCTAGTGACAACATTGCTTTTCTTTAGCCTCTGTAATATTTCTGTTTGGGATATTCTAACAGTGCAAGTTTGCAGTGACAGTGTCTTCAACTCAAAATATCAGTAACTAATTCCTGAAAGATTCCAATCACAACTGTAGAGCAAAGGATGTGAACAATAGGTGAGCTTTTTTGCCTCTTAATTTCCTTCATAGCTTTGTGAACATGTCAACGCCCAGAAATCTTAGCCTGTAGCTGGAAAAAGCAGCCCATCCCACTGCAAAAATTCAGTCTATGTCTAGTGCGGTTGCATGCAGGTAGATATAGGCATTAAAAAAAAGCACCATAGCATTATGTAAACTGCAACATGTAAAAATCTTTTGAAGGTGAAGATCATTCCTTACTGAACTGTATTAAGCTGCTAGCCTCACTTTATTACTTGAAACTTGAAGAGTACCTAGAAATGTTGTACCAGAACTACAAAGGCAAATTCCATGTAGAATGATTTCTTAAAGCATGAAATTCATGAGCCTATTGCTAAATTGACAGGACTGTTTGTAGCTGACAATTACAGGAAGCTTAGAGCTGAGCACCATCATGTGAGTTTTCTGTTAACAGTCAAACAATACAAGTCCAAAAGCAGCTCTTTTCCACCAGTCCACCCAGATAAATTCCCTTGCTTCACAGCCTGACTTCTCTGCAGCCACTTCTGTTACCGGGGGAGTGATTTAGCATCAGAGAATCCTTGATTGTGTCAAAATAATTTTCTAACGATTAGTTTGAGGAATATTATATGCAAAACAAAACAAATCCTCTCTAAACACAATATATAGAGGAGATGTATATTTGAGGTTTTCTGCTTATTTGCTGGAAGTACAAGTTTTAGAGAATTAGCCATTTTCCTTCTGTGAGACAGCCTGTTGCCTAGCCACTCAACACCCAAGATGCAACCCCAGGCAAGGTAGTTAGTGGTCATCTGATTGAATTTCTTCATATAACATAGCATGTAAAGCAGTCTAGATGACCAGAAAAAAAAAAACAAAAAAAACCCCCTGAGATTTCTTGCAACAGACTTTAATCCTGTTTTTTCTTTACGATATTTCTGGAAAGTTAGTTGTAAGCCCTTGGAAGATACCTAGTGGGTTTCTCAAAAGAATCATCAGAACAAAGTGGGAATTTGGACCTTTATCCCAAAATAAAGGAACTAAATCAATCCTGACAAAAATGAATTTGATCTGCGTAAGACAACATGTTTTTACCAGTGAAATATCCCCATTCTGTGTTCAAATACTTTTACAGCAAGTTTCTGGTTTGAGAATAGACCCCTTAGAGCCCCACTGTGAAGTCTTCTTTCTTTTTCTTTCATTTCAAATTGCTTTATCGACAATCAGATGTTTGGATGCGGTACAAGATACTTTGGAATAGCATTCACACCTTTCTAGAGAGTTAGAGGTTTACTAGTCTTACATTCTGCTATTCATGATGGCTGTCTTTGTACCACTAAATAAACCACTCTAGACTATGTTCCCTGGCTCTGAAGGCAAATGGTATGGCATGGCACAGCACAGCTTGCATCCCTCTTTTCCCACTCCAGACAGGGAGTCGTTGACATCATCACTCAGTAACAGCCCCTGGCCTGGGTTATCCCCTGGCTTAGGAAAATGCCAGTTTGCACAGACCAAAACCATCCCAGGGAAGGTGCCAGCTGAGGGTGGATTGAGCCATTCCCTGGATCTTTTTTGTTTGCTAGTACAGAAGTAGTCTAAGCAGCTAAACTAGGCTTTCTTACATCCTGGGAAGTAATTTTAGTTATGCATAGAAACTTCTACAGTCTATGATAGGCCTGGTTTGGTGAAGCTGATGAAGCGCTGTTGCAGTTGTGATACTGGAGGGAGGTGCTTGGCTATTGCAGTACTGGGTTTCATAGATTCAGTTGACTTGAAGGCATTTCCATTTAATTAACCTGTGTTTTCTTGACGAAAATAACTTCATTGAATGCGCTTTTTTGCACCTAGAGTTAATAAAATTAGCATTGCTTCAACTTCTGTGAAAGAATTTGTTTGAAATCTCAGTAAAAGAAAAGATTTGCATCTTAAAAGCATTGTAGCCTCATTAAAATTCTTCTCATGGATAATTAAAGAAAACTGAATTACAAGGAAAGTTTAACAGTAAGCAGCTCACAGGCAGTGCGACACTTCAAGCATGTTAAAATCAGAGAGAAATAGCTTTTGTAGCTGTAGTCTCCTCCTCTGGTATTACGTGTTGGTTTTTTTAACAAATAACCAGTTACTGTTGGTTTCTTCACTTCTCCAAGTAGCTTATTTGTGTCTGATCCGTGCAACTCTTTAGCATATTTGCAACCAGCTTTAGAGGGTTTGTCAGCATGCCTAACAATGGAGAGACTCTTTCGAAAAAACTGCAAGATGCAAATGCAATGAATATTTCAGAAAGCTATGAAAATGGGTAAAGTAGCTTGAGTATTTATTTTAACAAACTGATTATGAATTTTTCACACCTTGAGTTTGTCTTCTACTACTGTGCAGATCCACAAGAACCTTGTCTGCCTAATGGTGTCTCTGCTGTCTAATGCAGAATAAGGTGCCCTTTTTGAGGCTAGAATGAGAGAAAATTGTAGTGAAGATTTTAAACAGATTTAATTCTTCTATGGTAACTTTTAGTGTGATGTTAATAGCATCATTCAATATGGACTATGCTGTTTGTATCATATTTGCATATATCTATTTGTATAGCGTTCATTTGACAGCACAGAAGCTCTTAGCCTGCTGTTTGGACAAGAGCTTGACTCTGTTGCTCAGCTGCTCACAGCTTAGGAAGAATGTGAAATGCTGGGGAAAGTGCTGGTAAACTACTAGAATCTTATGCTTCAGTAAAGGAAATGATTAATGGCTTTTCAACTGTATGGTGAGATTATAGACATTCTCAAATACCAGAAAATAACAAATTTCAGGTAGTGAAGAAAAGAACAGTCAGTGCTCCTGTCCCACGCCTTTATGTATCTCTGATGGTAAGAGCAGCACTGAAGATTCCAGAAGTTCAGTACCAGTTGCTCTGCTTATATTACAGTGCATAGAATCCACTTTGAATAGCCTTTCAAAAATATTCTTGCTGCAGCTATGGAAGTAGGACTCTCTTCCTTTCTGAATTTGGGAGAATAATCCTTATATGATAATTGGCCTTTGTGGTTGAGCATATTCTTCCTGTCAAAGGCCACAGAACTTAACCAGGTAGCCTGTATGTTAAAGACAAGAGTGGGGAATTTAATTTTAGAAGAGTTTGTTTTAGGGTTTATGTTACCTTTTTACATATAAGATAATGCTGCTGGCTGCTGTCTTCTTTGTCCTAGGCAGCACAAAAGGGAAAAATACTTTATTTTTCTTGTTACTCTGTCACTGAAATGGTATTTTCTGTTAAAGAAAGCTTCTTATCTCTGGAGTTTTTAGAAATACCTATTTTAAGAATAGAACAACACATCTCACAGGAAATATTTTAACTTCTCATGGTTATAAGGTTGTCACTATTGCTGAGTACTAATTATCCATTCCCAGAGACTGAACTATTCTATCAGGTAGATACTTACTTTTCTGTTAAGTTAAATCTAACTTCAGATTTGTTTAGATTACAGCTTGCATGCTATGTCAGTTTTGGGTAAATGATTCATTTGGATCATTTTTATCATAATGGTCCCTTTTGTCCTGGGCTTTATAATCCTGGATAACCATCATTAGGAGCAAACTGTAGACTTAACATTTTTCTAAAAGAAAAAAAAAGTGTAACAAGTCTTTGAAAGCTTTTGAGTGTTTTGTTGTTGCTTCTAAAGTCCTAATGCAGTTAATACTAGAATTGTCTTTTTTTTTGTTTAATCTGTCCAAAGATTCTAAAAGAGTATTTGTTGTGAACAATATATGTACACACTGACTCATGAAAGTTAGGAATTTGCTAAATGAGTAATAATGCCTCTATTTTAGTCAATGCATGCTCCTATTTGTGACATGCTTAATCTAAAATAAAGTTTGTGTTTTCTTTATTAAAAAAGCTAGAAGAGATTTGAAAATATATAGTGGTTTGCACCCACTGCAAACAGGCAATTTAAGCTTCCTGTATTAGAAAGACGGATACATTTGGTTTGTTTCTTGGTACCACAGAGACTAGAACTCCAGATACTTTGGATGTATTCAAAGTCCTTGGCAAAAATACTTCTTTGTTAGGTTGTTAAAGAAGTCAGTGCATGTTGTCCTGTTAAATAGTGTTGTTTACCTGGTGTGGTTTGAAGTTAGGTAGCAAATTTTATATTCCTTTTTTGTATGCTGGAAGTAAGATTCCAGATAGAAAGGACTAGACAAAGAAAATAAAGTTCTAGTAAAATGGAAAGAGGTAAAAAGATGTTTTATAAGGCTGAAACTGAATCAGTGTGACCTAAAAAATGAGGAAGAGATTAAATAATGAGTTCTGTGTGACCTAACTTTTCTGCACTCCCTGCAAATAGCCAAACAGAGGCAGCTACTGGAAGATTTCAGCTTCAGGTCTGGTTTTTTGCTATGCAGGGGAGAATAGAGCCAGAAAATCTGTACCAAGGTCAATGAAGGGTTGTAGTACACTCCTGACTGCTGAATAGAGCCTTATTTGGGGCGGAATAGAAAAAGATTGCATACATTTTTCATTCCTTCCCATTCACCCACGTAGTTCTCAGCTATCTGTAAAACTGGTCTGCTCACCAAAACAAATGGTCTGATTTTTGAGGATATTTAGTCCTAATAAAAAAACAAACAAAAAAAACCCCCAAAACCAAACAACCCCCCAAACACTTAAGTTTCCTTTTTTGCAGGTAAAGAGAGTTTTACTAGAAGATGTGTGCCAACTGTGTTACATGGTGAAATAAGTCTCAGCTGTTAGTTTTATCTTTAGTACTTTGTTCTTAATTATTTGTGTTGCTTTTAAATATACTTTTGTGGGGGAAGAAGTTATATGATTACTTTGAGAAAGACTGGTTTCTTGTGCACTATGAAAAGCAAACTGGTTGTCAAATCATCTGACCCTTTTTGCAAGAGATATCTGGGCTGATTTGTGGCCCCCTTTTTAAGTCTCATGATGGCATGGAAACCAATTAAAACCTAAATCTAATCTATTCTTCGAGGACAAAGGGAAATTTTAAATAGAACAAATAAGGAATGCATTATAATATTGCCCTAATTTGGATAGAGGAGTAATTGGTAAATAAGACAACTGGTTAGAATAAACATCAAGGTCCTTGTAAAGGACCATTGAGGACCTCTTGTGACTCTTTACTTTGCTCCTTCTCATGTAGGAATAATGTAAGTTACATGTAATACAAAATTAGGGTTTAAAGAACAGATGTTGGGTGTCTTCCCCCCCCTTATGCCATAGAAAACTTCTTCAGAATTTCTTAGGTAATAATTTGCAGCTCCTCAGAGTCTGGAGATGCAGTATTTGCTGTTTGGCTATTTATATGCTGCTTAGCTGATGAGCTATCAAAGCTTTGGAACTATGCTGCTATGTTGATTTAAGTCAGAGTGACTTCATTGTCTTTGTCTATAACTCTAGGACAGATGAGTGATTCTAAATTTATTGTATTGTGCTCCCTCCTGCAACTTCTCCCCAGAGCTCTGTTTTGAAATACTGAATTCAGCACTTGCAGTATGCATGGGGAATGAGGAAAAGGTTACTCATGAATAGGATCCAGATGAAGATACTTAGTTTCTGAAGTTTCTAGGCAAAGTGCCAGAATCATTAAAGTTTTCAGATGTACTAATAGGTAATTCAAGCCATTGCGTTTTGCTGCCAGAAGAATTGTCAGATGATTACTTAATGATTCCATCATGAATTCAGGTGCCCCAGTGAGCTGTTGAAAATGCCTAACACCCAATGAAAAGTACTTTGGAATGTGCAGATGTAGACCCAAAACATACTACAAAAAGCAGCTCTAATGTAGACTAAGGCTGGTGGAATGTATATAGCTGAGTTGTCTTGGAGAACATGTAATAAAAGCT
>VYZX01018469.1:0-11218 GCA_013401335.1 Brachypteracias leptosomus
GGTAAACCCACCACACTGGCAAAATTTAAAGTTAATGTCTTATTAATACTAAGTATTTTAACACAGATAATAAGTGCACTTTTGTAACAAATGTCCCAGTCATGCCCCTCCTCCCCTATTTTGGCTTGTATCATAATCTAGGTCCATGAAACCAATTTTACAGAAATGAGACCAAAACAGAAGATGGCCACAGGACCACTAAGGTGGTCCTTGAGAGGTAGAATACCCAATGCCCAATACCTGAAAGAGGCCTATAAGAAGGCAGAGAAAGAACTATTCACAAGGGTTTGTAGCGACAGGATGAGGGGTAGTGGGTTTTAGCTAGAAAAGGGTAGATTTAGGTTGGATATTAGAAAAAAGTTCTTCAATATGAGAGCGATAGATCAGTGGAACAGGTTGCCAAGGGAGGTGGTGGAGGCCCCATCCCTGGAGACATTCAAGGCCAGGCTTGATGGGGCTGACCTAGGTTAGAGATATCCCTGCTTATTGTAGGGAGCTGGACTAGAAGACCTTTGGAATTCCCTTCCAACCCAAACCATTCTGTGATTCTATATCAGGAAACGCAGAGAGAGCTGGGATTCAGTCTGGAGAAGTCTCAGGGGGATCTTATTGACATGTATAAATACCTGATGGGAGAGAGCCAGACTTCTAGTGGTGCCACTGACAGAAGAAGACACAGTGGCCACAAATAAACAGGAAATTCCAGCAGAACACAAAAACTCCCACTTTTTTACTGTGAGGGTGACGTACTGCCATGCTGTAGGTGCCGATGTACTCTGTACTGCACCTTTGGATAGAAACAGCGAGTTCATCCCACCTTCAAGAGTCTCCCCATACTACTATACACACTCATCTCCAACTTCGGTTTACATTATGAGCACACATTTTTGTTTAAACAATTACACACTTAACTACCATGCAAACATTTTATGAATCTTTAAATATTTTAAATAAACAAATTACCTATGTCTTAAAATATAGAATTTTTAACCTAACTTTGTCACGTTATTTTTACATACTAGCTGAAATGATGACATTAGAGCTTTAAAAACAACAGAATAAACACCCTGGCAATATTTACTCTATTTTTAGGGAAATAGCAGCTCATGCTACGCTTTTGTACAACATGCAGATACTAGTGGAACAGAAAGATTATATGAAAACAATATAATCCAGTAGAGTAAATCCATGCTGCAAAATAGAATTTATTAAATAATAAATACACAGCATGATTGATTCTGAGTTGCTAGCTCAGCATATAAATATTCCTGCTGATGCTGACAACAAAAGAATACCCATCACTATTTCCATGAAGTATGCATTTTAGACAATTGAATTTAAAAACACTTATTGCTTAGCCCCCATCTCCAACATAGAGCTGCAAGAGCTATTTTTCTCTCAGAGCTCGCTACAAATAGTACTTTAACTTAATATGTTTGCTTACTTCAAAGATTACTAAATCAGTAGCTGCACATGGATAATTCCTTTAAGATAGCTTTCTGATTTTTTTATTTTTTTTTAAGGAAACCTATGACAAGGCTATTAAATATTGAAACGTACCGTTTTGTTAATTTTAGTAACATGCAAGGTATCAGCTGCATCAAAAAACCTGTATCTTGCATCAAAAAAGGAGATAGTCCTTCTCACACAGCTAAGTTAAAAAAAATAGCAAGTATAAACATAGATATAACATCGTAATGCTCAATTTCACTGTAAATGTTCAGTTAAGTAATCCATTTGTCTACTCATATGAGAACTGCCCTTCTGAGGCAATTTTCTACATTAGTAATACTACAAAACTGTCTAGTCATTTATTTTTCTAGAAGTATATATCCAGCTGGAAGCCCCTGATACTCTTTTAGCATCCAACAATTACTTTTATAGGAAATACATCCATTCAACTTTTTACATTGCCTGTCTCAAAAGAAACAGATGTGCCTGACAACACTTATGCAACATCACTAATCGAGTAGCATTAGAATGAAGCTAAAGAACTTGTGTGAAGCATGAGCAATAAAAACGTACAAAAAAATTGAAGAAGATATTATTAGAAAGGATGCTCTAGATGCACGTCAAATGCGACTGTCATTTTAGAGTGATATGATTCACCTTCATAATACATCAGTCTTATTAGACTAATTAGCATGTATGTAACTAATTTTATTTTCATCCTTGGTTTCCCTTTTGATTTATCTTTCTTTGGTCTCAAACCATTTTATATTTTTATAGTACAGTTAAAGCATATGAAAGACAAGAAGCATATATATGTATTGACACAGTACTAAAGACTGTGAGACTGAGAGAAAAGTTCAACAGAATAGAAATATTTTCAGGATTCATGTAAGATATCAAATCTGCACATGCAGAATATCCAGAAATTCTCCAACCACCCAAATCAAATACATATAATCATTTAAAGTATGGTCAGCTATTCCAAATATTCACAAAATTAGGCTATCATTTTACCAGATCAATACTGGATATTTTATCAGATAATACTGGACATAAGAGCAATTCATCCAAGCCTGAATGTGATTTTAACTTTTTAATGGAATTTATATTCAACTTGACCTAACGCAACTTAGATCATGTCACTACTAGTATGGCAATTACTTTTTTCCTGAAAAGCAATACTGTGTCACACAGTCAAACAATCTGGACATCACAACTGAAGTTTCCTTAGCTTTTTTGATTGATACATAGATTCCAGAAGTAGGACATTTATTCTAAAAAACCTCAAAGCAAGTGTGGGAAACAACAAACAGGCTGATTTTTGGTTGCAGAACACAAAATTTAGGGTGGTTACACCAACATCCTATGGCAACCTCCTCCATTTAAAGGCCTGTATTTATTCTTAAGCCAATTTTACACTGGTAAAATAGCGCTGCAGAGTTGGTATTTTAGCAATTCTTCTCTTTAAAGCATTCATTCTGAGAAGTGAGATTGTTTGTTTCTAATAAACACCTCTCAAGCAACCATACTAAATCTGTCCTTAATCATCAGCAGCTAACATTATAAAGACAGCTTGGAAAACCACACTTTTTGTTTTCTACAAGTAGATAATGAAAATACAACACGGAAGATTAACGTTGAAAGATTGGATATTTTTTCTTGGTATGAACTGAACAGAATCTTAAACAATTTTAAGTCTTGCTGTGCCTGCAACTTTCATGTCAATACTGAACTGCAGTACAGGATTTCCATAGCGTGCTCTTGGGATCATTCAAGAAAAATGTACATAGAGGACAATATTTTCTACTGAAAAAACCCGAACAGCTTCTTTTCTCTATGTTAATGTGTATGAAAAACTAAAACTCACTCACTTTGAATGTGCAAAATGAAAACTTCCAAGTGAAAACACTATTAAGAGCACTTTATTTGGAAATAAGCTTAATGTTTCCTACTTCGCAGTTTCCTTTTCATTCATTCCCTCTTTTTAATATGTTATTAAGAAATAAATATCCTATAAATTTTACAGTGGGTTAAGCTGCAGGTTTTGTGAGTTGAAGTCAAAGACTAAACTGTATCCGATGTACAGTACAGTTATTTAAGCATGCAAACATTTAAAGAGCTGTTTCTTTCACATGCCTACAAGATTAAAAATATTATTCCTTAAATTACTTTTAGTTCTCCTGTTTGTGAAGAGGCCTTTCACATGAAAACATAAGAAAAAATTAGAATTACTTAAAAAGAAGTAATTTGAGATCTGGCAAGATTAAAACTTTTACTAGGTTCAGTAAAAACTAAAACACTGGGATTTGTTGGGGGTTTTTTTGTTTGTTGGTTTGCTGGCTGTCAAGGGAAAACACAAACTGGTGGCTTCATCTTTGATGTCCAATCTGAGATGTGTTTAAGAAGACTTTTTCAGACACCAAAGGCTTAGTACACACAGTGTCTTTTTAAATTTTCTCGAAAAAGACAGCAGCTTCTCTATTTTGAAAATTTTGGCCAAAAACCTCCTTTTATCCAAAGGCATGTACTTTTTCCCCCCCTCTCTCTAAAGAGAATCAAAACAGGGGGGAAAAAAAAAAAAGAAATCAAAGATTATTATAAGGCAACATGAAAAGCAAAACAATTTAGAACTGCTCAATAGCTATTCATAATGGCTTTAAATTTAAAGAAAATGTCCAATCTAAGGTGAAAAACAGCTGAAATCAACAACTGGTGATTGCAACTATTTGTGTGCATTTGGTCATTTAGAGTAAAAGCCCAAAGAAGAAAAGTGACTTAGACAATTTATCAGACAAAAAACGGCCACAAAATGTGAAGAAGTCAGCAAATCATTTCCCCGTGTTAGCCATTAGGAGGTACAAAATACAGCTGATTTTTAACACATTCAACTGTGAGTGAAGCTTTTTTCCCTTAAATAACTAATGCCGTTAGCCATTGTAATGTATTGCATCCACCACACAGAAAAATGAAGGCAGAATCAACTGCAATCAAACAGAAATGCCATTACAGGAGTTTTCTGAGAATCTTCATTCTACCACCTGGAAAATGAGTTGCATGATGTCTCAAAAGCTATTTTCTCAACAGCCTGTGGGGGGTTGCCAAGGCCTCTCAGAGAGAAGGATGACCACTTCAATGCAAAATGTTTTCTATTTGACTCTTCTGTCCTGCTGGCTTATTCACGAGTAGGGATTCAAAGAGTAACTCCACAGTCTCCTGTTACACTGTGAGGTTCTATCATAGCCCTTTGACCTAGGTGCAGTCTCTGTTATAGTTTAAACTGATGGTTACAAAACCAAATTAAAAAGAAAACCAAAAACAAAAAACAACAAACAAAACAAGAAGTTAACTTCTTTTAGGCCGCGGTAGTCAACGATAGAAAATAAATTGTTGTGTTTTACATGTCAGACTAACCAGCTGTCAGAAGACAGAGTTATGGGATTTTCCCAGGGAAGGACTACAGAGATGCTCTAATTTCTGGCTGATTGTAGATGTTTCTGCATTTAAAGCTATGAGGATAATAGGGAAGTTGTGAGTGGCTGCAATAACAAGAGAGCATCTAGAAACATCTAGAAGGGTAGATTCAGAAATTACAAAAAACCAAAACGCCTACTTCTTGTTATTTATTTCTATTGTATTTGGGACAAAAAGACTCTGGTTGTAGTCAAATGCTTATGGGAGCATCAAGTAACAGTGATGTAAGAAAACATCACCTACAACTTATAACTGCCAACCCTCAATCAAGAGGCTAGCATCTTCTCAGCCTAGACACAGTAGCTACATAAGCTCTTGACAACTCTTTCAACACAAGATAAAATGTTCGCTTCTAAGAGGCAGACAAAATCACTATTTCTGGAGAGCTGAAAGTTTCTAAATCCTGCCTTGCCTATCTCCTCCGGGAGCACCTTTTGGAAACCAATGACTACAAATTTCATTAGGAAGGTAAACGTATTGATACACAGCTCAGACAGCACGTCAGAAATACGTTTTATAAATATTCCTTATTCCATAAAATAAAATTACAGCATGTAAATCTGAAAAACACAAAAATAAGAAGGCACAGCAACTCATTTATCACTGCCAAAAACTGTGTTACACAATAACATGCAGGGGGATTTGATCACCAGCATCAGTGAAAGCAATAGAATTGTCATTAATCCTTGTGAAAACATAAAATGGGCACAGAGATAAAGGAATATAGTATAAATCAAACACTGTAACTCTTCAATATCTGTAAAAGTAATAAGTGGTGATCAATTAAAGGATGCTTCAATTCTTAGTTCTCAGGCTAAGATGCTGAATAAGCACAAATTTCTGCTACTTAGAGTAAGATAGCACAAGTTATTGCTATTCTTTCTACTATTTCAGATATTTCTGTTGTATAATAGACCTAAAAAATTCACATTAAGTTTTTTAAATATGCAGTACTGACTGTTCATTTGTAAAGTTTCAGAAATAGGTTTTCCTTCTATTTTTCTTTGTTAAAAACCTGCCTTGTTCTCACTTCACTAGTGTAAATTAGAATCAACTTTGCTAGATGGCGAAGTTACATTTATGCAAAGCAACATACTGTAGCTATCAGGCTTAAGGAAGAAAACTATAGTTGATAAAATTGGTTACTGGACACATAGCTACACAATTATATTGTGATTGTGCAGCATGAAAAGAAAACTTTGTTATGCAAGAAAAAAAAATCTTCAAAGGAGTAAAAGAGACACTTCAACCAACTTATTTTAAACATCTTAAAGAATAATAAAAAGAGTTTTAATGGTCAGGAACTGCAAGACTAGGTTGAACTTTCTATCTTCTGGTTATGGTAATAGTCAAAAAAAGATTATGCAATCTGGGTGGGCAAATACGCTGCCTTGGACAGCTGACTTGAATTTACCAAAAGGTTATTCCATGTTATGTAATGTTATACTCAGAAATGAAAGTCTGGGAGGAGGGTAGTGGTCTGTGAGATAGCCACCACTCACAGACTAGCTGGGCATTGCTTCACTTATGGGAAGGTCGCTTCCTTTAGTTTTTCTCCCCACTTTTTCCTACTCTTGTTACACTGTCTTTATCTTAACCCACGAGTTTTTTCACTTTTGTTCTCCCTGTTCTCTCCCCATCCCACTGGAGGGCAGGCAGGGAGTGAGCACGTGGCTGAGTGATACTTTGCTGCTGCCCATCTCAACCCACCACACTGTCACTGAGCACCTCTGCACAAACACCAACCTTTTCAATACCAATCCTAAACTGATGCTTGAACTAGTACTTTACCATGCTTGCTGTTCCTAACATCAGACCACCCTGCAATGAATGCACGTATCCTGGTTTGGTAAGTAAAATCAAAATTTAAAGGGTCAAACATTAGCTTAAAAAAGTTGTGCTTCACAAGAAGTTTAAAAAAAGTCTTCTGCATGCAATGAAGGAAGAAGATGAGATGCTGAACAGACATCCTGTCAAAACCTTATGAAATCCCACAGCCACCCAAATTATTTTTCTCTGGAGGTTAATCATGAGGAATGCTACATTTAACAGTTTATTTTCTTTCTTTCTCCAATGAAATTATAGACACGTAAACGCTGCTTGACAATGACACTTTCCTTGAAGTGTAACCCCAGGTCCCTCACCTAGGATTATTTTAAGTAGGTTATGGAATAGAAATATATCTATAAAAAGATTCCTGGTTTTACTTGAGATTTTACTTTTAATTTACAATAAATTATGCTTGAAATTATACTTTATAATATAGGTCTAATCTACAACAAAGCAATAAGAAAATTATATGTATACGTAACAATTAATAGCATACTGAAAAGCTTGCTTAGCACATTTTGCTTGACAGTCAAAAATAACTGTAAGAGTAACTTGTAAAGATATCATTTTCCAAGTTCCTTAACTTTTTCTTATGGCAATGCATTTTTCTTCTGCTTTAGCAGCATGGGACTTATTTGGAATACATTCTGATTGGAGTGAATTTAAGTTCATAACTAAGCCAAAGTACAGGCATTTTATTCACTCAGTATTCAGACTATCTTGAACAGTGTTCAATAAACAGCATTCATTAAAGGAAGGAAAATAAATTTTCAAATCACCTTTGGGGAAAGATGTTGTTCAAAAAAATAAGAAATGCTTATTCTAACTATTTTAAAAATCTCTCAGCAAAAAGCAATATGAAGCTTCTATTGAATACTTCATTGTTCTATTACCTCTTTTCTTTATATTTCATATGAACTAAGAAGCCCTCTACCTATTACTAAAAACAAATTCCAGCATTTCTGTTAATGTTAATATTGATATAAGTGTTTTTCTTCTATAATAAGGTATTGCAATTGGGGTTACTATCTCTATTTAACATTTTAAAGAAAAAAAAAAGAAAAAAAAAAACCCACAAATCCACCACTACTGCAAAGTGGTATTTCTTTTTCTTGCATCCCTAAGAACTGGAGCAGATTGCCCAGAGAGGCTATGGAGCCTCCCTCCTTGGAGATATTCAAAAGGCTTCTGGATATGGCCCTAGGCAAATGGCTCTAAGTGGCCCTACCTCAGCAAGGGGGTTGGACCAGATGATGTCCCAGGGTCCCTTCCAACCTCCACCATTCTGTGGTTTGAAAACCACGTCATATACTGTGCTGCTAGCTCTCTTCTTCATCAGGCCAACACCAAACCCAGCAACATCCCCTTAGCATACGTTCATCTTTTATTCTTCATTTGTTTGCTCTTCTCTGTCTCAAATAAGCCAAGGGAGAACACACCACTGAGAGAGAGCTCAGCAAGCTGCCCCCAACAGAAACTCTCTTCCACAGGAACTTTCTTCAAACTGATCAGCCCCTTGTTGCTTCTCACAAACTGGTCAGTTCCTGGTTGATATAGCTCTAGTCTCACCCAGCACCCCACCCATGATCACCTGGGGGCAGGCAGGGCCTCACACAGGTGGGCCAGGTTCTGCTTCTGGGGCCTGTTGCTGGCTTGTGACTCATCCATAGGTCAATTCCAACTCAGGGCCCACAGCCCAGGCCCCAGCACTTCATATACAGAGGCATTAAAGACCAGACATTCCAAAACTTCTAATCTTCATGTGCTGTTACTTTACAGAAATACAGCATCTGTAATGGATTTGTGTAGAAGCTTTAAGCTTATCACATGTTGGTTCCACACACCAGTCCTAAGGGAGGATAATGCCAGTCTCTCAAAACTCAAGAATTCTTCAGATTTATATTTAAGTTACCAATAAGCTCTTGTCCTGTCGAGTGTTTAAAAAGTTATTTATTCATTGGCTGGTTGAAGATCTTCAGTGTGCAAAGTTAGAATAGTGTATCATAATACCTTGACCCACGTAATTTATATTCTAAGAGGGTTGATTACAAGTTGACCTCAGCTGGTATGTGCATTCATGCGATTTCTTTGGAGCTGTAAGTTTTTCTTTGGCTCCATTCACTACAATGCTTTTTGATTCTATATTTCCTTAGAAATACATGCAAAGACTGCATGCGTCATACAAATAGCCTGGGAAGCTTTGGGCAATCATTACTTCTCTGCCTCAGTAAGACACTCTTTATGTTGTTTCACCCACTTCTGTTTAATGGTGTCCTTTGCAAAATGGAATTGAGACAGCTGGGACAGGGAGGAGACATGCTGCGATCTGTGAGTGGCTCTGCAACTCCAGCAGTTTTGCCCTGCCTGGTGCTCTGGAAGGGTTGATCCTGTGCTTGGATTCCTCACAGATTAACTGTTCCCATACAGTTACCCATGCTTCTCTGGGTCATAGCATGAAGCACTCTAGCACTAAGGCCTTTCAAAATCCAAATCTAATCCAAGTGCACTCTCTCATTTACCTGACATGCTTCTAACTACAGTTAATTTTGTTTAAAATCAAGGTGCTGGAAGAAGCATCCACATTTCATATAAGGATTACATCATTAATGCACCCAGTGTCATTTCCATCCTGACAATCAGTTGATTCAAAGCCGCATTTCCTCAGTCAGCTTAGACTAAACCTTCAGTAGTCACAGCAGACAAAGTCATTTGCTCTTTGGGGAATTTAGGTGTCAAACTTCCAAACTATCAAACTTACAAAGCTGGCAGTCTAATGCCTCAAGTACTGAAATCTCATTTTATAACCTTCCCTTGAAGCTTTACAAATGATATCCATCACTGCTATCACTGCTAATAGAAGCTCTCTGTGGGGAACAGCCATACAGACCATCTTTTTGATGAATCATGGAATGATTGGGTTGGATGGGACCTTAAAGAACCACCCAGTTCCAACACCTGTTCCTGCCATGACCAGGGACACATTGCACTAGACCAGGTTGCTCAAAGACCCATACAACCTGGTCTTGAACACTTCCAGGGAGGGGGCATCCATAGTTTCTCTGAGTAACCTGTTCCAGTGTCTCACCACCCTCACAGAGAAGAATAACTAATCTAAATCTCCCCTCTTTCAGCTTAAAAATGTTACTCCTCATCCTATCGTGACACTCCCTGATAAAGAGGTCCTCCCCATCTTTCACATAGGCCCCCTTTAAGTACTGAAAGGCTGCTTATAAGATCTCCCTGAAGCCTCCACTTCTCCCAGCTGAACAACCCTAATTCTCTCACCCTGTCCTCTATAGGGGAGCTGCTCCAGCCCCCTGATTGTCATCATGGCCCTTGCCACACTATCAAGTTTTCCTTGTCACACTCGCAAGTTTTTTCCTTACAAAAGTCCAGCCACTTTCTGTAATGCATGAAATGGTGCAATTTGCTGTGTTACAATTTCATATACAAACACTGCCCACTGTGTATATTCATAGAATATGGTTGGGGAACAAGACTGCCTGCTCACATAGTCCTGGACACCACGGGTTACTTTGTACTCTTTAGACGAAAAAAGAAACTACTTCTTCCTCGGATGCAAATGAAAATTACAAGCTTCGCAAAAACAATTGGGAGCAGCAGGCAAGGTTGTGAGATAAGTTAACAAGAAGAAAACCTAAAGCAGGAGTAGAAATTAGGAGATGTTTCAGAAAAGAAGAGGCCTATCTATATCAAAGAGCAGAAGCAAAACAAACTGGAAGAAAGGAAAAAAAGAGACTTTCCTAAGATCTAGTGTGGTTTGTATGAAGTCTGATTCAGATTGGACACAGCAAGTTGTTGGACTGCAAAGAAAACTGAGAAAGAATGATGTTCACCTTGAAATTATTTGGTAGCGAAGGGCAGATCTGTTTCCAGAGGGCTCATCTGGTTTTCATAGATAAGCTTGTTCAAGCTGATGCTTGTGTTCAAATAAGACTACAGATTACTTCAAATTAATTGTGGGGTTTCTTAGATGTGCTGCCTACAAAAAAACCCCACTGTAATGCACATGTGCTCCTTATAAATGGGGTTTTTTTCCCCTTTAATTATCTAACACACTGACTGCCCTTTGTGCTCAATAGGAAGAGGGCTCTGTTCTTGACGGTGTCTATAGTAGCTTTTAATAGTATTTCTTTTGGACAGACAAGGAAGAAGGAAAATCAGTTTCAGTTCCTCCATGGATTGTCATGATGAAAATGCATCACAAAGGTTGCTACTGATGAATAGGTAAAAATGTTAGAAATAGTGCCAGAGAAAAACACTCTGTAAATCTCCCCAGCAGACACCCTTCAAAGCTAGATAGAACTTGAAAACCAAGGAGACCATTGTCAATTAGCTGCCATTATGAGTTTAACATCTTTCTCATGTCTCTCTTTCATAGACACTAGAAGTAATGACTTCTAGCATCCTCTGCCTCTTCTCTCAAAATCCCCACATCTCAGAT
>VYZX01018470.1:9414-22720 GCA_013401335.1 Brachypteracias leptosomus
TCCATGCTATATTTCAGGATGTTGACATGTTACCTGATCTTAAAAATTCCTTTGTTGAACCACATTTGTCTCTACTGACATTATACTGCAACTGCCAAGAAACACCATTTCTCTTAAGAGAAACTCACAAAGGTAATCGTAGCACACAATAAGGAGTTAGGGGCCGAGCTCCCTTCTTAGGAAAGATGCACCCTTCTTGAGAAGCTCACTGACCACCCAAAAAACCTTAATAAAATGTAGATTCAGTTAAGAGTTTAGCCAACCCAGTAATTTTGAAGCAGATAAGTGGAACATTTTACTGTGCAAAACCTACAATGCACAGCTGGAAACAGAAGAGTAAGTGCACAGCATTTAAACTTCCAAACGGTTAAAGGCATATGGAGAATCAAATAGGATGTAAACATAACTTGTCAGAATTTAAGAGAGGTAATCTGAGAAGCATCCTTTTCATGAAGGGGTTATCTATAGTGGAGTCTAACTCTTCAATGACATGATTTTCCTGTTTACTCATACTCACTAATGCTGATAAAATGCCACCACAAGGAGAAAAGGGATCTTTACAGCAGGCAAACAGTTTTGCTAATGGCAAAGCTGAGAAAGTAACTTGTAATAGGCAATCAGTTGTAACTGTAACAAGTTACTGGATTGGTTTTTTTACTCAGCTGTAGTTTCAGACTACTTTAAAATGTAATCAAGCATAACTAATTCCTTTCAGTTACTTTTTCTTACACCGTGTAGCAGTACACGTTGATAAGAGAAATTGCTAAAACACATGGACACTTCCTCGCTCCTTCCTCCTGGGAAAGAGGAATATTCAAGGATCCAGTAAAGAGCAGAGGCTGCTGCTGGCCCCTATTTCAAATTGCACGGTATCACTCTTCCACTCAGCTGTATAAATGCAAGCTACAGAACAAAAAATACTACTGATATTCCCAGTGCACCTAAGTAGAACAGGCATTTTCTTTGTATGCATTTTTCTTGGGTTTGAATGTCGATGTTCACAGAGCCATAGATTTACAATAGATTTTCCATTTGTTTTCCTTGCAGGAAGAAAGACTGGGGGAAGGAAAAGAAAGGAGAAGGAGCACACAGACCACCTATGGTAAAACAGCAAACTCCTCAAACCAAAAGCTCACAATTTCAAACAGCTTTTAGTTAGGATAAATACAAAGCACAAGAATACTTACCATCATACTTGGAACAAATTTCTTCAGAAAGCCCTATCTATTCTCTTCCCTCAAATCCCCTTAAATCCCTCTGCTGTCACATCTACCAGGGCTTGATAATGGTGTAGGCAATGCATTACTGCAGTACTATTAATAACCTTGGATTTTAAAATTTATCGTGGAAAGTTGCTAGGAATATATGTTGATTTACACATATATTTTCCCTACACATACTATCTCTAACAATTTATTTTTAAGCATGATTTATATACACACAAAACTGTAGAATATGTAGAGCATTTAGAAACTTTAGAAGGCACACAGTGTCAAAATGCTTCCTACAGAAAGAACCATGTGCTGGGATGAATGCAGCCAGAGCCTATCAAGGAAGGAGAACATGCATCCTCAGGCATCTCACATGGCACACAAGTGTACAACATTCTCCCCTCTCCTCCTCCCACGTGCTAGCCTAGATGCTCATAGCTTACACCTTTCTAAACAGTGTCTAGATAGTTCAAGCTCTCTTCTTTCTATACAGTGATATTATACACTAGTTTAGAACATGTCATATCTGCTACCTTAAATAGCCATATTAAAAATACCAGCTANTAACAATAATATCAAAAAGGGAACAATTACCTGAATTTGAGATTAGTGTCCAGTACTTTTTGAGTCCCTCTTGTACACAATGAAACCTCTTTAGGTTCAGACATGCTCACAAACACTATGGTTTTTCTGGATGACATTTAATTTGAAGGAACATTTTACTGACCTGATAGGCTATAAAAAACTTTACATTAATTAATATATTTAGTTTAACTTTCCCATGTGTTTTATCTTAATGCATTACCTGACTCCCTCTGCTGCACACAATGGGAAAGAAGCAGGAGACATATAATACTAAAGGTTTTATCCTTGTTTCATATTACCTATTTTAAGATTGATACCTGAGGGACTCAAGCAACTGGATAGTAAAACATGGCAGAAAGCTATTGCCATTACAAGAAAATAGTCTTAGGCACTAGAGGGAGCATCTGCCTTTACAGTCACTGAACAAAAGTTTCTAAGTGCTTACAACATATTCCATGTAATATGCAAAAATAATTTTGCATATTATATATAAAAGTCCTGCTTTTCTCACAAAAAATCAAAGGAAATACCAATATTACTTAACTATTGTTTTAAATAAATGCACTTTCTCATCTACTTAACTTACTCAACCATCATTTTAAATGATTTTCTTAAAGTTCAGACTTCTAAAGTAAACTTTTTTGTACAATTATCTAAATAGCCCAAGTATCAGAATGCCGTATCTTGCATTGTTCAGGAAATGAAAGCAATGACATTTTATTTTAAGGACGCAGCTTCAGACTTCTGCAACACAGACAGCCACATCTTGGCTAGCTGCCTAGACTTACCAGGAGAGAAGGGCATTTCTGGGCTGTGATTCACCTGACCAGCTCTAGACATCTGTCAGAGGATGAACGTGTGAATCATATTCTCCAGATGCCACTTCTAGGAAATGCAAAGGTAGCTGAATTCACATGTGGATGTGTACACCACAGATGATTAGGTCACAAGATCCCCACCCAAAACCAAACAACACACTAAGCAAAAATATACATAACATTAGCAAATATAAATTGAGGGGGTGGGGCAGGGAGGGTGAGAGACCATATAATATTATGGCCATTAAGACTAACTAACCTTGCTGAATTACCAGCAGTAAGGTGAATCATTTAAAATGGAAATGAGTTCTGGGTAGCACTGCTGCTATGACAGTCACAAAGCCTTTAGAAAACACAGTAGCGACCAAAATGTATCATTTTCAGCAGAGGATTGTACCATCTGGTTACCTGGAGTAACCAGGCACCATAAACTCATTGCACCTTTTGTAGTACTATAAAATTCTTCATTCTTGCTACATACAGATTCAGTTAGAGACAAAGAACAGAAATCCTTTATTACAGCCTGTATAACATAAAAGAACCTAAACATCTACCAAGCTTATATACAGACCCAGTTGAAACATCAGCAGTGTTTCTTCCTCTGAAAGTGATAGGAGACAAAAAGTATCTACCACCAAAATTTCTCTTTAATGCCTCGGCCTTGCTATGAATTCCCTTGCTGACGGGCAGGTGTATGCTCATGCTCACCTCCAGACAGCCCTCAGCTCTCTGCCTGCCTGGATGCTGATGCCTGAAACACTGCTGAGAATCAAGGCTTAGTTTACTTTATCCAGTTTAGTAGCCCTGGTTTTAATATCAAGCATTATACTCCCAGACTGTGCCAAGCCCTGAGACAGGAAGTTCTATTTTCAGATCCATCAAATTAGTACTGCTGCAGTCAAGGATATTAAATTATGTAGTTTTAGTTTGTTGTGTGGTTTCTTACTTTTGTTTACAATCATCATCCATATAAGATAGGCTGCAAATTTTGGGAAGAAATACTATCGCTACTTATGTCCTCTGAACAAAGTACAGCAACTGTGGTTCTCTGGAATTTTCATTAGAAAGCTCCTTTCTTCTTCCCCTTAGCATAAAGGTCCTTGCTTATTTCTAGACAACAAGGGCTGTGCAGTGCAAAGGAAAAACTGCAATGGTATCTTCAGTTATTCTCCCAAATCAGAAAAATCAAAGTTATCTCCACATATGACTTTTACTGAAACAGTGTAAGATACCAGCAGCCTCCAAAAACTCAACTTTCTGATACTGCTAAGAACATTCAAAGCTAGAAGATCTTGCAAATCCACTAGTTTGGACCCTGATAAAGCTGGATAGAAATTATTTTACCAAAAGTATTCTGAGCACCTGTAAGTTTCATGTATTATCTTTTAAGGCACTTTTTTGCACTTCAAACATTTTTGCAGTAGTATAGCAAAGATTCCACAAAACTAATACAGAATCATAGAATGGTTTGGTTGGAAGGGAACTTTAAAGGTCATCTAGTCCAACCCCCATGCAGTGAGCAGAGACATCTTCTAGATGAGGTTACTCAGAGTCCCATCCAACCTGACCTTGATTGTTTCCAAGGATGGGGCATCTACTACCTCTCTGGACAACCTGTGCCAATATACTTGCAATACAAAAATTTTCATCCTTATATCTAGTCTAAATCTGCACTTTTTTAGTTTAAAACCATTACCCCTCATCCTGTTGCAACAGGCCCTGCTAAAAAGACAGTCCCCATCTTTCTTATGTGTCCTCTTTATGTACTGGAAGGTTGCTATGAGGTCTCACGGAGCCTTCTCTCCTCCGGGCTGAACAATCCCAACTCTCAGCCTGTTCTCGTAGGAGAGGTATTCCAGCCTTCTGATAATTTTGTGGCCCTCCTCTGGGCCTGCTCCAACAGGTTCATGACCTTCTTGTGCTGAGGCCTCCAGAGCTGGATGCCATACTCCATACTCACCAGAGCAGGGTAGAGGGGCAGAATCACCTCCTTTGTCCTGCTGCCCATGCTTCTTTTTAGAGAGTTTAAAAGGTAAAATCTTCAGAAGTACCAGATATACAGGGTTTCAGAATACAAACATATCTCTATATAACAAAATTTGCCTTGTAATCCTATGGCTAGCTCCTTTGGTGCTGCAATAACAAGGCAGCTGGAGAGTCCCATCAGCACTGGGGCTTGTTAGCCACAAAGACTGTGTCTGAACTGCAGGGCACCTGACCTGAGCACATGTGGGTGCAGGGATAGGATGAATAAAAAGGGCAGCAGGAGTAGAAGGAATTACTGTGTTGCCTAAACTTGTTCCAACATGAAGCTGGGACATTACAAGACTCATAATTTAGAGATGAGCAAAGATGAAGAAATAGGCTTTCATCATTCTCACTTTCTCCATTCACTCAGTGTGAGGTTCAGCACAAACAGAAGTGCCCAGTTCCCTCATTACCTATGCAATGTATTCCTCATCCTGCAAACTGTTTTTAAAATGCTATGTGAACTTAGATTCCTTTGACAGCAGATGGGTATTCTGAGCAACTAAGATCCATGGCCCAAATCTTTGATTAACTCCACGTAGGTGTGAGATATACTGTTGGTCACTAAACCAAGCTCTGAGGCAAAGACAATCACACTACAAGCATGAATCAACTGAGGACTCAGATAATCCCATTTTTTAACTTATGGAAGTGAAACACAAAAGTTACAGTGATCAATAATACTATGCTATGAAGTCAGAACATTTTAAGCCTAGGAAATGACTCCTTTCCATTGCTATCTGCTTTTAAAAAGCAGGCACAACTCCAACTTGTAACAACTTTCTAAGGAGTTTCATATTTAGTTCTCAAGTCATTTTTTGTCCAACTCTTTCTAAAGCATGTTAATTTTAAGAAAGCAGCCACAAAGACGTGTATCAAAAGTGATTGGTTCTGATTCACAAGCTTAGTTCTGTTTAATTTGGATCACAAAAAACAGCTACATCCTGTGCTGGGTGAAAGAAGTCATACAAAAGGGTAGACTCAGTCCAGGAGAACGAAGAAGCAGAAGTCTCCTTTATATCTTCTAGATGTATTAAACTGCTTAGAGGACACTCCATAACTCACATCAGCTCCTTCCCCCAGCTACCAGAGGACAGCTTCATACTGAAAAACAGCCAGAGCAATGTTTCCATTTGGTCCACAAAAAACCACAATGGTCTTCCCAAAACACAATGGATTTTACTACATGTTGTGACTGGGAAGACTACAGATTACCTACATCACTTCTCCTCCATTCCTTGTGCTTTGGGAAGGCAGGGGAAAAAGAAAAACAAAAAAAGAAGAAGAAGAAGAAGAAGAAGAAAAAAAATAATCTATTTCACAGCAATTGAATTCCTGCCATATTTCAAAAGCAAAGCCTTAGCATGCTCTGAATTTTTAAAATTCAACAGTGAAATCTGCTAAGGCTGTATCTCTTCAAAAGAAGGTTAAAGATACTGTTGTTTTTCCACAAGCTCTGAAAACTACATAGTAAAGCCCTGTGAACCATTTTCTATCTGAACTGTGGAATACTTGCTGTCTTACAAGCAATCTATAAATATGTATTACTAGTTTATAAATATGTATTGTATTACAAATGAAGAAAACAACTGAATAGAAAACCTCATAATTGGTATGATCCTTTATTTTAAAAAATTACATAATTCCACAGAGAATTACTTTTCATGTAAGGATAGAAAGATAGTATATCAAAATAGTGTCTAGTTCTTTGTAGTTTAAAGCAGCATTTGTAGGTTTTGGGGGTTATTTTTGGTTTGGTTTTGTGGATTTCTTTCTGTTTTGTTTTGGGGTTTTTTTGTTTGTTTGTCTGTTTTGGGGGTTTTTTTTTAGTTCTGTGACTTACAAACTGAGGCACTAGAGCAAGCAAAAGGAAGCAGAATGAGCTGTCAGAACGGTTGGGAGGAGGAGGGAAGATAAGGCTGGTTTGTATCTATCCACATGGCTACAACACTCATGCAAGCCCAGAGCATCTCATGTCTTGATTATGGCATTATTTTTCTTCCTAAGTCTAGGAGGTGCAACAATGCTCTGCTTCTGCTGTGACCATTTCCTCAAGCTATTGCTTAGAGTATGCCATCCACATATTGCATCTCTCATTTTCTACTGCTTCAAAAGAAGCAAATGTAGCAACATGACTGTAATTTTATGCAAGTTCTTCCTATCAAGCAAGCTGATCAGTTATTTGAAGTCTGGCCATATACTTTGAAAGTCATAAATACAGGAGAAAAAAAATTAGTTGATTGAACCTCCCTTAGAAAAGTGTGTATTTTGTCAAATCCATTCTGCCCATCAAAAATGTTCCCAAATTAAAGAGATACCCACAGATCAGCCAGGTACTGCACACCACTCAAAAAACATTTGACAGAGTCACTGGTGAAAGAATCCCCAGCTGCTCAGCTCTCAGCTGACTGGGTATGGGTGTGAGCTGTCAGGAGACACACACCAGCTGATTAGTTTAGGCTTTTGAATCCTGGATGTTAAGTGAAAACACCAGGAACCTGAATCAATCAGAGAGGAAGAAAAAGTATGAAGCCAAAGACTAGCCCTGTAGAAAACCAAACTTACTAACATTCTGCTTTAGAGCAGAATTAAGGGCATAAGAATAAAAAGTGTATATATAAAATCAAACAGTGATAATATCAGCAAATATAGCAATTCTTTCTTATTTTTTAAAACAGAGAATAAATGCATAAGGATTATAGTGAATGAAGGAGGCTTATTATCCATTGGTAATATCACCTGTACCACAGTTTCTCTATTAGACACTATCCAACTGTACGGAATAATAGCAAAATTGTGCTTTACAGATATTGAAGATAACCAGTTGTTACCAGATGTGTTGCAGGCTGGTTTTCCAAAGCTCAGAGAGTGATTCTAAGATCCATAATATAAGCATGGTACATAAATCAGGATTTAATTAGAATCAGCTTCATGCCAAAGGACATGATCATCAGACTCTTTACCTTGTGTCTTTGATGTCATTTGCAAAGGCAATTCTACCTCCATTCCCAGGGTTAACCCTGAAGAATTTCAAACCCACAAGACAGGTTTTGAGCAAATGTGATGCTGCAGCCTAATGATCCAACTCAGAGTGAGCTGCTCTACTCCAGAAAGAGAACAAGAAATAAGCCAGTCATTTGAATCACTGGGGAAGCTTGTGAGTTGTCCTGTCATCCCTTATGCCCAAATCATCTCCCCTCCATTTGGCTTTACATATAAAAGGTGAAATTTTAGAGATAGAAAGAAGTCTCTAATACTTCCATAGCATCCACCATGCTTGAATTATTTTTCCACATATAAAATTAATCCAGACTAGGCAATTCTCTAGAAAAGCATGACATAGACCAGGTAAGCCATGAAGAAAGGCTATCACCTAGAATGTTACAAAAAGTGGTATAGTCACAGTCTTTCACTAAGACAGTACAAGAGTATAAAGGAAGCAGGTCACCAGGGCTGAGCAGGACCCTGTCTTTCTACAGGTCTATTCTCTTGTGGCAGATGAAGATTTGGGTCTTGGGCTGTATATCTTCTATTTTCAGCAGAAAAATAGCAGTGCTATCTGAGTGTAACCTATCAATGTTATTTAATGTTCTGCGATTTAAATGAAAACAAAAGCAGACTTTGCAATTCAGTAACTTGAGGTTCTGAATTAATGAAAGTGAGATGGTGAGGGGAATATTAATGAAAGGGCTTGGTACTAGAATTCCTACAAATAAAGATCCAAAGATTTGTGAGAAACAATTTCCAAAAACATCTGTTTATTTCACTGTTAACCTTCTAAACGGATTAGAAATATAGTGCCATTCTTTTTGCAATCCTCTGATGTATAAACTAAATGTTTTATTACAAAATGAAAAGCTAATTTACTGGGAGTTTATGAGTAAGAAATTATTTTACACTTTCTAATTTCCCTCCCACCCAAATACCATAAAAGTCTCATTGTTCTCCTGAGAGCACATCTCTGGTGAAATATAAAGAAGATGCTTACAGCAGCACTTTGAGACAGTAGTTAATCATATGTAAAGCTGTTAAAAACTAGGGGACCAAATAATTTTTAAACCTCCCTCATGCATTTTGTAATTGTACCATGGGAGTCTGACAGCCTGATAAATACTGAGCCAAAGTTCCACAGAATGCACAATGTTTAGGTGACTGAATAAGTAACAGAGTAATAACAGCATAGAAATTACATGAGAAAGAAAAAGGCTTCCATAAAACCCCCGCAAAAAACACCTCTACAGGAAATGTAGACATGTTTAAGCATGTCCCTCAGCCAGCAAGCAGAACCATGGGTTCTAAAAGTCAAACGTCTGGTCAGACTCATAGAACACAAGAAGGGCAAGCACAATATATTTTATGTAACATGAAGTTTAAGCCTTTACACCATTTCCCCTTTTTCCTGTTCAGTTATCAGGACTGACTGCCACTTCATTTTCTGATTCTTTGGATTCCCATTCCATTCTATTCCTGTTTTGGGCTGGTGTTCACATCACTCAAAAACCCACGGTGCAGCCTGCAGTTCTTATGTATTCAAACCCTATTAAAAAACCAAACTGAGTAGAGGGGAAGACATTCTCTCATACAAACACATTTACTATGGTGACCTGAGGATAATGTTAATCATCATTAAAGGATGACCTCTATGTTCTGAATAAAATCTCTGTATTTTTTCCTTTGTGAAGTCCATTATGAAAAGTTTTTATCATTTCCCTCTTTTAAGCAATAACTTTGGGGACTTACCCATTCTCAGACCCAATATGGAGGCAAGAGACAGGCAACCTGGCATTAGCTCTATCGTCATATCATGAAAGCTATTGCTCATCATGTAATCTGCTGTAGGGAAGGGAAATTCCTCAACTGATGATCCTGCATTTCATAAAAAAAAAAAAGGGAACTTAAACTCATCTTTCTACAGTAGGGTAACAATTCTCAAAAGGTAGAAAAAAAGATGGGGCCAAACTCCAAGAATGCGAGCTTCACGGGTTGCAAAAATGATTAGGGTGCCACAGAACAGGAACTACATTGCTTTTTCTTTGCAACAAAAGTGCTGCAAAGCTCCACAGTTTAGACTCCATGCCTATTTCCACTCAGAGAAGCCAGCAGAAGATGGGTTTTGTTGATCTGCTTCTAGCATACCACAGTTACCAGTGCAGCTTCATCAGGTTGGCTGCCTGCTCCTTTCAGACATGAAAAAAATCATATGATTTCAACAACGAAAAAAGCCCTTGAAAGCCACACTAACTCTTCCATCCCATCAAGCAATAAAAGATGACATCTCAGCCTCCCCCTGAAATCATTTAATATTTAAGCACAATTTGTTTCTAACTTTTTTATTACTAACTCATTGAAATCAAAATTCATAGATTTTAGTATGAGTTATCTATAATGACTATGAACCACATTCACTGACTTGCCCAAGAAGGAAAAAGGGACAAAAAGAAGCCTAAAATCAAAACTCATTCACTTGGAGTGTTAGAAGTCCTGTCAACATTACAATTTGAGGTTTTGCAGTTGAATAGCATGGCTATACACAAAGCCATGCAAGTATTTTTTCTTTTTTCCATATTATATATAAATATTTTAAAATGTGTCACAAATAAGCATCAAACTATTCTTTCTGGACATTCAGTATGTTTGATCCTCTTTGCACAGTACCTGGCTATTAATCATGGAAACTCTTTTTTCACCTTACACAGCTTAGAAAAAAACCAACTGTTATCACTGTTTATTCTTTACTTTTCATATTTTGGGACTAAAAGGAAGACAAAATATTAATAACAATATCCAGAACAGCATATTCAGTACTTCAGAAATGCAAAAGAGAATACTCTAAAACTGACCATGTAGCACAGAACTGAAAAACATGTCTGTACTTACTACTCAGCTGGCAAAGAAGCCGCTTGTGTGAATGCCAAAGAAAATTAAATAATATTCATTTGGAAGCCATTCAGGGTTTAGTTTCACATGATTATAATGAATTAAATACAGCCAGGATTCACAGCATCAAAGTACTCAATCAAAATAAAACAATAAGAAAGTAGGCAAGAGAGCTTCATGATTTAAATATGAACAATTATATCACAGAGCAAATAATTTTCAGTGACACAGCCAGGGGAAAATAGGTAAATGCCCTATATTATGCATTTTGCCTTTTGGTATTTTTGCACCTACTGTAGAATGAACACCATTTTTTTGAAAATATATAATACTGCATTAAAAAGTGAAACAGACTTGATTGACAGAGAAGGACAGAGATTAAAATCCCAAAGGTTTACTAGCCTAAAGGCAGCCATGACAAACTGCTGCCAGTTGCCCAAAGCCTGCACATCTACTCGAGCACACAATCCTCAAAATAGTCATATGTGGCTGAGGACAATTCCTGCTGTGCAGAGCTGAATTTCAAACTGGGCTCAAGAGAAGGGAAAACATCAACACAATCACACACCAGTCACTCACATCTTACATTCATTATCAGTTTTTTCAAAGGACTCCCCAAGGCAGCTATATTTCACAGAATTGAAGATTTAAAATAAAATAAAACTAAAGCAACTCCCTCTACTCAAAACTGTATTTATGCTAGTTTATAAACCCACAATAATACATATGAAATAAAACTGCTCAAGTAGATTTTGAGACAAAAATAGGTTTTGGAAAGAGAAAAATAAATACTAAGAGTGTAGGCAACAGGAATAATACTGGTACCAGGCAACTGAATGCCATCCAATGTATAAATTCTTAGCTGACTGATATGTACTTAAAAGAACCTTACTTTTCAGGAAAACCTGCAAAGAGATCTTGACGTGTTGTACAGAAAGCATAGCTAC
The DNA here is from genome assembly GCA_013401335.1 of Brachypteracias leptosomus. Classification (NCBI taxonomy): domain Eukaryota; kingdom Metazoa; phylum Chordata; class Aves; order Coraciiformes; family Brachypteraciidae; genus Brachypteracias; species Brachypteracias leptosomus. The sequence goes on from VYZX01018470.1 coordinate 20,881, forward strand.
TTATCCTGCCCTTTCTTCTGTGAAAATTCCATGTATCACTGCAAGTAAATATAATGTATCAGCAGAAGGATGTGATATGTTAATGTGCTCTAATTTCCATTACTTCAGCAGAACTGATGTGTGAAGAAATTTAGGCTGTGCATTAGACAGATTAATAGACTCTAGGAATGAATAAAATACGCAATTAGAAAATTCTGTTTAAATTAAGAAGAGAATCTGCAGAGGGGAAGACACATTACATTCATGTGAATGGTAATCTACTGTGCTTTCTGGTGTCATGCTGAAATTTTCTTTACTAGGGTATCCTCTAAAGAAAAGGGTGGGAAAATATTAATAAAGACATCAGAAGGATTTATGTGTATTTTACTGATGGGGCTATAACATACTTCTTTGAGAAATCCAGTAGTAGCCAAAAAAGGGGCAACATTTACCAGTAGCTCCTGCTGCTAGTAAGCAATTCAAACAAACACACATTTGCATGTATAGATAAGAATGCTAAGTACAGCCTGGGACATGCTGGGGTTTTTTTTTAATGCGAGACATCCACAGTCCACATACAGCACTACACTGACCTAGGGAGAGCCCTTCTTCCAAATTGCCCTTTTTCACCAGTGACAAGTATTTAATAAAAACCCCTGAGATTGAATGGATCAGAGCAGTTAGTGAGCATGAGTGCAACCAGAAAAGTCATTGTCATTACCCCATTCTCTATGACTTGCCCATCATTCTCACACAGGAAATGTGGCAACTGGCAAACCCTGGTTGTGTCAGGCACAGATGGGAAAGCTCCCTCCGTCTGCTAATTGACTGGGAAGAAAACTCATTAAATGGCATTTTTCACCTGTCACAGCCCAAGAGCAAACTCAGCAGCACTCTCGGCTGCCCACCTGTTGGGGAAGGCAGAGCTGATGCTGCACTGGATTCTCTCCTGCTACTAAACAAGTGCCCTGTTGCTCGACATGAAAGAGCAACAGATCATCCCTCTGACAATTAAGCTCCTCTAAACCACAATGTCATATGAACCATTAAGTTCTACCTCCATCACAAAAAGACTCTAAATCTTGATTTTCATAGGCCATAAATAAATAATGTACTTTGTTAGGGCTTTTTCTCTCCCTTTTAAAGTACTTAACACAATGAAGCTTTATGGAAAGGCATTTTGATTAAAAAAAGAAAATGCATGAATTGTTTTCATGTAACTTCCTTTTTCATAAAACAGGATCATCACAATTATTTCAACTTACTAGAAAAAAATGTAAAAAATACTGAGATATTTTATTTCTGCTCTTCACTCTGTGTTATTAGTATGCTTAGCTTAATAGTAGCATAATTTTGCAAAGTCCAAAGAACCAAAAGCATCTATGACATTAGTGTAAATCCATGCAAATCCTTGACTTCCGTGTTACACTGGTATGGAGCAGAACAGGATTTGTCTTGTGACATTTGCTGGAATAGATAAAATATTTCCTAGACACTTGTGCTACTTCACTGAGTTGTGAAATTTGTCAGTGGCCTTAAAGAGCAACACACTTAAATACTGCATCTAAAAATTAATATATGATTGTAATGCAGGTTCAAACAGAGTGGGTATTGACATGCTATGAAAGAAGAACCTACCACTATGATGATGTATACTCATACATAGACAACACTACGGAAAACAAACAAACAGAAAAAACCCAACCCTGGGAGTTTTTGTTAAAAATCCCCAGAGCTAAAAATCTCACAAAAAATAATACATACGGTTACTTCAGAGTAAAACAGCAATCAGCAAGAATGTATAGTTCTTACTGAGGGACCAACGGAGGGTCCTTAGTAAAGGGTTGTAGTGGGTCTGTCT
>VYZX01018472.1:0-12576 GCA_013401335.1 Brachypteracias leptosomus
TTCCTTCCTCCCCTGGGAGGTAACAGGGAGAGGAAAGAGGGGATTAACAAATTCTACTCCTTGGGGATTGCCCTAAGTGTTAAACGGAGACATTAAGGAGAACAAAAACAAGCATCCACTCTAGATTCATATTGAAACAGATAAATCTTACAGATTTCCAAATATATATTTATATTTTCAGTTTCAATTAAAGAGGAAAAACCTTAATTTGCAGTAATATTTAAGTTTGCTCTAACGTGTGGTTGGGCTGGTAAATAGAGGCATGCCTCTCAAACACATGGTAAGTGGTAAAGCAAGCTGCACATATATCAGGTGTTCATGAATAGGAATTCTGGTATTGGTAAAGCATCATTAAAGGTGAAATATGGCAACAGAAAAGGAGTTACTAAGTTCAGGATCTTTTAGTAAAGATAGTATTCTACTGCAGAAGCAGCTTCTTCTGAATTAAGTTTTGGTTAATGCTGGTGTGGATTTTGCAGAGAGGATGGAAACAAAGAGCTCACTGTTGCAACTTGCTCATCACCAGGCATGGGATACAACAATGGCATATCTGCAACAGAGAATGATGAAAACATTAAATACAGAAGAGACTGAGTGACTTACATTTTCTATTTATAACTTCTGCAATTTGTTGTCATGGGACAAAACCCATATTTTCATAGACTATTTACATAAAAATAATTGCTAATGGTACAAAGTACTGTTGGTCTGTGAGTGTTCAAACATTTTCAAGATGACATCTTAGGGACCCATGTCAGCAAATGCAAATCACTGCTTAACTAATGCTCATATCAGTTTTACATGAATGCATAAACTGACAGTTTATATAACATAATTTAGACTATAAACCACTACATAGTCTTATCTTACATATTTAAAATGTTTAGAAGAAGATAATGTGCATCATCAGCTGCATATCATAATTGCAAAAGATTTAGTTTAGGCAACTGTTTTGCAGTTCATTATGTTAAGTGTGTAGTAGTATTTGCTGTGCTGAATTTCTAGCAATGACTTACATGGAATAGTTTGATAAAACATTAGGAAAACCTGGTTGTCAATAACTATGTGTAAGGTACAGCCTTAAAGCATGTGTACAATTATATGATATGCATATGGAACATCTATTTCATCAGCAAATTTAATCTACTACCAGTATATTTGCTGGCCCAAGAGGAAAAGCTGGGACTGATCTAGCCCTTGCATTAGCAATGCCTGTAATGCACTTGTTACTAACCTTGGTTGAGTAGCCTTTCCCTTCTCCATTCACATAGGCAGCATGTGGCAGCAGACTTTCAATTATTGGAAAACTTGATGTAGCAATCTAAAATGTTTATTAAAAAATTTAATTAAAATTGTCCAAAAGTCTAAGTGTCCTGGTTGCATTTCATTTTTAATGAAATATTAATACAAGGAGTTCAATTTCTGATTGTACTAAATGCCATTTAAAATTTGAAATACGTCTGTAAATTAACAAAGCTGTTCATCATTCATCACAAGTCCAGTGGATCAAGAATCTTATTTAAATAATTCTAACTGCTTTCATCCATTTTGTTTCTCAAATTTTATTTAAAAGTTCTTGCCAAGTATTTCTTCACCCTTCTCACAAACCTAACTAGCATTCAGGAATTTGTAATTAACAAAGTGAGAAAGTTATGAGTTCTTCTGTAAAGTATTAAAATTTCTTGTGTTTGGTACAATGCTGTCACATAATTTACCATCAACTAAAGGTAACTGTCATAACTACAACTTGCCACTACAGTATGACAGTAACTACAATTTTGTTAGGATACTACTGTAAATGCAGCACACTGCTTCTACCACAACATATTGAACACTTGCTGAATAGTGAGCACAGCAACGTGAGAACAAGATTCTGAGGCAAACCATCAGACCTGACCACTACTTACTGTAACAACCTGAGTCCAGCCAAGTTTTCTTCTGTCTGAGGGCCCAAAGTTGCAAGTTTCAATAATGGAAGTCAGAAAAGAGATAAACAGTCGAGATACTGTGTCACTGGAGGTATTTTTATTTTCTCCAAGAAGCACTCAACAGTTCATCTTGTTTATTTTTGTTATGAAATGGATTAAAAGTAACTTATGTATGAACAGTTTCAAGGAAATAAACTTGACTAATATTCAATTTTATTAAAGCAAAAGTCTGAATTTTTAAATCCAGCTGAAGCTGTATGTTTCTCCACATACCTGCACATGCATATTACAACACATCCTTTAACACCAAATCACTCTGGCTAAAAGAATGTAAATAAAAATAGAAGGGAAAATGGAAGTGTGTATATGGGTCAAGAGACAGACCATGGAAAATCATAGAATTCCCAAAGTAGAGACTGAAATGGCAAGAGGGTCTTCAAACCCACCAGAAGTGCATGGATTTTCGCTGGTGTTAAAGAGTTGTAAGTCTGTCAGCTCTAGTTTTTGCAGCTCAGATCCACACATTTAAATTCAGGTGAAATTTGAGTAAGCAGAGACTTAATATTCCAGTTAAGTGAAGGAACTTGCATCATTGTTGAATGATTTTCTTGGGCTGGCACAGAGGAAATGCTAAAGAGTTGGAGGAATATGATTTAATCGTTTGTTAACTCCTTCAAAACTGCTGTTAGAAAGTAAATACAATATACAGTAATTTTCTGGCAGTTAATAATAGGGTTTTGTTCCATAATAATCTAGTAATGTAAAAGACAATAGAAGATATAATTTTCTGTAAGTTTTAAAAAGAATTTTCCAATCTCTTTCCTTTTGTCAATCCCAGTTTTCTTTTATCTTTTATGCAGTATGTTTAAAGCAGTACCTTGTTTCCAACCCAATAAAATAAACTAACATCTTCATCCTAATGATACTTACAAATAAATGGCTTTATATGATAGATTCCTCACCTCAAAATCTATGCTGGAAAAAAATTTATTACCTCTGCTAGTGGATTTTTTGACTTCACATAAACCCAAGAAACTTTCTTTAAAATTTTTTAATCTTTTATTTTCTGTATCTCCAAACTTGTGCAATCAGCTCAATATGCATTTTACTTATTTTAATGTTTTCTGTTTTATGATATATGTTTTACTTGTCCTGAATTCTTGCAATTTTTCTGTTCAGTGGCTAGTAAAGCTTGTGAAAATAACCTACTACTGATAGTTAATAATTAGAATAATTTAAAGTTCACGGTATTTATCAATTACATGATTCATAAACCAATTAGACATCATACCACAAAATCAAGGCTGATTGTCTCCCTTGCAGGCAATATTCATATATCTGAAAATTGTCCTATAATTTCAGAAATAGATATTTCAATTTATAATCTGTTCTGAAGAAATGCAAAATAAATGTAGACTTAGTGATGATAAGATAAGCATATTCACAAAGCCAATATAAAAAAGTTTTCAAAGTATTTGGTGAGAATTGATTCTGTAGTCTTCTGTAGTGGAACTATAAAGAGATACATGTGAACAAATATACCTGCACTTCTCAACACCACAGCTTCCAAATACCTGTATCTATGCATATAGTGTATAAAACATTGTGATACAGAAATACAGTAGATTTCTGTGGGAAAATTTTTTTTTTTTTGATTGGCTTAATTTATATATTCATAAGTAGTGAAATTGTTAAGGAAAGTAAGTTATTTCATTTAAAAATAAGAAACTACTCAAAAAATAGGTGACTACAATACACTTGGGGGGTGAGGGTGGGTGTGTTTCAGGATCTCAGTTTCAAAAATTAATCAAACTGATCCCAAAATCTTTTTTTTTTTTTTTTATATTTTCCCCACAACTTAGTATCATGGGCATATATGATTAGGTATCTTTTAGTATTTTAATATTGGTATTATAAAAATTAGTTTTAACTATTTTGCAATTTGAGTTTGAAAGGCAAGTAAATCCAATTTTCATAATAGAACTTTGTAGAAAATTTGTATCTGATGCCTACATGAATTTAGCCAAACCTATATGTATTTGAAGTAAATCTGCCTAGCTGCTTGAAAATATTAGAGAGTTTCTTTTGCATGTCAAATTAGTAATGTTAATTTACTATAGCTCTCTAATTCTTGATTGGTCTGTTTGCTGAATTGCAATTCATGAATTAGAATTGAAAGACAAAAATATTTTATTTCTATTGGAATAATTTATAGTTTTGTTAGGTACGTTGTAATAATCATGGAAGTATGGATTCAATAGTGACTGAATGATGATTATACACTTCATTCTGACAATACATAGATACAATAGATACTTGCATGCATTTAAAACCTCTGAGATCATGTTATCTCACTAACCTATAGTGAAATGATCAAAAAAAGAATATCTGGTGCAAGAAAATATGATGTTTATGTCAAATTAAGATAGACTTTTTTGTGTAAATATGTAAGTTTAACACCACTTGGGATGATATCCACTAACTGAATTATTCTGTTTCGCTTTTCCTAGAGGTTTGGTCCATTACTTACAAATAATAATAATAATAATAATTATGGAAATCCCCAAACTCCTTTTTCCCTTTTCCACAAGAAAAAAAATCAAATAAATCAAAACTGTCTTTCTTCAGTGTGGCCAGAAGAAGATTCCAGTGAAAATTCCCATTGAAGATGCACTTGGAAAACAATTATAACTCAATGTAATTTTCCCCAGGTACTTAGATATAATAATATAAAGAATATTCTGAGGAGTATTTTGATTTCCAAAAAAACCCCACTGAACTCTTTTTAGAATCAGAAGTATTTTGATATTGGATTACTCCTTATATCATCTGTGCTGTTGTCTACAGGCTAGGATCTCTTCATACAATGGCATGGCACGCTGGTTTGCTAAACCATATGTTGAGTATATTAATGTTAAATTACTAAATAACAAATTAATTTATTAAACACATAAATATTAAATAATACATTCTAAATCAACAGTGGAGTCTGGAGTGAATCTTAAAGATTTTCAGACAGTTTTCAAGTGACACAAAGCAATTAACTCTTCAAAATGTACATATTGGTGCCAATTTGAACCAGTTAAACAGTTGTACACTTAGCATTTAAAAGTGTCACAAACTAACCTGGGATAGGAATTTCACTGTATAGATGGTTGATATTGCACCAGAAATATGTTATCAAAATATCACATAACCAAAATGGAGAATAGTTTTTTAGCTCGAAGAAAAAAAAGAAACAATAAATCACAGAAAACCACATTGTGAACCTTAAGTTCCTTAGCAATTTCTTTTTAAAATATTTCCAAACACAGATAGTGCTGATGTTTAGAAGTTGTCTAAAAATATGCTGTTTCTTCTTGAATTTATTTTTAAAAATTAAAATCTGGCAGAAATTACCGTGATTCATACCTGTTGCACCAAATCTTAATATTATGGACTTTGCAAAATAGGTATTTAGTTACTAGTTTTCTTAAAAGCATTTATAAAAAATATTAGGGGGAGATATATTGTGCTGGATCCAACTATCCAAGAGAGGCAAACTCAAAATCCCCTGGTCCAACTGGTAGCAAAGCTGAAGATGTATCCCCAGCATGGAGAATACACAGAGCACACTTGAACACCACATATGTGCACATACACATCTGTCCACACAGATCACAGGGAGACACTCATGGTGGTTTGTTTCACATCTGGACAAACACCCTACACAGAATGTTCAGTTTTCAAGAATCCTTGGTTTGGTTCTCCTCTCCCATTGGGCTCATTCTGCAGATGGACCTTTGAAGGATCTGGGAGTCGTCAGGATATTATTTGGGCTTCTTCTCCTCTGTTTCTCTGAGCTGTTTTGGGAGAATGTAGATGGACTTTATCACATAACTTAAGAAAAATCTGGAAAGTAAATGTAAAAAATATATGCAAACATACTGGAGAGTTGGGTGGAGGTCAGCAAGGGCAAGTGTAGAATCCTGCACCTGAGCAGGAATAACCCCATGCACCAGTATAGGTGGGGAGTGACCTGCTGGAAAGCAGCTCCACGGAGAAGGACCTGAGAGTCTTGGTGGACAACAAGCTCACCATGAAACAGCAATGTGTCCTCGTGGACAAGAAAGCCAATGGTCTCCTGGAGTGCATTAAGAAGAATGTGTCCCAGTAGATAGAGGAATGTTCTTCTCTCTGTCTACTCTGCCCTAGGGAGGCCACATCTGGGGGACTGTGTCCAGTTCTGGGCTCCCCAGTTCGAGAGAGGCAGGGNCTGAGAGTCCTGGGGCTGTTTAGCCTCAGAAGAGAAGAGTGAGAGGGGATCTGATCAATGCTGATCAGTATCTAAAGAGCAGGAGTCAAGAGGATGGAGTCTCTTTCCGGTGTTGCCCAGTGATAAGACCAAGGGACAATGGCACAAATCAGAACACAGGAAGTTCCACCCAAACATAAGGAAAAACTTATTTCCTTTGAAGGTGATGGAGCCCTGGAAAAGACTGCCCAGAGATGTTACGGAGCCTCCTTCTCTGGTGACTTTCAAAATCCACCTGGATGTGATCCTGGGCAACCTGATTTTGGAGAACCTGCTTTAGCAGTGGAGGTTAGACTACATGGTCTTCAGAGGTCCCTTTCAATACCTACCATTCTGTGATTCTTTGAAAATCTCTCAAGTTATTCAAGATATATAGACAAATGCTTTTGTACCAAAAAAAATATTGGAAGACAGTGTTGTTGGCTATGAAGAATGAATGCATTTTGCCTGTAGGTAAGACTTTTAAAAAGTCATGTCGGGCAGGTTTTTTGAGTGGCTACAAACTGAAACAGTGATCAGAATGTGCTACAGTAACTTAATCTAATAAATAAGATCATTTCAAATTTATATGACAAAGTACATGTGACAAATAGGCATGCTGACTCCTCCACTACCAAACAGGGCAATCAGCAGACTCTCCCGTCAGATGACAGGAATTCTCTAAATATTTCAGGTTGAAGCTCTAAGTGGGATCAGGGCAAAAACTTAGTCCCTTAACTGACCGCTTTAAGCATCACATATTTCTCCAGAATTATTTCTCCTTCCTCACTGATATGATCATACTGCAGCCTCAAGCTAGCAACATCTCACTGAACTGTATAATCTTCCTATGCTTACATAAATCTGCAGAAACTGAGTCAGGGCCTGAAGGGAAGGGGGGGAAAAAAAAAAGGGCAAAAAGCCCTGAAACTCAGCTTTCTTTAATCTGTGTTTTGTCAGCTTCACTGTGTCACATAAGTCCTGCGTGCCTTATAATATTACAGACATGCTTTGATGGTAGGAAGACAGAGGATGGAGGAGGTGTTGCAACAATCATGTCTTTTCTAGGCCTCTTAATAGCTGTGCAAATAAACTCAAAGCATAAATTATTTACAATTAGCATTTAATTAATTATTTATAGTTGTATTTGATGGAAAAGCGTCCAAGAAAATTAGAAAGAATCAACCTCTGTAAAAAGGAAGAAAAAGGAGCTGTTGAATACAGACCAGCTGCAGAGTGCCAGGCAGAAGAGAGGACTGTCAAGTCAGATTGCAAGATTCAGAGATCCCCTGAAGACCCTTCTACTGGAAAACAAGTGAAAAAAGTGAGAAAGTGGCAAAAGAAGACAAGGTCTTGGGAGGAAATAGGAAAAGGGGCTATTTATTTATTTCTCTGTGTCAAAATTCTGGCAGGCTTAATGAATTGCAATAGCTAATTAAAACAAAAACAACAAATACCATTACCCTCCAAGCCAATAAAAAATCTGGGGAGAATTGCCATGGGATGAGAGTAAATCTGGCCTGCATTCACAATCAACAATTAAAGCAAGTCAATCCATGGCACATGCCATGAAAACTAAAATGACTGTAGCAAAGAATAAACAATTTTCTGCTGAAGTTACACGTGTCTCACTGTGATGATGCAGCCTCAGATTTTCCGGTCACTACAAAGAGGACCTTGCAGTGCACAGATAACTTATGGCTAAATGACATAACTCTCACCTCATGCAGACAGCTCAGCAGAATGCAACTGAGAAGAATTTCCTGCAGCTAAAATCAATCTTATGATGAACTGACAGTCAGGAAAGAGATATTATAGTAGTTTGGGAGCTATTTAGTTTAGGTTTTGTCAATAGCTGAGCAGCTGTACATTGAAGGAACTGATGCAGAACCAGAAAGATGTCTAACATCTCCACAAACAGCATTACTGTAGCCAGAAGCCTGTCAGAAAAGAGACACACATCAAATGAATTTGCATCCTGAGAAATGAGATACCATCTTAGCAATGTTTTGTGAAGTATGAAAAAAATTTTTAATAACATTGGCTCCCGAATACATGCTGACATTTAGATTCCTAGTACATATCCAGAGCATTAATTACTGATTTTGCAGTCAGTAAGATGCAACTTGATATGAAAACAAGAACTTAGAGCCAGACAGACTTCCAATGTCTCCTCTTTTTTAAATGTTTATTTTGAATAATTATTTTTTGTATATCTCAGTGCTATTGCATATCTGACCAGATCCCAAATGAATCAGTATTAAACTCTAATGACTGAGAAATCAGAGCTTCAGAAGCCTATCAATGAGCTCATCAAATGTTTATGAATGCCTTGCCCAGTGGCAACATGCAAATTGGAACTGGTAAATAGGCCAGAGGATGTGGAGAAGTCTCCTGCTGACATAAAATGACATCTGTTAGCTAGGTAAGAGCAGAAGCAATGCAATCAGAGTGCTGCCAGCATGACACTTGCATTCAGCTCAATCTAGCATGGTATGATGATAAGTTATATCACTCAGAGGTGGTTCTTAAAGCTTTGTTCTACCCTAAAGATGTAGCTCCATAAAAACGTCACAGTAGGGGTTCACATTTATTGTCTCTAAATGACTGCAGGTCAAAATTGCACATATTACAGGATTTCTTTTCCCTTGTGCCCATAGCTATCCATTTTTATATATCAAACCTTAGGATCTGAAAGTCAAGCTGAGATTTTTTTTATTTTTTTTTTTGGTAACAATAGATTCCTACTACTTTGAGGTGAAAGAGCTACTGAACTGGCTATCTAAATGTTACTGCTTTCATGATATGAGTATTTAGCACAGTTACATAACTTCTGGGCATTAGGTGAGAGAGTGCAAATGGCTAGAGAAACAGCATAATCTGTGATTTGAAAGAAAATAAAACAAATACCTTTCCCCATAGAGCCCCGTCACAGTTTAGACCCAGCCAGGAGCTGAGCACTCTGAGTCTGCTCACCTGCTGCCTCCCACCCCCTGTATGGGAAGGAGAAGAGGGAGGAGAATACAAAACCCTGTGGGATGAGACAAGGAAAATTGAATACAAAGCAAAAGGAACAGCAATAACAATAATATCAATGACACACTATACAAAGTAAATGATGTAGACTGCACAGACCATGTTAGATCCAAGCAACAGTGCCAATAGAGCCCGACCGAGCGGCCGTGGCTGCCTGTGCTTGGCCCTTTTGTAGCAGGCATGATGTCAGTATGGTATCAAATAGCCCATTGGCTGGTTCCGTCGTTTATCCCAGCTTCAGCTCCCTCCTAACCTCTGGTGAAAATGAACCCTAAACTAGTTGAACCAGAGCAAGCCCTTAGTACTGTTATGGACATGTTTCTGAGACAAATTGACTTTAAAATTACAATTAAAAAACCAAACAACAAAACAAACCCCAAAACATACTCTGATCTGGTCTGAAATGAGAGTGTTGAACACTTCACAGAATCACAGAATCACAGAATGACAGGGGTTGGAAGGGACATCTGGAGATCACCCAGTCCAACCCTCCTGCCAGAGCAGGTTCACCTTCAGCAGATTACACAGGACAGTGTCCAGGCATCTTTTGAATGTCTCCAGAGATGGAGACTCCACAGCCTCTCTGGGCAGCCTGTTCCAGTGCTCTGTCACCCTCAAAATAAAGAAATTCTTCATCATGATTAGATGGAACTTCCTGCGTTCAAGTTTGTGCCCGTTACCTCTTGCCCTGTCACTGGGCACTACTGAAAAAAGTCTGGCCCCATCCTCCCAACGCCTATCCTTTAAGTATTTATAAGCATTGATAAAATGTCCCCCTCAGCCTTCTCTTCTCTAGGCTAAAAAGCCCCAAGTCCCTCAGCCTTTCTTTATAAAAGAGATATTCTAGCCCCCTAATCTTCTTTGTAGCCCTTTACTGTACTCTCCCCAGCAGTTCCCTGTCCCTGAATTGTGGATCCCAGAAGTGAGTACTCCAGATGAGACCTCACCTTCACTCTCAACATCCTCTTTTGGCTAATGAAAACAGTTCAAGCCATATTTTGGCATGTGTTACTTATCACATGTGTTCTTCTGCACTTTGTTCTTTCTCTAATGCTTAGACTAGACACTTGGATTGAAAGAGGGGGGAGTGCTATTGGACAAGCAGCTTAAACTACATGAGTAGAGGAAATGGTTACTTTTGGAAAAGGGCAATGGTGAGGAAAAGTTAAGATACACAAATGCATATAGAGGGGGCTGTGTTAACATACTTCTGTACATCTGCTACTGACATTCACTTACTCCTTTCTGAAGTCTGTGGTGATCAAGTAACTGATATTAAAATACTCCTATCAAAAAAGGGTAGAATAGATTGGCATATCACACCTCTGCTTTTTATTTTAAGGTTAGGAACACTGTAATGTTTCGTGGGTAACAGCTCCTTTTGTGTGTTTTCAGGACCACAGTGGGGTTGCATAAACCCAGAAGACTCAAACCTGGCACCTGCAGAGGCTCCAAGGTCTTTACAACACCTGCTGAGCCCTCCTAAGGCACGAGTGGAAATGCAATAGAGGAGGGAATTACTCCCTGCAGAAGCAAAGCCAGCTGCTCCTTTCCCTCCATGCAGCACAGCCCAGCAAGATCCTGGCTCCACAGAAATTCAGAACTGTGCTCCTGAATTTCCCTCTCTGCTTCCAGTCTTAATCCTTACAAATGCTTCACACAAGAATATTCACAAAAACTTTCAGCAGCATCTAAAACCCTAAGCAGTTGCCCAGTGAAGAGTTTTTAAGCACATTATCAGCTTTACAGGAACTTCAGGGTCAGAGCTGAGAATTTTCATTAGGGAATTGATAGTGATGCTTTTATCTGCCTCCCTTTTATACATTGTTGGTAGCATATAGATCTGGCCTAAAAGTGAATGTCAAGACCTTCCTGCTAAACATCCTTTCATACCTAAGTGGAAATATTTGCTTTGTTGTATTTAAGGAAATTTTCAGTTCTTCTTTTCTTCCATGTATTTTCTGACAAAATAAATTTTGAAGCCCAGATCTTTTACTCTAGCCAGACAAATCTTACCCTAATCTCATTAGGATATTTGGAAAATTGTTTAGAAAGGCTAATGAGTTCAATAAATATGCATGAGTATAATTGTCCTTCACTGTCTTCAAAATGCAAGTAACTCACTAGTTACCAGCCTACCTGCAGAATTTCAGGGACTAGTTGTTAGGAATCCAATCTCTTCTTGTATCAAAAGTAGAAATGAGCTACTGAGAGTAACTGCTCAGATACCCATGGAACAGGTTTCTGTGAACAAAGGCGAGATGAAGTTTGGTGTTAATTCAGCTCAGCTCTGTCTTGCCTTGACAGACCCTTATCTGTGATGACTCATGGCGGGCTGTCAAAACTGACCCATCCCTGAGTTATCCAAAATGATTAAACAGGCAACAAAGGACTAAAACCTGAATGGAACCCAAATAGCCAACATTTTGCCCTGAGTCTCATTTCAACCACTATTCTTGAGATACAGCATTTGTATGCTAGACATCACAAAATTAGAACTAGTAGGGTGCGCCCATGAAAAGATAAGGGAAAATGGGGAAATCCCATTCTACCACCAAGGATAAACATTTTAGATAGTCCAATTTCCTCAGGCATACCTCTGGTCTCCCCCCATCCCATCCTTACAGCATAAAACCTGTAAGCTTTTGGGTAGAACTAGGAGAAGTTTTTGCAACAATACAGCTGGGCTGTAGGAGATCCTTCCCCGCCTTGTTTGAGATGTCGGGTGAGGATATTTTCCCTTGGGATTGAGACCTCTCACCTGAGAAAATGTAAGTGATTAAGAAACACACGTGTGGTATTTGGCATGCTTTAAGATTGTAACCTAGCACACTTTCTACTTGTAGTAGTACATTTCCAGGTACTACTACAAGTAAATCACTTAGTTTTGTATTAATGTATCCTGTATATTGCTTTTTAAATTCCCATAGTGCATTCTTATGTTGTACCCATAACACCTGCAGTAGTGACGTATCAGATGTGTGAGTGAAGCTCAAATAAATAGTTTGAACCTTGCAGTGAAGTCCCTCTCTCTGTCACAGTAACATAGATACGCAAGCCCGAGATACTGTGCTTACTGAGTCAATTCAAGCATGAATGTAGTAAAATAATTTTCACACCTTTTCAGAGGTGAGAATATATTTAGAAGCACTTTAACAAAAATATGAAGTGTATTAAATTCTTTTACGTAAGCAACAACGACAGAAAAGTGCCTTTCTAACCAGTAAACACAGAGGTGCTTCTCTATGGTTTTTCAACTTGTCTGATTTTAACAGGCAAAGGAGAATGGATGGCTGCCTACATACTGGACAGGTGAGGGAATGTGGTGGGTTTACCTTG
>VYZX01018473.1:1573-12664 GCA_013401335.1 Brachypteracias leptosomus
GCTGGTGAAGGGTCTAAAGCACGTGTCTTACAAGCTGCAGCTGAGGGAACTGGGGTTGTTTAACCTAGAGAAAAAGAGGCTGAGAGAAGACTTTATTGCTCTCTACAACTACCTGAAAGAAAGTTGTAGCCAGGTGGTGGTCAGTCTCTTCTCAAAAGAAACAAGCAACAGGACAAGAGGAAAGAGCCTCAAGTTGCACTAGGGAAGGTTTAGGCTGGATATTAGAAAAAATTTCTTCACCAAAAGGGTTGTCAAGCACTGAAACAGGATGCCCAGGGAAGTGGTGGAGTCACCATCCCTGAAGGTATTTAAAAGATGTGTAGATGTGGCAGTTAGGGACATGGTTTGGTGGTGGTCTTGGCTATCCTAGGTTAATGGTTGGAGTCAATAACCTTAAATGTCCTTTTCAAACTAAATGATTCTATGATTAACAAAAATAGGTAATAAGTTTAATTACCTGTGACAATAAATAAATCTTTAACTGTTTGTTCTCTGAGTTGCTGTCTGACAAGCCTCCACTTGGTTCAAAGAGCTAGCTAGTAATTTTGATGACATAACCATTTGCAAGAAACCAGCACAACAGAGTATTTTGATGAGACCTCCTGACAAATCTCTTCTAAAAAAAGAAGAAAAAAAGGTACTTCTGACTTTAAAGACAGTCTTTTAAGCATAACTATCACCATTATGACACTCCCTCTGACCCTGAGATTCAATTATGTACACCATTTCTTCAACAAAAAAGCCACCAACATTTACTGGGAGATACTCTCATCTCTTCTAACCCCAATGGTGACAGGCCCTGCTCTCTGTGCCTCAATAGGGATGAACTTAATTGCTCTCTGGATATCACACAGGACATTCTGGAAAACCAAGACACTTCTTAACATGTGACAGTATTGTGGTTTACAATCTCATGCCATCCACAGGTGACAAAAGCACTGTATGTTATCCAGATACTTCAAATCACATTCATCTAAGGTAAGGTAGAAATTAAAATAAATAAATTTATTCATAATATAAAACCAGACAATATAATTTCAATTTTTTTTTGGTTGGTTGGTATTTTTTGGTTTCTTCACATCTTTATTAAGGAATACTAGCATACTTATACTAGGGTTACAGCAGAAAATTGTCCCTTTCCCTCAGTGAGCTTACTTGCTGTTTCCTTTTAGACAAGATGTTAGCTCAACTTCTGGCCTTCACATACCCTCTCCCTTTGAGGCAGTGAGAGCAGTTTTCATAGGTATGAAAATGTCACTCACAGTAGAAATTGACTCCTGTCAAAGGAACTATATTATACCAGTGCAAAGCACTCTTCTTTCCCCACAGGCACAGCTGGCATTCTTCAGTAAGGAATATAAAACACAGCACCATGTGTAAGAGTCAGTCCGTACATTAAAATCACACATGATACAAACGTAGAACACATTAACTGCATGGAGCTCACTACTGTAATCAGGCAAGACAGACAAGTAACCAAGATGTAGTGAGTTGGGATATCCTTTTGGATATGCTTCAAAAAACCAAACACACACACATCTGACATAAAATAGAAATGCTTGAAGCAATGGAACAGGCATCTCCACATGCTTGAAGAAACTGCAAACTATGAGAAATCAACAAATGCATATATATGTAACCGTACACATACATTAGGACTTGGCCCATTAAGGTCTGTCTGTTGTTATAAATAGGAAACTATACATCATATAGTTCATATTCACCACTTGCATTTTGAACATTCTAGAGGTTTGCGTTTGCTTTTTCTTTCTAAAAACATATGCAACATTGTTTTTATAGTTGTGTTACAAAACAAGTTTCAATTATAGAAGATGTCTAGGCAACACAGCCATTTGGCCAAACAAAAGCTTTCTTAACTCCTGAAGTGTGACAGCAAATCAAACCAACCAACCCAACAACAAAAATCCCACCAACAGAAGTAATCAAGGGGTATATACCATCTATTAAAAAATGCATGCATAAAGGAGAGATCTCACAATAAAGTTTAGTAGTATAATACTCCTATTACAAGCAATATATGGGTTAATTCATTCTGTATATTGATATCTTGAATCTCTCAAAACTAAACAAAGCCCATCCTCCACAGAGCAAATATCATCATAACAGTTTTCCAGGGCCCTGCAAAAAGCAGAATATAAACACAGAAAACCTCACATCTGGATGGCAGAGCAGAAAAACTATTATCTTCAAGACAAACCAATCCATTAACTTTCCATTAATAACTTGTAAGCAATTACCATCATCATCCAAGACTAAAGCAAATATATACATGAAGTGCTGTTTGGTTCTGTAAACTGGCATTCATTCTATGACTGATAATGATCATCCAAAGTATTTTCTAATAGAAAGTATTAAATAGCTACTTTCATAAAATCCATGTTTCTTATGTTTCATTCCACATCTGGGTTTTCTATTAACCTTTTAGAGAGTTCTATAATATAACATATCTTTTACCTTCCATCCTTCAGCTGGAGAGCTCTCAGTCCTGCCAGTATGGCATCTTTATCTATGCGACTTAAATCATCTCCAAGAATAAGCAGACATGACAGACCTGTGTAAGTCATTGCTATGTGCCCACTGTCATAGGGATGAAATATACCCTAGAAAAAAGGGGGGGAAATTAAAAATGTTGAAACATTGTAGGACTTTATGCTACAGTCAAACATTAATTTTTTTTAAAAAAAAAAAAAGGTAAACACCGTTCTTTTCCCTTCACTCCTTATGGTTAAACCGAAGGCATCCCACTTCAGATTTTCTAATCAACCTAAACAACCGCACAGGTCTGCCACCCTTGTGAACAGCTGGTCAATAGGAAAAAACCTTTGCCAAGAATGATATTTATGCAAGAGTTAGGCAAAATGATGCTCAACTGCACCTAAGTTTATCCTGACATGCCCCTGGGCCTTAGCTTCCTGGCAGTTGGGTAAGCACTATTAAACAGTGAAACCTCTGGAGGCCCTTTCAGCAAAGATTTTGCAAGCTAACGATCTGTAGAAAGCAGTGTGAGGGGTTATTAGTAATCTCTCTGTCAATTAAAGCAATACCAAGTTAGCCTCTCATCTACTTTCACCTCTAGTTTAAAACAATCAAGAGCTTAAAGTATTTACACAGCAAATTATTTCAACTAAGCAGCTAAAACTAGAGTTAAATGCTGACCAATCACACAATACAAATCACAGTTAATGGGCAGGGGATTGATACAGTTGTGTCAAAATTAGTGTTTTTCCTTCTGATATTTTATAGGCATATCCTAGACAGTACCACTTCATGAAAACAGAAACAACATGAAATATGACGATTCTGGATACTCAGGATGTTTCAATCTGGAGCAACTGGAATATAACTGTTTTAAACAGGATAAAAGCTATTTCATACTGAATAGTAGAGAAACAACTTTTTAAATCACATTTTACTAGCATTATTGCCTAGTCAGTTGCCTTTTTTATTTTGCAATTAATCTTAAAAACATATGCAAAAAGCAGTACAAAATCAAATCTAAGATTATGTTCAATGTAACCGGTATTTTTCAGGCAAGTCATGTCACACTTATTTCCAAAGCCAAAAAGCTTTTCCTTCTAGTAAGAAACTGGGAGAAACATTCTTATTGCCCACAAGAAAGCAAGGGACTGTTCTCACTCAAGGAAATCAAACACATTTGGGAAAGGGAGGCAGAAAACAAGGTGAAAGTGGCTGCATCAGGACTGAAAAAGCTCTAGCTATGGAACAGAGAAGGGGAACAAAGGAGTGAGCACTGACAGCTGCACCTCCTCCCCCTCATTTCCAGCTCTGGCCCCTCTGTTGAGAGGAGGGCTCCAATCTCAACAGCCCCCAACACTGTCAAGGCTGGGCCAGCCACTAGATAAAGGGCAGATGCTCTCTATTAACCTCTCTCCATTTCGCAAAAGGGAAGAGAAAGGAAATAAGGGAGAGAGAAATGTATTGAAAAAAGAAAAATAAAACTGCATTAATGGAAATAACAACAATAAAATGAAATATATACAAAACCAATATTGAACGCAATCCCCCTGATGGCAATTATGTCACTGTCACCATTGATGCTGTGGAACAGGCACTGGGGAAGTCCCAGACTGGACTCAGTGGCAGATGGGAACTGATTCAGAAGCTGGATTCAGGAACACAAGGATCAGGATCAAAGGCACAACTGATGGAGTCCTTCTCGGACACCAGCCATTGAAGAAGACATCTTGAACCTTGTGATCTCTTAGCTTTATACTGTATGTGATGTATATGGAATACCTTGTTGGTCAGTTTAGGGTCACCTGTCCTGTCCGCTACTTCCCGCAGGTCTGGCATTTTAGTTGATGCACCCTCAACAAGGCACACAAGATTTAGCAATGACCTTGGTCTCCATGGGAGCAAGTATAAGCAAGAGCCTTTCTGCACACCAGTCCTTGGTACTAGAAGTAGACACTGTCTGCAAAAATATGCCATTAACTTCAGAAAGTACAGTTAGAACAGACTTAGCTGAAAAGTAAAATCACTGAACAGTACTAGTTCTGTTCTACTTCAAACCAGAACTCGCACATACCCCTGAGCTACCAGTGCCCTCATCACTGTCTCCCACTCTGCACATTCTCCAGTCACACAATCATAGTGGTGGAGGCTGGCAGGGAGCTCTGGATGTCATCTGGTCCACAGTCACCTAAAGCCAGATGCCCAGGACCATGTCCTGATGGCTTCTGATTATCTCCATGACTAGAGACTCCATCACCTCTCTCGGCAACCTGTGCCAGTGCTTGGTCATTCTCACACTGAAAAAGTGTTTCCTGATGTTTGGGAGGAACTTCCTGTGTTTCAGTGTGTGCCCACTGCCTCTGCTCCTGTCACTGGGCATCACTGATAAGAGCCTGGCTCTGTCCTTTCTGCACCCCCCCTGCTGTTGTATATATGTGTATATATGTATTTCACATATGCATACACACAGAGAGATAATGTATATATGTGAAATCTCCCTGAGCCTTCTCTTCTCCAGGCTGAACATTCACAGCCCTCTCAATCTCCCCTTGTAGGAGAGGTGCACCAATCCCCAACAGGCTTCCCTATGGGACACCCCACAGATGGAGGAGAGATTTGCCCTCAAATAGCTTAGAAAAAGCTACTGTGGTCATGAAACATGTTTTTCTGACTTGGGTGGATGACAAGCTCTAATCCCTGAAGGAACAACTTGTCCTATCATACCAATTTTACAGAATTGAAATCTAAGAGAACCAAAAATCTTTGTTTCAGAATACCTTCCCCTTAAAAATTTCATTATAATCAGCTTAACCCTTGTGATGTATCAACTTATTTCAAATGGAAAATTCTGCTCCAAAAATTCAGACATAAATGGTGATACAAGTTTGCTCTGACACAGAGAGGTATTCAGTTTAATGTAATTGATTAATTTACTTTTAAGTAATGCAAGTCTCTGCTCTAAAAAGCCAAACTTGAAACAGTTATTCCCCTAAAAAGATTCTCAATGTGCCAGCTCTGTAGCTGGGACATCCTTTATCAGATGCAGTGGGAAACATGGTGACCAAGGATGAGGAAAAGGCTGAGGTGCTGAATGCCACCTTTACCTCAGTCTTTAATAGTAAGAGCAGTTGTTCTCTGAGTGCCCAGCCCTGTGAGCTGGAAGACAGGAGAGGGAACAGAATGAAGCCCCCATAATCCAAGAGGAAATGGTCCGTGACCTACTACATCACTTAGACATACACAAGTCTATGGAGCCGGATGGGAGCCACCCAGGGGTACAGAAAGACCTGGCAGAAGTGTTCACCAAGACACTTTCCATCATTTACTAGCAGTCCTGGCTAACCAGAGAGGTTCCAATTGGATGGAGGTTAGCAAATGTGATGCCCACCTACAAGAAGGGCTGGAAGGAGGAACCAGGGAACCACAGCCCTCTCAGTCTGACCTTGGTACCAGGGAAAATTATGGAGCAGATCATCTTGAGTGCCATCAAATGGTACATACAGGACAACCAGGTGAACAGGCCCAGTCAGCATGAGTTTATGAAAAGCAGGTAAAGGAAGGTCCTGCTTGACTAACCTGATCTCCTGAGTGGTGGTTAAACTACTGAATGGAGTTAAATCCAGTTGGCAGCTAGGCACAGGTGGTGTTCCCCTAGGCTCACAATTGGGGCTAGTTCTGTTTAATATCTTTATCAATGATCTGGTGAAGGGATCAAGGGCACACTCAGTAAGTTAGCAGATGACACCAAGTTAGGCAGGTGTGTTGATCTGCTTGAAGGTAGGGATGTTCTACAGAGGGATCTGGACAGGCTGTCTGAGGCCAACAGCATGAGGTTCAACAAGGCCAAGTGCCAGGTTCTGCACTTGGGTCACAACCCCATGCAATGCAACAGGCCTGGAGAAGAGTGGCTGGAAACCTGCCAGGAGAAAAAAAGACCTGGGGTTTCTAGTTGACAGCAGGCCAAGTATCAGCCAGGAAGACTAGGAAAGTGATTGTCCCCTTGTACTCAGCACTGGTGAGGCCACACCTCAAGTACGGTGTTCAGTTTTGGGCCTCACTGCAAGAAGGACATTGAGATGCTGGAGTGTACCCAAAGAAGAGCAATGAAGTCCATGAGGGGTTGAAAGCATAAGTCTTATGAGGAGCAGCTGAGGGAATTGGGGTTGTTTAGCCTGGAAAAAAGGCAGCTGACGGGAGACATTATCACTCGCTATGACTATCTGAATGAAAGTTGTAGCCTGGTGAGGGTTGGTCTCTTCTCATAAGAAACAAGGAACAGGGCAAGAGAAAACAGCCTCAAGTTGCACCAGGGAAGGCTTATATTGGATAGTAGGAAAAATTTCTTCACCAAAAGGGTTGTCAAGCACTGGAACAGGCTGCCTAGGGAAGTGGTTCAGTCACTATTCCTGGAGGTATTTAAAAGATGCTTTAGATGCAGTGGTTAGGGACATGGTTTAGTGGTGGACTTGGTTATGCCAGGTTATTGGTTGGACTTCTTACACAGTGTCTTTATAAAGTAACTGAAACTTCTGGCTTCACAAGATTTAATTTTTTAAATTGTATTTTTCTATACACATGCTAATTCCATGTTGTCTGTAAAGCTTTGGTAGTCTACAAACCTGTTTAAATGACTAGGCCTTTATTTTTTAACAAATTCTCTCTTTTAATATTTACACTACATTACACTATTACTCACAGCAGTAAAAACAGGCTGCAGAGTGTTACAAGTACAGGCACTGTATGCTCATGAAACTTAATACCATCCTCCCCAAACAAACTGTATCAATCACTGTACCTGGACAAGGTACAAATTCTATCTGCACCTCCTTTTCTGTGTAAACATTTCAACAGGCAGCAGTAGTACACTGCTTTTCTCAGTACAGTTTCAATAACGCCAGAGCTGCATAAAGTTTTGCAAGTCTGATAGTTTTAACAAAGAGCAAACTATACTTTTATGTTTCATATAAAGCAAACAATAGCATCTGCTGACTGTACATAAAAACACAAAGTTAAGAGCTAAATTAGTGCTGCCATCTGCTTCTGTCCTTGAGCATCAAACAAGTATTAGATACAAGTAATGCAGAAAAGACTGTTAGGATACATGATTTTCAAATGTCATTTATGTGGTGAATTAGAGAGATGGTCTCAGCAATCAAGAACAGCTGCTCATAGGTCACACAACTATCTTTACTACTAATAGTTTTCTCTTAGCACAGGATTGTCATGTGGCAAGTAACTGTTTTATACAAAAGTTGTTTTACTACTATTTTGATATGTAATTACTAAAAAACTCAGCGGAAGTGAAAAAGGGTCCAACATACTGGTATGTAGCCAACATCTTGAGAACATTTGATTTAGGGCCAAAAAGAACAACAAACATGGCCAATATTTCAATAAAATTAACCACAAAAGAATCAGAATCCAATGAGATCATACAGGAATTACTACAAGGCATACACAGAGGCCAAAATGATGTTTCATATGTGTAATCACTGTAGGATTTTCAAAGCTTCGAGAGTAATAGAACTTTGTTCATCACATGTGGTTTTAAAAAACCCCCACAAAAATAACATATACTTATTCACCAGAAAAAGAATATATTCTGTATGCTAACCTTAACTGTTCCAATTTTAAGCATACTGGAATTCACTTAATCTTTTAGGTTCTATGTAATTATTTCAAACTCCTTGTGATATTACTTATCAAACTTTATCTTGTATCTACATACAACAATACACCATTCACTTCACACACTAATGCACCAAAACATCCGAGCCCAAGTAACAGGATGTTTCTGAGGGGACAACAATCAGAATAATTGGACATTTTGGATAAAAAAAAAACAACAACAAAACCCTCACCCAAGAAAACAATGCATAAAAAAAAGGGGAAACGTTGAATAAAACTGAGAATTTGTAAACTTGCAGAAACTGTCCCTGTGACAATTTGATATCACAAAGTAAGACTGGAATGGCTTTTCCAAATGCAAAAGACTGCAGTAGGTCTCAAAGGTTTCATCAGATAACTGCCAATAGTTCCAAAATTTGCATGGCTGGGAGGAAGTGTTGTCAGACTGTCAGACATTGTGTATGAATTTATCCCAAATTTATCAAAAACACCATAGTCAATTTTTAACTGACACCTTCAGGGTTAAAAAGAAGTTCCTTTTTAAGATCTGTATTATGAACAAAGCCTACTTTTATTGAAATAACTATTTCTGTCTCAGAGAGACTGCAGACTAAAGAATAGCAGCAAGTAAGCAAACTGTCAGCTTAAGCACAAAAAAACCCACTGCCACCACCACCTCAAACTGTGAGCTTCATGGGAGAAGGACACAGAGAGAAACAGAATGAAGTTATTTTAAGAACAGCAGAAGTTACACCTCAAAAACTAGCAACAAGAAAACTGTTAAACTGTGAATTGATTGTTAAATAGACTAAAAAAAAAAAACAAACCAGGGAAAAAACAAACCAGAAGAAACACAATCCATTAAGGTTATGTCTACATGAAGTAATACAACAGGAACGGGTCTGGAAGGCAGAACAGTAGGTGCTGTGGTATTGGTGCCCACACTATATGCATTTCACAATTCATGTCAGCTGTAGTCTGACCCCATGGATTAACAGCCTGCTAATGGAGAATTTAATTCAGAGCGCACCTCTGGTTCAGATTCATTTACAAGGAGCCCAGTTTGTGTGTCTTGCTCTTTTGGAGCAAGCGCATTAAACTGCTCTTATGAAGTGCTCTCTATTATCTGAGCTAATACACTGCTGCAGACAATAATGGGGATATGTCCAGGTCTTGCGTTCTCTAGACACTCCATCTTTTGTGATAATTACAGTTTTTAGGTCACACAGGAAACATAAATTTGGTTTTCAGTGACGATGGAGCAGAATAGTTCTGCTTAACACTTAAATTAACACTTAAAGATGCAAGGCGAAGGGAAGATTTCAAACACTTAATTGTGGTTCAGTGACATGATAATGTTCCTTATCACATTATCCAGAACAGCTATTTAAAAATAAATCATGGTCACCAACAATTCCTGTTGACCACTACAAACAGGACTAAGAAACTCTCTCTGCTGCAAAAGCATCAGCAAGACCTATCCAAACACTACTAAAGAACACTACTAACCATAATCCCACACAGGCAGAGTCACACTTTCAAAAACGCTTTCTTCTCACACCTGGCATCAGTTACAAACACAGATTGTTTCAGCCTTGAGAAAATACAATGTTGTGTCAGGAAAACAAAAGAGATCTTTTTTCCCCAAGTGAAAGCATATGTTAGCTATTGCAATCTCACATAACAGTTCCAGGTATTGGCTTTCAATTTAGTCCCTAAAACTGTTTCATAACAATTTAAAGATATTGAAAAGATCTCAGCCTATTTGAAGCTCTAAGGAGAGTGTTCACCTCTACACTAAAAAGCTAGTTTAAACTCCAGTAACACCAAATCAGTGAGACTGCGGAACCTGGAGCCATTTCAGAAAATAACTGTTATCTAATTTTAAATGATACGTGTTTAAATATAGTGACATGCTTGGCCTTCATTTATAGTTAAGACATTAAGGCTGCATGTGGTGATCTGGTCAAGTGGATATGGGTTTGCTTTACTTTTGCTCCAGTCCCCAAACCAAAACCACATCAGCTATCCTGGTTACACTTCATAAAGTTGGAAATTCCAACATATCTCTTCTTTTTTTGTGTTATTTTGAAGGGTTTCTAGTGACAGAATAGATTTAGCTATGTCCAGTATGGCACTTCCTCAGAATTCAAGAATGAAATCACTGTAGTGGCAGGTAATAAGTAGTAAGTCAATGCAAATCCAAAACACCTACAGGCTTTTTAAATAATGGTTTTTGAAGACAGATTTAATAGAACATTTTGAAATGATGAATAAAGAAAAATGACAAGACCTTAAACACAATTCAAAGCCATCGCTGTGGATTTCCAAGTCTCTATTTGAGTTATTTCAGAACACTTTAGGACAACAGTGCCGGAAATACTTTAAAGCTTTGTAACCAATAAATCAAGTAGATCTGATCCCTCTGATACAGATAAAATGAAAAAAGTATTGCAATGCTTGAATAAAAAGCACATCCATCTGCAAAGGGTTTTCTAGAGATAGTGACTTTGTAGCAATCTTCCACAGGCTACAATTCCCACCCTTTTGTTCCTTCTACAGATTGGCTAGCACGTTATGAAACACTGATAGGAAACAACACATTTCCTGAAAAGAGAATATTTAAGTATGAAGCATGCACTATTGGAAGTTGAGAGTTAAATCAGAAGAGCAGAAAGTGCTGGAAAGGGATAATGACACTCTGCTAAGCTTATGGACTTTGTCTTCAGGGGCCTTTACAAGCTCTCAGAACTATATCCAGAACTCACTCTTCAAGCTTTATGCACTGGGGAGAATTTGAAAAAGGTTCCCAAAAGCAGGCACTAATTTAATTTACTACACCACAAGGCACTGATCCAAAACTTTGAGGAAATATGGAGGAAAGATTTTTATTATTCCAGTTTGGTAAAATTATGTCTTTATCCATTTTATAATGCTCTTATACCACAATAATAGCATGACAATCTC
>VYZX01018473.1:12791-24046 GCA_013401335.1 Brachypteracias leptosomus
CACAATAATAGCATGACAATCTCCACTTCTTTAGGTGACTTTTATCAAAGGCAACCATCTCCCTCCTGAGTAAAACCAGTCTTTTTCTTATGCAGCTATGCTGGAATTACCATCTACTATTTTTTCTTTCAACTTCATTTTTAACAGAATATCCCAGCAAGTCACCACTACAGATCCCAAATTACTTTAAGCAGAATTTTCCTTTTTTCCTTCAAGCTGAGTGGTTGGATTGCCACTGAGGTTTATTCCAATTAAAACAGATGATTATTTCATCACGCTACTAGAGTACAAGCTCACTGCAGACATCATCTGTAGTGTAAAACAGGATAAATACCAAAGCAAACCAAGAGACAAATTACCTTGCCTGTCACATGCTGCTGTAGCAACCAGTGGAGAGATTCAAAAAGCCCTCTTCACAATTATTGTTCCCTTGTTAGAAAGTGTCACCTCTGAATATTACTGCTATGAGTACTTGGCTGATTTGCTATGCAAAGAGGCAGATGCAATTATCACTCCAATGCACATTTACATTCCCACAAGTTATTCAGAGCATAGTTATGCTTTTAGAAGTAAACAAAAATAAGGCCAAACCAGGCTGCTATACTACCTTCACATGTAAGCTAGTTCAAGCATTTTTACTAGTGTATTAGATGCCCTTCCTTGCTTTCAATTTCAGATCCCAAGATTCATTAATTTGTATTTAAAATCTTACTATCTGTCCACTACAAAAATCAATTACTTGATAATGTAGTGCTCTTCCAGACTTTTCATCCACTCTTTAGTGAAATTTGACTCTTCAAACAGAACGGAACTACTGTACCTTTCACAGTCCTTCCCACCTACTGGCCTCTACCTCCCTCTTCCAACCATATCAGACCTTCTGCACCTCTCCTACAGTCGCAACAGACAAGGCTCTGCTATATTTAGGTGGATACCAGGTGCAATCAAATGCACACATTTCATTATAGGACAAGGAATACTAAAGAACAGCATGTGCTGCACCACTCAATATGCAGCTATTCTGCCCTTCTCTATCAGGCAATAGCTTTTGAGTTAGAGAAGTTTCCCTCCTTCACTAACAGATCAGAGAAGGAGAGTGCACACAGGCAAGCCACAATTGGTATGTTAATTTTTCCACTGCCCTGGAAACTCAAGCCTAGCATTTTAGTATGTTTCTCATGCATGTTTCTTAATACACTGAAATGTTTGCAGAGCTTTTAACAGTGCAAAAATCCCCGCTTTCCAGATATTCTGTAATTATACGGTTAATACAATAAAAAAATAAACAAGATCATTTGTTGCCTAATTGAAAATACTTCTCACACACACATATACTTAACTGACCCTGGAGGGACTGAATGGCAGGCCTATATGTGAAGAGCCTCTGAATCCACAGCAATTCAGGTTTGATCCTGGAGAGAAAAAAAAAAAAAAGACTCAACTAACTTGCTTTGCTGAAACACTCATCATAAGTCATAAACCATAATTCTCTAGTCAAGATCAAGACTGGTTAGTTCAACAATATTCAAAGTATTACTACAGTTTGCATGCATCTTTCAGTATGTTCCCAATCTAAGTTTGTTATCACTCTGATAGAAAAAACAAACCAAAGAATAACACAAGCAAACTTGATCCTGCTGTAATGACAAACCAAGAGAATTTCTATTTGGTGGAAATACAGTGTTCATATCAGCACAGAACCCTTCCATGCTCAGAAAAATAAAAGAAGATTGCTACCCTGGAAAAGCTCCCAGAGTTGACAGATTTTTTAACTTCTCTGGATTCCTGCCTGGTAATACCATCTGTTTCCCAAGCAGAATTGTTTTAAGATACTTTGCAACATGTACAAGGACAAACAAACTGTTCACAGTTTTAAGTTAGCACTGATCTAACTCAATACTGTCAAGATTGAAATTATTAAAATATTGTGAGAGGCAAATTTTTAACTGGAGCCATTTTTCTGTCACTCAAAACACAGGAACATTGTAGCTATCAAACATTTCTGTTAGTGTTTTAGAATAATTTGTTTTAAATGCATCACAGTAACTGAGCAGGTAGCATACAGAAGTGAGCAGCACAAGCACACGTCAGGTTCGCAGTGCCAAACTCTGCTTCTGCGAGGCAAAAACTCAATTTCTTTACTCCTCAGTCTCTGAAAGTAATGTTGTAGTCCAACAGCACACGGGTGTTAATAAATTCTGTTCCTCCCTGTTTCATGTTGCAAGAGGTTCCAGAAAGCACAATAAACACTAGTCTTAGGAACTAATCTAAGGTCCTGAAGGACACTGCCCCAAAAGCATCACAATTTGAAAAAAGATACAACGTGAATGAAACATTAAGAGACCTGGAATTCCTACTTCTTCATATCATATTTCCTAGGTGACATTGTGGAAAAGTCACCATTCACCTGGCCCGTTTTCAGTAAAAATGAGTCTGTCTTAAGTGCTTAAGTAAACTATAAAATTCACTTTGAAACAGCACTGATGTGGAAACCCTTCATTCCTAAAAGCATTGCTAGCCCACCTGCACACAGATGTTCTGGCCTGATGCAAATGAAAATGTGCTACAATTAGGACTGCTCTGCAGCCAAACAGAACCCAGCTGCTAGTTGCTAGATGGAAGGATTCATCCCTGAAAGACTGATCCCCATCACTGGCCTTTTACATTGTAGCTTATAATTATCAACATAGAAATGGCAGTATGAAACCCAAGTTCAGTGTGCTGATAGTGGGTCACTATGATTGGCTTCTGACTTCATAGCAACTATAAAAAAAGAGAGATTAAAAACAAAGTACATGAAGGAAATCAGGATCTATTATTTCCTTTAGCTATTCAATTTTTGTGTAACATTTGGAAACTTTTCTTATACTACTACCAATGAAAACCCAGCATCGGTAATTTTAAAATGCTGGATTTTTAACTATATTGCTAATATATTTAAAATATATTTTGACTCTTTATGTCAGTGACTTCTGATCTCGCATCCTAGACTTTATACACTGGCTCCTAGAAAAAACAGAAGAACAGCATGACTTCAATGACCTTATTACTGCATAATCTTTAAAGGGAATTTCATCCCCTCCTCCTAAAGAAATACTTGCCATTAATATGAATGCACTAGATACTTCCTAGACCTTCAGCATTACTAGTGAATTGCTAAATTTCTAGTTACAGTTCTTGAAATAAAACATAGAATGCTGAGCTGATAAAGGAAGCGTTAAACCAGGAAGTGAAATCAGCTCACTTACAATCAGAAGACTCTGGCACATTGACCTCATGTCTCAATTATTTTTTTCAGCTTCCTGTGAATATGCAAGTTTAAAACCAAACATAAACCAAAGAGGAATTAGGGAAAAAATAGTCTTCCAGTTTATGCACATCACCTCATTTTCTGTGAAGCTGGTTTTACTATTTTGTTACAAAGTATTTGCACTTCTTATGTAAAAGCTTAGTAGTGAGAATCGAACTCTTGCCTACTTTCCCGATCTACAGAATCCCATGGTCCTGGGGCCTGTCAGAATCAGAAATAGAAATTAAACATACCCTAATTAAAGGGTAAGATCATAGTTCATTCATGTACCTTGTAAAAACATTGCTGGAGTGACCAGTTCAGCTCCAGCACAATCCACTGCAGCATTAAGTAAAACTGCAGTTATGAAATGGTACCATCTAGTGTTCGCTGAGCTAACCATATTTAACCACTTCAGAGGATTTATTAATACAGAGCAAAGTAACAAACATTTCATCAATCACTGCATGACTACTGCAAGCTGAACAAAACACATCTAGAAAAACTTTTCACACCTGGCAACAAAAAAACCTCAAAAACTAAAGAAAATTGACCCTTTTCCCAAACCAAAAGATTCCACATTTAAAGAGCTGAGACTTTCCTGTGAAGAAAACCACACTACTTGTCTGTGCAGGCCAGAAAGTCCTTAAGATATATAACTGAGCTCCAAGTGATGACCACAGATGGCTTAGTCCGGGAGCTCTTTTGTTACAGACAGGACATTTCTGTTATTTATCTTTTATTATTTGTCTTGCATGGGAAGATTGATAACTTTTAGCAGTACTTCTTCCCATTCAGGTTATCTATGCATTCTTCTGGTTCAAGGGCTTTTCTCATTTTGTGAAGCACAGAAGCCAGCTTACATACATCATTAAAATCTTAATAATAATAATTTTTAAAAATCACAGCCTTAACATAGGCTGACACAGTGGTTATATACAGATATAAGTAGCATAAGCAATACTTACAGAACTAGGGATAAAAACCAATTATTCTTAAAAATCAAAGCACTAGAATGTCATAAAATGCAAAGTTGCATTCTCTAAAATCGAAGTTCATTATACATCCAGATAAATACTTCAAATGTAGCCATTAAGGAAGATCTTTCTGCAGTGAACACACAACACAAAAACATGTGACAGCCACACACCTAAGCAGAGCATTTTCTAAAAGTGCAGGAAAAATAACAATGGTCAAAATCTATGGACTATAAAGCCAAACTATTTTGCAAGAGTTATAGAAGACAGAAGCCCTTCAAATAAGCAGAAGACAGCAATGAGAAGACAGCAAGGATTCAGATAAGGATGGTAGGTTTCTGTGTCAGGGTCAGCTCTCTTGTGTGACTTGCATTCATTCCTAATTAGAATTGGTACTGAGTCAGTTTCTAAAACACTTTAGCTGAAATTATGCTGCCTAAACAGCATTATTTGTTTGAAACAGTTGAAATAAACCCACAGAAGAATACAGTCTATCCTGGCAGACCTTAATCTTTAGTTTCCTTTAGTGCATTTCAGTTAGGCTCACAGGGTATATTTGCTTTCTTTATCAGTGAGATCAAGATTTCATCACTTAGCATTCATGAGCTTTAGTTTCACATAAAAATTTCAAAGGCTACAAACCTCTGAAGCTTTCAATATCCATCAGACATATCACATACCAGTAAATACAAATATGTTACCTAAAACTATCATAGTACATTGTGAGACTAAGAAATATTCTAAAACATCAAATTCTGAACTTTCTACCAGGTTATTTTCCAACTGTAATGATTTTATGATTCTATTACCAAAAGTAGAAGAGCGTAAGAAGAACAGAGTTTTTACAAAGCGATGCGAAAATACAGGATTGGAGGGAAGTTTGCTCTGGTGAAAGGGACAGATTCATCACTTAGCAGAACAGAATGCACTGCCAAAAGCCCTCTCCCCAAAACCACTCTCCTATAGTTTTGTGATGGGATGGACAGCTAGAAAAATGAGGAGGACATCTCAGCTGTGCCCTGGACTGCTAGCCTCAGAATCTGCATGCTGAGATTTACAGTCCCTAGGGAAATCAGTATCAGCTAGGTAGAACCCCACCTCCCCCTGGCCCCGAAAATTACTGTATACTATCAGACAAACAAAAAATGCCTGTTCTAATCTCTCTTTTTGCAAACTTCACTGTTCTTACAGAATACATTCCTGAAGACTGGGATAAAGATCAAGTAGTGAGTAACTCCTAAAACAAAAGCATGTACTCCATGAAAAATTTTTTTTCATGCTAAGGGACAGGAACATTCTCATCATTAAAAAAGTTGTGGAAAGAACTGTGACAAAACCACCTAATTTTCTATAATCAGTACACAACACAAAAAAACACAACAAAATCTACTAGAACTAATCCCTGGGGTGGATTTGATGGTTTGTAAGTCTCCAGAATAAGAAAAAGGATCTTTTAATTACTGTAATAATCAAGCATCAGCAATCTTGACTGCCACATGCTTGCTTCATAAAAATGCTTTTATTTCATAAAAGTGCTTTTGGGTAAGAGACCTTATTCTGTAGCATGTAATTAGAGTAGATATTATAAAGAAACACATAATTTTCTTTCTACAACAATCCAATATATGAAATACATGTCCGTGGTTTTACAAATGGTCACCTGGAATTATAGTTTCTCTAGAGACCAGCCTGAAGCTATCCCCACACCAGCACCTCCTGTCATAAAGCAGCAGTGCCTCACCTACATCTCGCTCCCTTCCACCCCCTCTGCTGCTATCAGCCATTCACCTGCACTGTCACAGGAAAAAAATGCCAATACCAGCCAGCCCACAGAAACAGCATCTGCCTGCCTTCTGTCAAGTTACTGGGAAAGGGACACTGCCTGTGTGCTCACTCTTTGCTTTGGATCTGCTATGCACCTTTTACAAGCTGAGGACAGCTGGGACTATAGCAACAGTATCATTCCTTCTGAAAACCTTAAGTAAATTTAACCTTCACAGACATAAGGAACAGATTTTTCATTTTAAAGCAGGAATTCCCATTTTTCAAAACCTGTTCCAAATACCCACACCTGTGCTCAGAGCTCTTGACATAGCTACAATTAGTGGAAGTCAACATAACCACTACTAGATTTGTAATACTTACATAACATATGTATTTCTTTTAGAACCAGGTGAAACATTCCTCCAAGATGCTTAAAGGTCCAACTTCATTATTTTATACTGTCTTATCTTCCAATGAATTTCATAGCTTAATCTTGTATACATTAGAAAGCTAAATGCTTCTTCTAGCTTTATTTTAGAGGGATCTATTTGTAGGATTTGTTCAACATCACTACCTGATATTATCAGGATAGCATTTCAGGAAGGTCAACCTCGTATTTTATAAAAAACAAGAGCCATCCTCTATTCAAGGTGAAAAGTGAAAGTGAAGATGTTAATATCAATTAAAAAAAAAACTAAAAACTCACTCACTGTCTTCTGTGGGAAGGACCTGAAGGGAATAAATCCATTCTATTATGTCATCTTTGTTCACCACATCTAAGGAATCCAACATATCCAGACCAGAGAGCGCGAAAAATGCAATTGTCAACCTAAAAGAAAAAGATAAGACTTACACTTCCCACCATAAATATCATGGGGAAATTAACAAATGGTTGTAGAAACAGAAATATCATTCTGTTACGAATTCTCAACCTTTGACAGTAGTGCAACACAGAGACTAGCTCAGAAAGCAAGAAATTTATCTACTGAACAAAACTACATTCTCTGTCTCAACAAGGCTTTTCAGATAAGCCATCCATTTCTTTATGTAGTAATGATATGCCAATTCAGATGTTAACCTAAGGGCCTGCTTACCTGAAAAAAAACCAACCCACTACAAAGTAAGCTACAAAGTTATTTCCCCCTTTCCTCCACCCTTGTTATACCCCACCTGGAATACTGTGTCCAGCTGTGGAGCCTGCAGCACAAGGATCTGGACCTGCTGGAAAAGGTCCAGAGGAAGGCCATGAAGATGATCAGAGGGCTGGAGCACCTCTCCTATGAGCACAGGCTGAGAGAGATGGGATTGTTCATCCTGGAGAAGAATCAACTCTGGGGATACCTCACTGCAGCCTTCCAGTATCTGAAGAGAGCCTATAAGAAAGCTTGGGAGGGACTTTTTACAAGGACTTGTAACGACAGGATGAAGGGTAATGGCTTTAACTGGAAGAAGGTAGATTTAGATTAGATGTAAGGAAGAAGTTTTTCACTTGGACAGTGGCGAGTCACTGGAACAGGCTGCCCAGGTAAGCTGTAGACGCCCTAACACTGGAAGTGTTCAAGACTAGGTTGGACGGGGCCTTGAGCAACTCACGTCTAGTGGGAGGTGTCCCTGCCCATGGCAGGGTGCTTGGAAATAGATGATCTTCGAGGTCCTTTCCAACCCAAAGCATTCTATGATTATTAACATATGGAGCACTAGTTCTGTGATGAAGTCTTACATGAAGAATCCCCTAAATATGCAGCAAGTACAAAGTAACCTTAACTGCAGTAAGCTGTCTCTCACTGCTTCTCCAGTTTCAGATGCTTAGAGATGGGTGTCTAACAGCAAGGTTTCCTTTACAGCCAATGAATGTATAAAAGGGACATAGAATTATTTATCATCTATAGGTGCTTATTTCTTGTCTTTTGGTATAAAGAAGCCTAGACAACTAGCTTGTTTAAACATCTAAAATTAAAGCACATCAAATCCAAACATCCAATAAAGGACTAAAGTAGCTAGCATGTTGAATGTCATTCTTTTCTGTAGCTCATTTCCTTCCATAAAGGTGTGCTACTGTATCTGTTAACTAACACCTTTGAGGGTTTTGTTTTTACCTCAAATCATTGCAGTCATCTAGCTTACAGCATGGCTCCTCAAACAGTTGCATAACTTGCTCTGACAGAGCACCAAAGCAATGGCGCTGCATCAGGAACTTCAGGTAGCTTATGACAGAAAATGTTCATGTAATGGTACCTTGGAAGTTCTGACTTAGATTAAAAATTAGCTGGATGTATATTTTTCCACTCACTCTTGCATCTGCCTATCCTTCTAGAAATTCTTGCTTTGCTTTCACCAGATAAGATGATGGATTGTGAAACAGCTGCTACACAGACAGAAACTACAGTTTAGCACGCTAAGGAAAAGCAGAAGTTAATGTCATCTTTCCTTAGGAGCCTAAGTTACAATTTGCAGTTACCTCACAAGCTGGTGAGCCACCCTAGCCATTATCAGCAGGCAGCTCTGAAGATGAGGAGATAAACATGGACAGAAGCCTCTAGAGCCACTTAATTTCTGCATGTGGTTCTGCATCAGAACTGAAACAGCAAGACCACATAAGAAATGGTGATGTCAGTCATCCCAAAACACATCTCCAAAAACATTCTTCTCATTAAAACACAGGAGCCAAGTGACAATGCAGCAGACACTGATCACAATGCAAAGGCACAACCTCAAAGGGTGGCATTCCTACCAGTGGGCTGACCAGTTCCTGTGGTCATCACAAGCAGAATTTAAGCCAACAACTTCTGCTTCAGTACTGTTATCATCTAGGATTGCATAGCACAAGTGGCAGCCACAACTCAGTTGCAACCTAAATGATTCTACGGTTCTAAAATGGCAGCTGCTTAGGCTGACATTACTTGACTTCACACACTCTGACACTCAATTTTTGCACTGCTTTTCATACCACTCTTAGAAAAGAATTGCTTTAATCTACAACCTGCTTGGCTGTTTGGATATTGAAAAATTAACAGTTCCTCTTCAAAATCCCCCTTAAGGGAAGCCTAAGGTCATTGTAAAAAAAATAGCAAAAAAAAAATCAAACATGGAATAGCACACAGCTCCATTACTGCAAGTATTCATGGCAGAAAGTTAAGTATAAACTCTGTAATCACTGGGTTCTAAAATAGGTATCTTTACTATTATTATTACACACTAAGTTTTTGAGTATAAAAAGCCAAAAGAGTATGTTGCACACAAAGGTATTTCTATGTGAAACAAGGGTATCTTTTAAGCTGTAATTTAAGCCATCCAATGACTTAAAAATTTTCCTTCAAAGTGCAAAATTAACACTTCAAGGCTTTATCAATTTTTGCCATCGATAAGACAACCATCACACAAAATCTGACTCTGGATTAACAACCCACTGTTTCAAGCAAAACCACTACTTTTATTACAAAAAACAAGTCATTTACTGTTCAGCTACAGTGAACTGTTTATTTGAAACCTCATGTATATTTTCTGATTTTCACAAACATTAAGCATTACAATCTTTTGCAGAAACTACTTAAAGACATTTTCACACTGTTACCCAGCTAAGCTACTTCCAATGAGGCACAAACAACACGACAACTTCAGCAATGTGGAGTGCTGCAAACTAGGTCCAAACCCACAAGGCTGTACATGCAAGACAGACAATAAATCTTATCTATACTTAAAAAAATATACTAGGTAAACGAATGTAAGAAGTCGTGTGTCCTGCCTGTGTTTGCTCACATAGCAGCCCTCTTTAAGACAACCCCCAGTTTTGGCATCACTTTTGCTGTATCTTTTCTTCATGCCATCTATCACTTTAGTTACTGCATGTGTATTAATTTTGATATTTGGCTTCCTGAATTGACAGCTGAAGTTTAATTGTTAAGTGATCTACCAAAAGCTTACAAAACAGGTTTAATTTGTCTTAAGCTCCCCTCCAAAACTAGCAAGTAAAGACATTTCTGGTGACAGATTCAGGCTCCTTGTCTTCAGGCACGGACAAAGACTACAGTTTCTCAGAAGAATTCAGAAGGCATTTGAAGCGACTTATTTGAGAAACTGAATAAACGTGATACAAAAAGCACCATGAAGTACTACAATCTGAAAGACTTCAGAGACTAGGAGAGTTGCCTTCTCCTGCAAAACCTCACAGTACTGACAATCAGTACACATAAAACACTATCAGATTACTTAAAAGCTACTGCTGCCAATGCTGCATGCAATAGCTACAAAAATAACTGGCTGCTTTGAGCCAATAAGTTGAGTAAAGAATCTGAAATAAAATTTATCATTGTACCTCCTCCCTTATTGTTTGACAAACTACAGCTCAAGGCAGAATAGACCTGCAGTATGGAAAATTTAATCCTTCCTGGAGATAACAAATGCAGTTGTTTCTGTTACTGTACAGTGAACCAAAACCAAACCACTGACAAACTATTTATGAATAAATGATTTACATCTGTGAAATCAAAATTTCTAACTTTCCTCTTGAATAAAATTGTTATTCCACACAGTTCTGTGCTATCCATAGCAGTCCTTACATATTTTTGCCAACCATTTGCACTCTCAACTGAAATAATCCTTAATTTAGCAGGAAGATTTGATCAAGGCTGTTAAGCATTCTTCAGAGTATGACTTTTGCAAGAGATTACGAAGTGAAAAGCACCTGATGATTTCATTAGTTAAGATTTTGAATCCTCTACATGTCTCCAAGTTTTTATCAAGTGGAGTTGACAATCAAATTATTGATCCTCTTGTGCCTCAGATGTACTGACTACCTCACATGAAGGCTTTTAAGAATTTGAAAAAATTACATTCTGAAGCTATTACAGGGACATGTGTCTCTCTAATTGAAACTAAGGCACATACTTCACTAGTACTTCAACTTTTACACTAGTTAATGAAGACATAAATTGTTACATAAACAAGAATCTCCTGCATAATGACTTAGAACTATAAAAGGCCTAAATCATTTGTTTTGATGTCGGCTCCCAGAGCAGATTAAAAGAAGGAAGATTGAAAATAGCTTTGCGGGGACAAGCATTCCCCCGTGGATACTGGGGAGTTTTGAATTAAGTCCGTTTGTGAGTCGGTTCCTTTGAATCAGTTTAAGCGAGCACAGACTAAACCCCCCATCAACCATCATTTCTGGGAGCCGCCTGCTCGCGTGCAGACGCACTGGGCGCGCTCACCCAGCCGCGGGGGCGGAC
>VYZX01018473.1:24076-37992 GCA_013401335.1 Brachypteracias leptosomus
AGCCACCGCCTCCCCGAGACAGGCGGGGGGCGCCGGGCGACCGGCAGCGGGCTCTGTCCCGCCTCCCGCCGCGCGACCCGAAGGCGGTGGGGCCCGGAGGTCCCGAAGGCCGGCGCGGCGCCGACCCTGGGGCGGGCAGACGCCCGGCTCGCCCGCGCAGGAGCCCTGTCCCCGCTACCTGCTGGTCTCCAGGGATGAGTAGAGCTCGGGCAGGACCTGGAGGCAGCGGTGGAAGAAGCGCACGTGCCGCTCCCGCCCGAACTCCAGCCGCTCCGCTTCCTCCGCTCCCGTTACCGCCACCGCCGCCATCTTTCCCCAGCCGGCGCCCGGCGCACGCGGACAACATCATGTAGGGCGGGCAGGAAGTAGCCCCGCCCCCAGCCGCAGGACCTGGGCCGCCCGGTGGGTGCGCGGCGCGTAGCGTCACTGCGGCAGCGAAAGGCGGCTTAATGGCGGAGGAAAGGGGTGCCGTCCCCCAGGCCCCGCCAGTCCGGCAGGCGACGTCTGAGATCCGGCACTCACAAAACACAGGGGTAGTACACGTCATTGTGTCACGCAAATCTGTGGCAAATCCTGAGGACTGCCGGCTGCTTCACCGGCAAGAAAGTCATCATCCTGCGACAGGGACAGGAGGCGCTCGTCTACAGCCCTTGTCTCCACGTTGGGACAGCTCTAAAAACAAGGCAAAAACACATGAAGACCTCAAGTACAAATATATTTTTGCCATGCTGCGCGCCCATCGGCCTCCTCCTTACCTTTGTGGAATACGCAAAAGCCGTTCTGAGGTTGTCGGCGCCGTCTCTTTCACACGTTCCTCCCAGCCCTTGGTAGTTCTGTACAACTTGGAGGGGTCTCTGGCTGTGTGAACCTCGACCTCGGAGAGACACAAACCAACCAACCAGTGGGTGTTTTCTACTGATCACAGAATGAGTTACCTACGCTCGCCCCTGAGGTCTCCCCAGGTGCTGAGTGAATAGAGCATGGCTGGCTCCCCAAAAGCCAGCCTTCCACGCCCAGCACACGGAATGGCAGGAACATGAGAGCTGTGAGAGGGGCAGCAACACTTTGCTCTCATTAAATTTTAGTCATTTAAAAGGTTAAACTCTTAAGAACCTAGACGGTGTTCCCAAAACTCTTCTGGAAAACAGCCTACTTATTTAACGGTAGAGAACCATTTATTAAAAAAACAAAACTGCCACCCATATTCCAGCTCATTTGTATGAGCAATAGGCTTTACCCAGAGTAAATATTGCCAGGAGATTAAATTATTTCTTGCCCCCTTTTTCTCTTTTGTTTTTTAAACACAAGAACAATTATGCTTGCTGCATTCTTATTTCCTCATAACAAACATGAGTTGTTTTTTTTTTACTTTAACTATTTATAAAAGTAAAAATAATTGCTTTTTAGATCAATGAGAAAAAAAGGTTGTTTAAACAATTAGGCTGCACAGCCCTCAGATAAAAAAAAAATAAATTACTTTCTCTCTTAACTTTGCCAACCTTTTTTCTTTTTCTTGCTTCTCTACTTCTTTAGCTTGTTTTTGTAGAATCCTTAGCTCCAGCTTACATAGATCCTGCAACATAACAAATGGAAAAGCAAGCTTTTCTTTGGAAGTAAAACAAATCATATACTTATATAGCCTTTTCATATTTTTTTTGTTTTGAATTTATGTTGTTATAGTACAGAATAAAGTAACATGAGTTTGTCCCGCACAAAGTGCAATTACAGTTTTTAAAAAAAATGGATTGTAGTAGTTTAATCTTTGTTCATAAAAATGAACTCCAGTGTGAATGCTGACAATTAGTATCAGTTCTCCAGTATCAGATTTACATTGATATGGTATCGAACTTGACCTTACAGCTACTAAAACCTGCAGGATATTCAAAGATCTCTCTTTATTTCATATCTTCATACATCTATCAAGTCTTCTGATGTTTTCTGTAGCATGGAGAGCAATACCCAAAATGTTTTTTCCAAATATTTTCACATTGAAGTAAATAAACCCCCTTCTATTTGTAGAAAGAAATATGGTGGTGAACTTGGACATTGTGGAAAAGGAACATCTTTGTCTAGAGTTTCATACTGTTTCTGGTATGTAACAGATGCTGTTATTCACAGTGAATCAAAAATAGATTTAAAACTTGGGTTTTAAAAAGTGTTTAACAGAATATATTGTAGGAGGAAGTATGTGAATTTAAAACACACGTATAAATGGAGATATAATTATGCACACGCTCTTGAAACTTAGTAATTTTTTCTGCAGCAATTCTCTTCCTTTCCTCCTTTTCAGCTTCTTCTCTCTTCCTATCAAGTTTTTCAAGTTCCTCCTGTTCTTTCTTCCGCAAGGTGTACTTTTCCAACAGTTAACTTTGTGTGGCATTGCTGCTGGCGTTCTTTTTGTTGCTTTTTCTCCTTCTCATCTTCTAGTTTTAGTTGTGATGCTTGTTCCATTGCAAATGCTATTGCTTTCTGTTTCTTCCATGCCTCAATTGCTACTTTTTGTCTTTTTCTTTCTTCTGCTTTTTGCTTCTTCAATTCTTCACACTGTAGCCATTCTTCCTCGAGCATATTTTCTGATTTCTCCTTCTCCTTCATGTTTCCTTCTTTTTCTTGCTCCTGCTTTTTTCTCCACTTCTTAATTGACTACAAGAGAACAGCAGGAAAAGAAAAAAGATTCCATGAAGATTTTGCACATTTTTGTTGATTCAGTCTGATGAAAACATATGCTCCAAGGATGCAAACTGCAGACAGGAATGAAAAGTCTACTAAAGACAAAACTTAAGGCAATGAAGCATCTATGTCTGTTTTCTCACCTTTTTTTTTCTATTTTTTCTATTTTATGGATAACACAGGTTCTAAAATTATTTGTTATTCATATTAACTTTGGGTAGTTATGAGTGTTGGTGTAATATACTTTTTTTTTAATGCAAACACATTTCAGGTCTTAATTTTTTTCTTCAAATTAACAATTTTGCCTACCATTTTGTAATTCAGTTTTCATGTCAATGTGTATTTTATTACTCGGATGGTTCTTGAGGGAATTGTAATTCTCTATGTCAGTATGGCATAAGTGTATTGCCTATACAGTGGGACAGACATTCTTAGGGACAGATCTAATGACAACTGCAGTTTCCAATAGGATCACTTGCTGCTCTGGGATTGGCAGCAAACTTGCTGGACCACTGTCATCACAAGCATTTATAATACACTTGGACAATACACAGCCCAGTTCAGTGTGTTGTTAAGTCTACACTTATTAGTAATTCTTCAAGACGTTTTTTTGGCAAGTTGATGATGCCAAAGACTTCAATTATATACCATTGACTATAACAGAAATCCACCTAACACTGCCACCAGAGAGGCAAACAGAAAAATAGGAAATGCATGCATTTTAAAAATGAGTACTTTTTCTAAAAGCTACAAAAGCCCTAGAGGGGTTATTTTACCTCTTTCTTTTCTGTAAAATTAGAAATTCTTGATACCACTCATCATGCTGTTCAATATCTTCTTTCGTTCTTCCAGAGAGACACTCCAGGGCTTCATCCATGTAAGATAGCCTTCCTTTATGTTTTGTCCAGACTTTCAGAAAAATCTGATGATCATAATCATCCCAGCCTCCCTGCCACCCTCCTGTTCGTTGAAGAAATCTTTCAAACTCTACTACTTCTTCAGATAGATGATTTTCCAGTGTTTTATCAACTGAGACCCTGTCTGATGGTAATTTAAAAAGTTTTTCTGTTTCTGAGCTGCCTAGCATCCACAGTTCCACTTTCCTCTCAAAGACACCGAGCTCATTAATGGCAGTTTTTTCCTCCTTCAAAAGCTCATCATATCTGAAAAGAGAAAAAACACTGAAATGTAAGAAAAAAGAATCCAGTATTCATTGTTCATTCACTGAAAATGAATTTTGGAATTGTTCAATGCCGCACAAAAGCTATTCTTCAATGACTAAGAACTGACATGCTAGCACAGATGACAGCATGGCTGTAATGATCCCATAATAAAGCACTACACAATCAGAATTGTTACCCATTCAGTGAAAGCATGCATTTATGGCACTCAAACAACTAACTCAATCCCCTCCTGACACCAACAGAGAAAGGCAAAAAAACCCCCATCCCCTTAAAAACAAAAAAATCCATAATCTAATCTCTTATGCAGCCTTTCTCTGAAAAGCCTTTTCATAGGAAATAATTGTTACACTGGATCATTGCAATAGCTAAATAAACAGCCTCTAAAAGGCTGCTTATCAAGATTCTAATGTTGATAGCTTGAGTTTTGATTTACATACCACAGGAATCACTAGCACAAGAGTAAATAAAAAGAATAGTTTACTTGATTAATGCAATGTTTTCATTGTGTCTTATGAAAGTGGTTTTTCTTGTAGCTGAAGCATGTATAAACATACATTTGCCTCTGTTTCTCTTTAAAAGCATTGATTGCATTTTCAACTTCTTCCATCATTTCCTTGAGCCTGTCAACAACTGAAAAGGAAAAGAAGAAAAGAGCGTATCGCTTAAGAAGCCTACAGTATTTACTACACTATCCAGAAATGTCGGCACTTGAAGAGACTTTGGCACTTCTATTTCAGTGTGAAATTCATGTGAAAAAGCATGCATTTCTGTCTCATCTTAAACGACAGACTCATTTATTAAAAAGCTGGGATTTCATGGTGATCTAGCTAACTGGATGCAAATCACAGTATAAATGTTTATTTCCATTGAACGAGTCTCATTCTGAGTCCCATTCTAATCAGAATCAACTGATTCACAGAAAAAGACAGTCTTATCCTACAGAGTTTCCACTTCTGTTTTTTATAATGCAGTTAGTGACTTAGGCTGCGGGAAAAGAACAAAAGATTGGCAAGGAGGATTGTGAACACCCTCAAGTGGAGGTCTGTAACAAGTGGTGTTCCCCAGGGGTCAGTACTACTGGGCCCGGTCCCATTCAAAATATTCATCAATGACCTGGATGAAGGGATGGAGCGTATCCCCAGCAAGTTTGCGGATGATACAAAGCTGGGAGGAGTGGCTGACACATCAGAAGGCTATGCTGCCATTCAGCGAGACCTGGACAGGCTGGAGAGCTGGGCAGAGAGGAACCTTATGAAATTCCACATGGGCAAGTGTAGGGTACTGCACATCGGGAGCAGCTCTGTGGAAAAAGACCTGGGAGTCCTGGTGGACAACAGGATGATCATGAGCCAGCAATGTGCCCCTTGTGGCCAAGAAGGCCAATGACATCCTGGGGTGCATCAAGAAGAGTGCAACCAGCAAGTCGAGGGAGGTTCTCCTCTGCCTCTACTCTGCCCTGGTGAGCCCTTATCTGGAGTACTGTGTCCAGTTCTGGGCTCCCTGGTTTAAGAAGGACAGGGAACTGCTGTAGAAGGTACAGCAAAGGGCTACAAAGATGATTAGGGGTCTAGAACATTTTATGAAGAAAGGCTGAGGGAATTGTGGTTTTTAGCCTAGAGAAGAGAAGACTGAGGGGGGATCTTATTAATGCTTATAAATACTTAAAGGGTGAGTGTCAGGAGGATGAGGCCAGACTATTTTCAGCAGTGCCCAGTGACAGAGGTAACGGGCACAAACTTAAACATAGGAAGTTTCATCTAAACAGGAGGTGAAACTTCTTTATTTTGAGGGTGGCAGAGCACTGATGCAGGCTGCCCAGAGAGGTACTGGAGTCTCCATCTCTGGAGACTTTCAGAACCCACCTGGATGCCATCCTGTCCAATCTGCCCTAGATGAACCTGCTCTAGCAGGGTAGTTGGACTAGATGATCTCCAGAGGTCCCTTTAAACCCCTATCATTCTGTGATTCTGTGAACATCTCTACAGACACACACTGAACATGCAGTTCATAGAATCAATCATAAAAGGGTTGGATGGCACCTCAAAGATCATCTAGTTCCAACACCCCTGCTATGGCAGGGGGACCTCCCACTAGACTATGTTGTTCAAGGCCCCATCCAACCTGGCCTTGAACACCTCCAGAGATGGAGCACCCACAGCCCCCCTGGGCAACCTGTCCCAGTGTCTCACCACCCTCTCAGTAAAGAATTTCCTTCTAATTTCTAATCTAAATCTACCCTCTTCCAGTTTGAACCCATTACTCCTTGTCCTATCGCTACAGGCCTTTGTCCCTCCCCACACGTGTAGGCCCCCTTCAGATACTGGAAGGCCACAATAAGGTCTCCTCTGAGCCTTCTCTTCTGCAGGCTG
Source organism: Brachypteracias leptosomus (assembly GCA_013401335.1). Classification (NCBI taxonomy): domain Eukaryota; kingdom Metazoa; phylum Chordata; class Aves; order Coraciiformes; family Brachypteraciidae; genus Brachypteracias; species Brachypteracias leptosomus. Next base: position 30,300 of record VYZX01018473.1, read on the forward strand.
AACAAGCTCAATTTTCTCTGCCTGTCTTCATAGGAGAGGTGTTCCAGCCCACTGATCATCTTCATGGCCCTCTTCTGGACCTTTCCAACAGGTCCATGTCCTTGTGCTGAGGGCTCCAGAGTTTAACTAACATGGCTTTAAAAAATAGCAAAATAACTGGTACAGTTCTATCATCTAAAATTCCTAGTTCAGATTTCATGCCTTGTTAATTCTTGGTATCTCTGCTGACAGCTAGGAAGATAACGCATTTTTTATAGAATAGACACTGAATAAAAGAAATGAGATGCAGTTTATCTAGCATCAGAAAGCCATCAGCAAGCAGGACAGCTTCAATCTGAGCTCCACACAAGGTAGTAGAGTATCACCGGAGAATGGCTTTTCAGTGCCTATTTCCCAAAAGTTTCAAAACATCCAAACTGAACAAGTTGTTTCAGCATATTCCAAAGAATATTCCAACTTACATATTAAGATACGTGGACGGCTAGAAATAAGCTCCCTGTAGACCCTACTCTGTGACATCTTAATAGATGAAAGCGAGCTATATCTAAATGGCGCTAGAATATTAACTTTATTTTACATAAGGCAAAGAGTTACATATAAAAAATACCTAGCTTTCAACAGCCTGAAGAACAAACCCACACCACTACAGAGTAAGTTTCTCTGTTTCCACACAGGACTGCATGATCTTTCCATTTCCTACATTTCTGCATTCTTCCTTTCCCAGATTCCTGGAAAAGCAGACAGATTGAAGGAGTATCCCAAGAGTATCCTTGAGCCTACCAGGAGAGGTACCTTGCTAGACCTGCTGTTTACAAACAGAGGACTGGTGGGTGATAAGTGGTCGGAGGCCACCTTGGGCTTAGTAGCCATGAAATGATAGTTTTCAATTCTTGGTGAGGTAAGGAGGGGGGTGACTGGAGGCTTGCCAGTGTGAAGCCCATCTACAAGAAGTGCCAGAAGGAGGATCTGGGGAACTACAGGCCTGTCATCCTGACCTCAGTACTGTAAAAGACTATGGAACAGTTCATCCCAAGTACGGTCATATGGCACACGCAGGACAACCAAGGGATCAGGCCCAAACAGCATGGGTTCATGAAAGGCAGGTCCTGCTTGACCAACCTGATCTCCTTCTATGATCAGGTGATCCACCTAGTGGATGAGGGTAAGGCCATGGATGTTGTCTACCTGGACTTCAGTAAGGCAACTGACACCATCTCCCACGGCATTCTGCTGGAGAAGCTGGAGGCTAATGGCTTAGACAAGTGTACTTTTCACTGGGTTAAAAACTGGCTGGAGCCCAGAGGGTTGTGGTAAATGGAGTTAAATCCAGTTGGCGGCCAGTCACAAACTGTATTCCCCAGGGCTCAGTTCTGGGGCCAGCCTTATTTAATATCTGGACAGGCTGAATCGATGGGCAGAATTCAATTGTATGAGGTTTAATGAAACCAAGTGCTGGGTCCTGCACTTTGGTCACAAGGACCCCAGGCAAAGCTACAGCCTTGGGGAAGTGTGGCTTGAGAGCTGCCTGGTAGAGAGGGACCTGGGGGTGTTGGTGGACAGTCAGCTGAACATGAGCCAGCAGTGTGCCCAGGTGGCCAAGAAGGCCAACAGCATCCTGGCCTGTATCAGAAATAGTGTGACCAGCAGCAGTAGGGAAGTGATCATGCCCCTGTACTTGGCACTGGTGAAGCTGCACCTTGAGCACTGTGTCCAATTTTGGGCAGAGTAAGAGAGACATTGAGGTGCTGGAGCAGGTCCAAAGAATGGCAACAAAGCTGGTGAAGGGTCAGGAGAACATGTCTTATGAGGAGTGGCTGAGGAAACTGGGACTGTTTAGTCTGGAGAAGTCTGAGAGGAGACATAAATGCTCTCTACTACTACCTGAAAGGAGGTTGTAGAGAGGTGGGTATTGGTCTCTTCTCTCAAGTAACAAGCAATAGGATGAGAGGAAATGGCCTCGAGTTGCACCAGGGAGGATATTAATAAAAATTTCTTTACTGAAAGAGTGATTAAGCACTGGAACAGGGTGCCCAAGGTAGTGGTGGAGTCACTATCCCTGGAGGAGTTCAGTAAACATGTAGACATAGCATGTCAGGACATGGTCTAGTGGTCATGGTAGTGCTGGATTGATAGTTGGACTTGACAATCTTAGAGGTCTTTCCTAACCTTCTAAGACTCTATGATTCTAAGTGTGCAGCAGAATCACAAGCCCAACAACTATACAAGAAACCTATCTATAGAAGAAAATGGTTTTAAATCTGTCATCACAACTTACATTCTGGTGTTGGTTTCACATCTTTTAATTGTTGCTGAAGTCTCTTCACATTATTTTGTATTTTTGATAGCTCCTGCAGGATGTTAGCTTCTGTTAAACAAAATAAGGTGCTGATAGTTCTAACAGTTTCTTTGTGCGTTAAATTCAATATAAGAACAAAAGCAATGAAGTGTTCAAAATAAACTGGAATTTCATCTAAGCACACATGTACTTATTTGTTTTGTTAGGATTTGGCTCCACTTAAGTCCACAAATACAATACCGATGAGGATGAAGTTCTGGATACATCTTAGGTACTAAGGCACTGTGTCTTCTATCCTAAAAGATTTGGTTTAAGGAAGGGATATCTGACTTCAAGACCTAAACATAAGAAACTGTAGTTAAGACATGACCCAAAAGAGCTGAATATAGTAAATGGGAAGTTTGAGGTTTCTAGCACACACCCTAAAAGATCATACTTTAACCCTGCTTCACATCTCATGCATAGTGCCCTACACTTCTCATCTTTGTCCCCTTATTATCTCAGAAGTGTCTCCATCCACACTTCCATGATTCCTTCTTACATCTGAAAAATTTTCTGAACTTTTTAGCTTAATCATACCTCAGAAATATTTCCTTTTTTTTAAGGATTGCAAGATGTAGAGGATATGCTAAATTTCCTTAATTAAAAGACGCATATGAAAGCACATCCAAATTTGTTAGGTAACTGTATTTCTAGTCATCTCTCTGTGTCATTTCCCTTCTTCAACTTATTTTTTGATCTTCTGTATCAGAAGGCATCACAGGATTTCCTTGATTACTTTTGAAGTAATCTATGTACTGTGACCAGGGAGTCACTTTCTGTCCTAAAGTATTTAATTAGTCTGTAAGTGGAAGAAATATTGTAGGACAGATTGTGTACCATCTCACAGCACTATTTAGACTATGAATAGTCACTATCCATTAATTTGAAAAATGTAAATACAGAACTGTTTAAAAGTATATTTAAAGGCAGCAATCAGCCTGGGAAAACTTATATTGTAGTAAGCATGTTTACTGTGTCTTAGCTAGACTACATTAGATTCTGTAATACACACACAAAATCAATTCCAAGTTTCTAAATCAGTAACCTTCCATTCAAGTTGTTATGGGTAATAACACAGAAGGCCCAAAATGTTTATGCTTCTGAATTTTACAAGTGAATTCTTTATAAGCAATACAGGTGGTGAAACACACTTTTCTCAGCATCTACCTTCCACCTGAAATCATCTCTCTGTACTACTGATTATTAAACCATTTAAACTAACACCACCACAGTAAAAAAAAGAAGCAAACAAAAACCCCGAATAAAATCCCACTTACTTTCAGTTTTTCTGCTGATAGTCATACTATTTTCCAGTTCCTCTAGTATGCTGTATTCTACCCTGAAATCACTCTTCCTATTGTAAAGCTGTCCATTTCTGTCTTTTTCCACATTTGCAAGCCTGGAAAAAAAGGGTTGCCACACTGAGTAAGGCAAAAATACTTAGCAAAGCCCCAAGATTTTCCAAAGGTAGTATTCAGCTGAGGCTGTGTCAATAGGATCATCTTAGATTTTTTACAAGGAAAATCATTCTGCAAGTTGTTAAGACTACACACCGAAGTAACACAAGAACCTGAACAAGAGACAGAAGTTAACAAGGAAATTACGTCGCTGATAGGTTCACACACTGAAACAGCCTGAAATTTTATCTGTATGCTCACTGTCCAGTAAGGACAGAGCACAGGGACAGAGCCAGGCTGTATTAATGCAGCTGCACGCATAGATGGAGCCCCAGCACAGACAAAACAAGTAGATTACCTCAGCCTTAACACTAGTAACAGTACTACTGCAAAGGAAGATTCAAATTCAAGTTCATTAGCATTTAAATAACTTAAGATATTAAAGCTGCAACCTTACTTACTGACTATGCTTTATGTATAGTGCAGAGAGCTTTAGGAGACTATTGCTTCCCTACTAAGGTCAAAAGGTTTAGAATACAACTCAGAGTGGGATATGCTTTGCCTTACTACAACCAGGCAGTATACTAGGGTTTGACCTACAGAACAGCACATGCAAAAGCACTGCAGATACTGCAGTTCTGAGCACATCTGTCACACTTGATGCCACTATGTTAGAGATGAGAACAGCAGGACACTGGTGCCACTCAATACAAAGATATCTGATGGGATTCCCAACAGTAAGCAATCCTACTGACAGCCCAAGAAACTGTCTCTCAGTAGCACCTTGGTTCTTCAGCAGACTATTGTGTCTCTGTGTTTCAAACCCCTATAGTGCAGTTTACGGTTCACAGTTTAAATGGGTTTTTTGCTGTCCACTGGAATTCACACACCAGACCCAAGCACCAAATCTCCTCGCACCACTCACCAGAAGCTTTCAGAGCACAACAGTTACAGGTGGACAATGTGCTGTAGTTAAATGGTATGCCTTGTTTGAAGTGGCTTGGGAACATTTACATTACCCAGCAGTCAATTTTTCAGCCATAACCCAGGATCCAGAATAACCAAGAAGCTGATTCAGTCAGACAGCGTAAAACACTGCTGTGAGACTGAAGTGTCACTGTTTATTCAGGATTCACAACTACAGATCTCTCCTTCAGTCGGGTGACTACATCAGCTCTTCCTTATAAAGCTCATCTGTTCAAGAAGAAACCTCGCTGTTTCTCCAGCTGCCAGCGTAGTTGTTGCAGCTCTGTAACAACTGTGGGGAAACAGATTTAAATCACATCTGTGCCTGAGCTGTCCTGAACGCCCATTTTCCAGAGCAGTGGCCTAGATATTCTACATGAAGTGCTTTCAATCTTCTGAGTGTAATGCTGCTGCAATTCCCCTTCTGTGAGTATGTCTTAAGGGCTTTAGACCCTTAGAAGGGTAAGCACAGCTGAACAAGAAAACTGAGAACTCAATTATGCCACATGCACTTTCTTTTTTGTGCATCTAGTGCTGCCATAGCTTACTCAAGATGATGACTTGATTGAAGTCCAAATGGTAATTAGAACAACAGGACATTCTGGAGCTCGTGAGCCTATCCTGAGCTACTGTAGCAACCAGAGAAACCTGCCCAAACTCCTGAAAAGGAAATTTTAGCCTGTAGGTCTCATTACTATAAATTCCTACCTTGAACCTTGAGTTATGTTACCTTCAGAACACCATGAAAATACACTTAGCATGAAGTGTTTAACTTACTGAGCTTTTAGCTTTTCTGCAGTTCTTATGAATTTGACTTTCTTAGCTTGTTCAGCTTTCATCTTCCAGTTGTGAAATTGTCGGCCAGCACCTGCAGTACTGGAACAGCTGTCATTCTGTACATAACAAAATCAAGTATTATCAAAAAACAGTATTTATTTTTGAAATGCTTATTGGTTATTTTTAAGCAGACACCACCAGAGTGCACAGTAACAGCATTACATCAGTTTTATACTGTCACAAATCCACTAGTTTTAAGTCACACAGGTATAAAACTGGAGTGATGAGCAATGGCAAGCTGACAGCTGCACACAAAAATGCATTCTCAACAGAAAAATGGAAAGCCTGCAGGATCAGGCTACTTCACCAGAGGCTGGTCACCACACTGAAGCAGTAACCCCAGGCCTTGTCTGTCACAGCAGCCAGCCTCCGACAGGCAGGGTAACAGTATAACTGACCAGAAACATGTCACCTGCGCCGGGCAGATCACCCCCATTTCATGCTGTTCAAGAAAAGCACTATCTTAACTTCTGTACCTGCTTAATAACCCTTGCAAACTGCCAACTCTTATTCGTAGCAACCCTGACCGTCCTCAGCAAGGCCACTGCTAGGAATGCAGGTTATGAACCGCCTGTTAGGTGAGGACGCTACCATTTGGCGGCCAGCCCGGCAAGCCCGCGCTGCTTCCTACAGGTTTCTTTTTCGCGGTTCTCCCTACACCTCATCTTGGGGCGGCCCTGGCGCTGCGAGCCTGCCCGGACCCCGGGATTTCGACGGAAGGGAGGCGGGATCTGTGCGCGGAGGCCTGCCGCGGGCGGTGTCTGTGCGGGACGTGCTGCCGCGGAGGGGCGAGCTCCGCCCGGAGCGCCCGCAAGCCGCGGAAGCCAGGCGGTGCGGTGGGCGGCTGGGGAAGACAACGGCCTCGAAAGGCCCCGAGCTGTTCTCCGGTACGATGTGAGCCCCCTGAGTTGTCTCGAAGAGAAGACGCCGTTGGCTGCGCATCAAAAGCTGTGGTGTCCCGTCAGTGCCGAAGAGCTGAGGGCTGTTGGGGAAGACTGTATGAAGACCCATCACATGTATGGCAAGGAGAGGTCCTTGCTGTGGGGTAGCGCTGTGTTACGCTCCTCCCTCCTTGGCTGGTGTTAACTGGGAAGGGTCGTGTATGATTGTAGGTTGACTATGGCTAATTAACTATCTTGCATATATGCTTTTTTTTTCTTTTCCTTTCTCAACTCATGGATTGCACTTGCTACTGGCTCTGGTTTCATTTATGTCAGGCTTCAAGGTTTTGTATTGATTGCTTCCTTGAGGAAGACCAGGGTATATCTTCATTATCTTGACAGAATTTCATATTATTCAGTACATTTTGGGGAATCTCAAGATCTTGTTTTTCACTCACATAAACCAATCAAAACTTTTAATGACTTGCCAATTAACATTTCTGCAGAATAGAAATAATCTATTCATGCAGTGCTTTTGCTAGCTAAGAGATTTTATGAACTGGTGCTTTTCCAGCTGCAGAACACAAAAGTGTTCAGAAATGCTCACCAAATGGTCCAAGCTGAAAACCTTTTATTGCCCAATTGATGTTTTTAAAAGCACCTTCCTGATATATTTTTCCTCCTTGTATTTTATGACTGCACTTACATTTGATTTCTTTGTATTTGCTGAATAGGAATTAACAAGTAAAGGAAAATGTCTCAAAACCTGAAAACAGTCATCAGCATAAATTAAGGAAGATTGTTCTCACAGATTGCTACCTGAAATGGCTTGTATAAAAGTAGTCTCTCCACAGCAGCGTTTCCAAGTCTTTGTCTTGTCCTTCATTGTCGGATATAAGAGAAAAAAGTGTGTCTTCTAGAGCTTGTTTACATTTGCTTTCCTTTGGTGACTGTCAGCCCTTCCAAGATTTCTGTTATAAGGATCAGCAAGCTGATAGCTGGTCAGGGATTGCTGCACAGCAAGTGCCTGTTTTAAGCAAGCATTTTAACAAGGGGGCTCTGGTCATAGGGTAATTCAGATACTGTTCAGTAGTTCACTGATTTCTGGATGGTTAATCTGTATTACTGTTTGCCACATGCTTAACTGGTGAGTTATTCAGAATCCTGAGGATTTCACAAAGATAGCCTAGAAACCATGTGCAGGGATATTTCAGGTACTGAAGCAGAGCTAGTCTTAGTTCTGGCTCTAAGCACTGTGTCTCCGTTTAGGGCTC
>VYZX01018475.1:6499-36267 GCA_013401335.1 Brachypteracias leptosomus
CAGTAACTTTCTTTGTTGACCTGCTTTCAGGATGTTTGTCAAGATGCCCGTAAGGTCAAAAATAAAGGGCAACATATTTTCACTGACAACAAAGCAAAACTGGAACATAAGAAAGAACCCTTTGCAGGTAAGACACTGGCAGGTTAATTAAGTATTAGTCTGTTGTGCTGGTGCCTTGTGTTATATGATGATAGGATTTTTGTTCTAGTTTAGTTCTAATCAAAATTTTTATCAATTGAAATTATTGTCCTGTGTCTCTGCACTGCATTCAGGAAAATATTGTGTTCAGCTATGTCTGAATTGATAATGGTATAATACACAGTTAAGGCATGTCCTAAGACTGTTTTTTTGAAGTGCTTTAAATGTAGCTCATGTTTTAATGCAATTCTTTTCTCTTAGGTGGAGGAAAATGTGGATGTTGTCTTTCCTGTTTAGGTTGTAACCCCAAGATTAAGTTGATAAATGAAAATCTTAATAATGAGATTTAAATTCTGCATACATTAATTATTTTAATAATTTGTTTTAACTTATGAGTACTTAGAGTTGTCTTCATACTGAGTGTGTTTCATCTCTAATGCTATCTATTCTCTTATAGCTGTAATATCTGTTCCCTTTTAATTCATATGTGTCAACCTAACTAAACTTCACACCTCCATGAATCCATAAGGACAGGAAAATATTTACACAATGTTAATCTATTAGTGTGCAAACCTCTGCTTTACAGTGGTTAACTTGTGACCTATTAAGAATTATGTATAAATGAGAACTTTTGCTTTTAGGGGAATATGCAAGGATTTAATGCCATAATTGCATAACAGTGGTATCTATTTCCACAGAAAAACAAACTGGTCCTGGTGCTCAGGTGAAAGATGCAGTGGGAAAGGATACTACAGTAACAGCTGCTCCTAAAAATGTGGCTACTGAAGAGTTGGCTTGGAAAGAACAACCCGTGTATTCTTATCAGCAGATCAGCTGTTTGGACAGTGTCATCAGGTAACAACCAGTGTGTGAGTCACTCTTGACCTCTGGTCTTAGGAATTGCATATCTAATATTGTTAAATCATTGTATTTTAGGTACTTGGAGAGTTGTAATGTGCCTGGTACAGCAAAAAGAAAATGTGAACCTTCATCTAGTGTTGCGTCACTGAATTCTGGAGCTCATGAACAAAAACCAGCTGATAATTCTATACAGCCCTTGGGAGGTATCTCTACATTACAGCTTTTTCTTGATTGATTTTTTTGCTAGCAGCCAGCTGGATGTTGCTTCTTTGCAGAATAATGACACGTGCAGCTTAGGCATGACCTCATAGCTGTTTTCTCAGTGTTAGATATTGGTGGTCTGACTTTGACTATAGGGAAGGTTTTAATGATAAAAGTGCTCAGTAGTTGACTGAGTATCTAGATTGTAGATATCACATACTCGTACTATACAAATTACATCAGGATGTTGAGGACTTGAATCATTATCAAATGTAAAAAATTTGCCTCACAGTTGGGACTTGTAAGAGCAACCAGTTGAAGAACCTGACAGCTAATTAATTGCAACCAAGAGAGGGTAAAATGCAGCATTGGGCTGCTCTCAGTGTTATGTGAGGCACAAGAACCCATTTGAAAGGCATGTCCAGCCTTGAAAATAAAAGGTGGGGATTACTGGTGGTAGCTACCTGAAAAGTCTGTAGGCAAAAACATTAACTTTGTTAGGGCTTAGGTATAGTGTTGGATATAATCCTTGTCTGGGTGGGGAGCTAAAGGGAAGAATGTAACTGCTTCACTAGTACAGGAATTGTGGGACTGGTAAAGAACTATGTGTAAATTAGATACTTGCTGATTAAACCTTGTCATTATATGAGACTGAAGGGGAATTGTCTAGTGGAGTTGCTCAGTAATTGGTCTTGGGAATGATCTTGTCTATATTTCCTTTGGATGAGCTTCAAAAAGAAGTTCTAATGCAGCTTTTAGAATCAAAGTGGAAGATATCAGTATACATAGGAACAAAGGGTCCTGTAGAAAGAATTAAAATGCCTTGAACTAGAGGGGAAGAAATGGTGGAACTAGCATCATGCAACTAGGATAATTTCTGCTCCCATTTGGAGTTTGAGTTGACAGGAAATGTGGGTTCAATGGCTTTTTGATGTGCTGCTGACTGAGAAGGACAGCATACTCTAGTCAGGAAAAAGGCAAACTTTGGATCTTAAACTTGTTATGCCAAGTATTCCTACTAGAGGAGGAGGAATGTTTTGATGCTGTTCTACGAGGCACTGGTATGACCTCTGGTGGATTATTGTGTATAGCTTTCAGGTGAGAGAGTTTAAATAGGTGGATGCTCAGGGAAAACCTGTTGGGATAACCAGCTGATGATGGAGATTAATGTACAACAATATGGGAGCTGGGCAGGACTTAATCTTAGGCTGGAAGAGGCTAGAATCTTTCTTCCATAATTAAGGCATAAAAGAAGAGCGAAGACCAGGAAAGATCAAAAAGTCCTTAATTGAAAAGGCTTGGTTTGGCTGTTTGCCAGAGGGTTGGATTTGGTTGCTCAGAAGTTTTGTTTTTAAAATGTTCTTGGTGGAATGCATCAAGTAAAATTTTTTCATTTTGTGTTTTGTCAAGCACAGTTTAGCTTCTACTCTTTTACAACCCTCGCATCATATAGCTTGTATTCACTCTTGTTTATGTTCAGTAAACTACAACTTTCTTTTAATAGATCCTGCTGTGTTGAAGGCATCTGGTAAATCAAATGGTCCCCCAGTGGTTGGTGCTCACTTAACATCCTTGGCTTTACCTGGCAAGCCTGAAAGTGTTGTCTCTCTCACCAGTCAGTGCAGCTACAGTAGCACCATTGTTCATGTTGGAGACAAAAAACCACAACCTGAACTAGGTATGATTTTTGCTAATAAGTTTTCTCCAAAATGGCAGTTGCTAGTGAGTTTGAACTTCAGACATGTCAACAGCTAGCCTCTGCTCCTGACATTCTTACAGTTAAAATGTTCCTATGGAAATGGGATAAATATGGACAGGATTTGTACCTTAAAATTACAGCAAAATTATTACAGAATTGTAATAGCTTAAAAATGCATGTACAGAGCTTCTTTTACTTCATCTTGATTGACTTTTTTCCTCCTATTTCTGCAGAAATGATAGAAGATGGTCCGAGTGGAGCAGAACTCTTAGATGGCCAACTTCTTGCCCCTCCATCAAGCTCTGCACATGTAAATCAAGAAAAGGAGCCCTTTAAAAAACTGGGACTCACAAAGGAAGTCCTTGCAGTGCATACGCAGAAAGAGGAACAGAGCTTTTTGAATAAGTTTAAAGAAATCAAGAGGTTTAATATTTTTCAGTCCCACTGCAATTACTACTTACAAGATAAACCAAAAGGACGGCCTGCTGAACGTGGTATGGCAATAGTTTTCACAATAAAACTTGTATTTTTGTAGGAAGTAAATCCTGTTGGGGGCATTTCCATTTTCAGCTGTATTGTGGGGCCACTGTGAACAGTGACAGTTACGTGCTATTTTTAAAGTCCACAGAAAAATTCTGATAGTCTTGCTTGAAGAATGAGAGTGGAATATAGTTTTTAGTGTAATAACTGACATTAGTTATGAAAATATTTTGATTTTTATCTGTTCACTCTACTATTGCTGTCATGCACCTACTTTCAAGGGACAAAAAATGTGCTTTAGTATGTTTGCTTCACTCTCTCTATACTTGTATTCCCTTGCATGCTTTGGTATGTTTGCTTTATCTATACTTGTATTCCCTTGCCTTTCCTTTCCTTCTGTTTTTCCATCTGTCTTTCTTCCAGGCTTGTAGTTTTGTTTCCAGCCTCTTTGCTTTACATCCATTTTCCCCCATTAGACTATTGTATAATCAGTGAAACAATCTGATAATTGTTTGATTGCCTTGAAGTTAATAATAAGATCAGTGGGATGGAAACGGCACAGACGAGTGATAGCGAGATTGTTTTGTTTGCTAGGACTAGCAACTCCAGATGGCATTTTCAGAAGTGCTTGATACTGATCTGACTTTGTTCCTATTTCAGTCCTGACTTGATTTGGAACAGAAGTCAGACACTGCTAAGCATTTTTTTGCAGATTCTTATCATTCATTTTTCATTTAAATAGTTGGGCAGGTCCTTGGTTTAAGAAACCTGTTCTGGAACCTTTTAGTCCCTTTGTGTTCTTTATACTCAAACTTTCAGCCTATCTAAATAAGCTTTAGACAAGCTAAAAACTTGAGCAGCTTTTAGTGCCAGAAGATATTTTAGGGTTTTCCGTAAGTCTGTAATCAGATGAACTGACAGCTTTCACTTAGGGAAGAGATTCTTGGTGCAGACTTCTCCTAAAGTAAGTTTGTAAAAGTAGTATGCTTTTCGTTCCTCTCAGGAAATTCTTTTCTTTGTGTACTTTCTCTCCTGCTCTTCATCCTCACCTTTTCGGTTATGGACCTACATGACCTTAACTTTCTAGAAATGCTTTCAGTCATGTCCCATACTGCTTTAGTTGTAAATGTTGGAGTCATTAGAAATTTGCCCCTCTGGGAGCCACTGGTTTGCAGCCTTGTGCTGTTTGTGTGATGTGCGTTTGATCCTGAATTGATCTGCTGGTGCTCTCTTCTGTGGTGTGTCAGCGTGGTTTTAGTTGCCCAGTTAGCTCAATTCTTGTGCTAGAGGTAAATGGGAACCTGATTCCTTTCCAAATGCTTCTATTTGGGTCATTTAAATCCACAGCTGTTTTTTGAGCAACTTCTAGGGATGGCAGAGTGAAAGGGATCCATCAGATTGCAATTATGATCATCCCTGATGTTTTGGGTTTGGTTGTTTTTTTGGCAGGTGGCCGTGGACAAAGAAATGGCACTTCTGGAATGGATCAGCCTTGGAAGAAAAGTGGAAAGAACAGGAAATCAAAGCGCATTAAACCACAGGAGTCTTCGGACAGTACAACTTCTGGAACTAAGTTTCCCCATCGGTTCCCTCTTCAAGGTTTAAATACTACTGCTTGGTCACCATCAGACACTTCTCAAGCGAGCTATTCAGCAATGTCTTTTCCCACTGTTATGCCTGCATATCCACTTCCTGTTTTTCCAGCAGCAGGGACTGTGCCACCAGCTCCTGAGACATCACTCTCTGGTTTTAATCAGTTGCCAGACTCTGGAAATGCTTGCCCAGTGCAGCCATCCCAGTTCTCTGCACCTCTCATGACACCTGTCGTAGCTCTCGTGCTCCCCAACTATGTCTACCCAGAGATGAACAATAACTTACCTCAAACACTTTACCACAGCCAACCCAACTTCCCTGCCCATTCCACGTTCTCTTCACAGACAGTGTTTCCAACCCAGCCACCCTTTGCCACACCCGCCCCCTTCCCACAACAGGCGTTTTTTCCAACACAGCCATTCCATTATAACCCACCAGCAGAGAGTGAAAAAGTTCCTGTCACAGAGCCCCGAAACGAGCCATCCCGTTCCTGCACTCCACAGTCAGTGGGTCCTCAAGACCAGGCTTCACCACCTCTGTTCCAGTCAAGGTGCAGCTCCCCTCTGAATCTTCTACAATTAGAAGAAACCACCAAAACTGCTGAAAGTGGAGCTCCTGTGGGTTTACATGGAGCTTTAAGTGAGGAAGGAGCCATAGGCAAAATCATAACAACTGGTAACTGCAGTGGAAAGGAATCCTTACCAGTAAGTATGGTATGCTGGTGGGTTTGGGTTTTCTTTTTTTTTTTTTTTTCTGATTCATGTTGGTTTTTTCTTTTTTTAAAGTCTTCACATTCTTGAACATATCTGAAGTTGTTAATATATAGAGATACCTAAATAGATTTCCCCCTATGCCTTCCTCTTTTCCTGTGTCTGATACATTGTTTTCAATCCTTTCCCATGTGGGACCTATTTTTTAATGATAGACAATAATCAGTCAATATAACAGTAGGAGATGGATTCACGATTGTAATTAGTAAGTTCAAACTTCAGCCAATGAAATAAGACTATTCTAATGATTGGATTTCATGTTTTAACCTTGAAAAATTAAAACCTCTGTGTTCTTCTAAAGTTACACTTGGAAGCTTGGAAATACATCCTGAAACTTTTTTGTTCCACTTTAAAAAAAAAAAAAAGGGGTAAGCCCACAGAAAAGCACTGAAATAGATTTAAAATAATATGAGCACTTTATTTTTAGCAACAGTTTTGGGCTAGTGAATTTGTGTGGAGGGGGAAGCAATTATAAGTGGTCTGAAAGAAGCTGATTTAAAATCAAGTCTTTGTTTACAAACAAAGAACCAAAGTAACGGAAGAATTAATTATTGCTTGCAGACCATAATTTTATTTTTATTTGGTGCAGTAAAACTGTGCCGGGCTATTTGGTAACTTCCATTGTTTTCAATTTCCTGGCTCATTTAAATGTGATGCATCAGTTTAACAATCTTATAGGAACTTCAGTTGGAATAATATGTCCGTAAGGGTTTCTAGGATGGAAATATTTAGAATAATATTTAGTGTTTTCTAAAGGCACCACAGAGTATCTTTTGTGAATGTGAAGTCACTGATGGGATGGAGTTGGAACCTGAACTTGTTAGACTGGCTCCTCCCTCTCTCCTGCTTTTCTTGTGCTGTGCTTGTAACTGCTCTTGGCATCTGATGGTGCAGTTACAAAGTGAAATTGGGTTCGCAAAAGGAAAGCAGGCATTGGAGGGGGTGGCTTTTACTTCTAGGCATGTCTCAGATCTCAAGTGCTGTAAAAAGCATCGTGGTGTTGATGCTGGCAGCTGAAGAGATGGCTTGCTTTGTGCTGTGAGTCACAAGCATGTATCTACTTTAAAGTTATGAAGGAGGAGGAAGGAAAAACTTCTGAAAATGCTTGTTCCCCACACTGCAGGGAACATTTAGGTCTCCATGTTAAAACTTTTCTCCCTGGTTAGTTTCCAGGTGATTTATTTTACCTAATGATATTATGATATTAATCCATAAGGCGAATGAACGGAGGGAGAACAGATAGAAATGGATTTTTAAATATCTGTGTTTTTCTAGCTTATCTCATGATCTTGAGAACAAATTTGTTTTTCATTAAAAAAAATTCTCTATCATACTAGCTGTGCATATGCCACTTACAGAGACATTTTCAGGGATATATGCATACAGCACCACATTTGGAGTCATCTCTGCACTATGTAATGTCTCTGAAATCTTCTCTATAAGGACTTCTGACTTGTGTAACAGTATATCTGTGACAGTCTGTAAGTTAGATGCTCATGAGATTTATCTGCTGGATTAAAAAGAGCTTGATAAACTGAATAGTAACAATTTTGCTGGCAAATTGTTTCAAATCTGTTGAAACTGTTAGTTCCTATTCTTTAGAAACTTGCAAAATGTAAGTTTCTGTAACTTCCTCATCATTTACTGGAAAATTAGGACAATATGGGCACTTGTTCAGGAATGTGTTAAGAATAAAGCTATTTTTTTCCATTGTTATGCATTTTGCTAAGTTATGTTAATCCTAATTTCTAATATTTAATCTTCAACCTGCCTTACAGTGAGGTTTTGCTTATGTTAGAAATGGGTGTAGTTAGTGCTCTTCCCCTTAAAAACATAAAAATTATCTTTTTTCCCCTTCCTGTCACTAGGCTGAATCTCCAATGGATGCTCAAAATAGTGATGCACTCTCCATGTCCAGTGTCCTACTGGACATTTTACTTCAAGAAGATGCATGTTCAGGCACTGGTTCAGCTTCCTCAGGGAGTGGTGTATCTGCAGCTGCTGAGTCCCTGGGGTCTGGATCCAATGGCTGTGGCATGTCAGGGAGCAGAACAGGTAACACAGTGAGAACTCTCAGCACTTTAGGGGAGTTGGAATGTGGGGTGTTGCAAACACAGCTTGAACATCAAGAGCTTTATGTAAAAATCTTTGTCTTTAATCCTCATTGCATAGTTTATTCTTGATTTCTTTTTTATTACGTAATGTGGCAGTTTTCCTGTTTCATTTACAGTGTAGAACCCCTTTTAAGTATGTGTAAAATATCCATTAAGATATTATGTAGGTATGACAGAATAATAAAGAGAAAATACGGTACTCCACATTTCATTTCAAAGTTTTAAATTTCATGTAAGCAAGCTAATTACTCTGTTGAAATTGAATGGAGACTTAGCTTGAGAATTTGAGTTTTAAAAATACTAATGTTACTTAGGGGTGGAAGCTCCCTTTGTTTAAAAAACTGTAATAAAATAGGGGTTGTATTTATACTTTCAGTTCTCTTTAATCTTTTCTATTTTCAAAAGCATTCAGATAATCCATATCTTTGACAACTTATAATGAAGCTTTAAATTTATTTTTAAAGGTAGTAGTGAAACTAGTCATACCAGCAAATACTTCGGGAGCATTGATTCCTCAGAAAATCACCATAAAACCAAAATGAAGGCAGAAATGGAAGAAAGTGAGCACTTCATTAAATATGTCCTTCAGGATCCTATATGGCTTTTGATGGCAAACACAGATGACACTGTTATGATGACCTACCAGATACCTTCACGGTAATTCCGGTGTTGTAGTCCTTCATGAACTGTATGTCTGTAGGGGGAAGCAGGGTGTAGAGAAGGAAAGATGTATATGAATCTGTCTCAATAGAAGTAAATAATTTTTCATGTTTAGCTCAGCGTGAAGAAGAATTCTTGCTTGCTTTATCTTTTGTATACTACACAAGAAGTCCTCAAAAAGTAAAACTATTTGATTAGGCTTACCTGTATCTTTTAAATCAATTACCTGAGTTGAAATTAACTGTGTATATTTTTTGCAGCTGTTTTATAATTAATGATTTGTAACTACTTGCCTAGAAATCCTTGTGGTCTAATTAATAGATGCTGGCAAGTACGCTTAGATCTAAAGGTGGTCTGTGGCATGGAAAATCTGTGCTCCCCAGCTGTTGTCCTTGAGATGCCCCATTCAGAGCCATGCTGCCTTGTGGGTTTTTTCCTGAGTTGTTTAGTTCCACGTGTTCATTCTCCTCCATAAATTCCCATCCAAATAGGATAAGGAAGTAGAGGTACAAATCATAAGGTTTCTAATAGAAAAAACTCTGTTCTTTTTTTTAAAAAAGTTCCCTCCTTCAATAGCAAAGAGCAGATATAGGGGGAGAGAGGGTGACAAACCTGCTGACTGTTTTTAGTCTTGTTTATATTTCTTGGGAGCAGTGAATGGCATTTTGAAAGGAATAGGAAGTTTTATTAAAGCCCTTTGGAAGGGAAGGAAAACAAGCTTTCAAAATACAGAAGCACAGGGATGATTGGGGAAAAAAATAGAAAACATATTGTAAGAACTTTAGAATTTTTCCTAGATTTAAAAATACTGTGACATTTCTCAGGTTTTGTAGCCTGAAGGGTTGACAGCTATAGATGAGAATTCCAGTAGACTGAAAGAGTAGTGAAGTTTCTTGGAACTTGCTTTCTTTTATAGAAGTATACAGCTTGTAAATATTTGGTGTGGGGCAACTTAAACTTTTTTTAAAGTTTTTGATTCAAGGTGGGACACTGAGGGAAGAGAGAACTTTGGCTACTGAAATAGAGCAGTGTTTTCTAAATCTCTCCCTCTCAGTCCTGAAATTAAATCTATTCTTGATGACCTTCTTAAACATATCTTACTAATGGTGCTTTAGTATCTCATATGTGCATTTAGTGCCTGGTTCAGGTTGTCCTCCCAGTGAAGGGGAACTTGGACCTGACTGCAGCAGAGGGAAACCAGAGTTCTTGGTGGTCTCACTAGTGGTGCTGCCTGAATAGCTCTAAGAAAACTCTTTTCGCTGGTGGGATTTGAAAATAAAATGAGCCTGCGGAGATGCATTAAAGTTGTCTGCAAATAGAGAAAGCTGCAGAAATAACCACACTTAATTTTCTTCCAATGTAAGATTTGTAAGCTTAACATTCCAGAACAAATACAGTCTTAAAAAATATCAGTATTTGACTATGTAACCTTATATAGGCATAAACCCCAGAAACTATTGAAGCTCAATTTTTAAATACATTTTATTTTAGAGATTTGGAAACAGTTTTAAAAGAAGATAAGCAGAAATTAAAGCAAATGCAGAAGCTACAGCCAAAATTTACAGAAGAACAAAAAAGAGAGCTGATTGAAGTTCATCCATGGATCCAGCAAGGTGGACTGCCAAAAACTGTTGCTAATTCCGTAAGTTTAAATGAGTTAGTTATTTCTGCATATATTACAGTGCTTAAATTATTAGCTGCCTGGGTTAGACTTTTTTGCATTCTGGTGCTGTTTAAAGCTTTGGTCAGTTAGACAGAGAAAAATATTAATTCCAACTTCCATGCAGTGGTTTTGGACTCGATTTAATTTACCATAAGTCTTCTTTCCGATGAGAAAGTCAAAATAGTGGTGAATACAATGTAATAAATTTACTTCTTATTTCTAACTTTCTTTGTATCTGTTTGAAATCCTTTATAAACACAGCCAGAAACTTCACTTCATAAAAATCTCTGGTTTGTGTGCAGAAATTTATTGCCCATTGCTTTCTAGAAAGTACAAAATTAATGGGAGTGCACTGTTCCTTTTTTTTTTCTATCAGGCTTCTGATTAAAAGCTTGTAAAACAAAAAAAGGACCCAAATCAAAGCATCCTTGCAGTTTTATTTCTTGTCTGTATATTTTACTTATCCACACACAAATGCCTTGTTGCATTCTCTTTTCCCTAAGCTTTCCATCACTTGTAGCTTTTTTGCACATAATTTATCAAATGCAGAGACTCTTTGCACATCAGTATTTCCAAAGCCTGTAACAGAATTGCCGTGGAACCCTAATCCTGATGTTAATGTTACTGCAATATTAATATTATAGCACCCACCTTGTGTAAGTGTGTGGTTATTTTAGCCTCTTAAGCTCTGCACCTGACATGAACATACTACTGCAAGGTTAGCAATCAAATAGAGGAAAAGGTGATTGCAAGTTCATGTAAAATGTCAGCATTGTAAGTGATCTGTGACATAACTGCTTCCAGTAGAGTTTTCAAGTGTTTACTATACATCATAAAATGATTGTGGGGGGGAAAACTGGGAAGTGCAATACATCTGGGAGTTGCAGCACAGATGTAAATGTTCCCTTAGAATCCTGGATCATACCAAAAGGACTGTTGGTTGGAAAAGCTTTTCTTTTTTTCTTTGACTTATGAGTATTTCTATAATTTTCTTTTTCTTTTTCTTTTTTTTCTTTTTTAGGAATGTATTTTTTGTGAGGACAACATACAGAGTAATTTTTATACATCATATGATGAAGAAATCCATGAAATGGACCTTAATGAAATGATTGAAGACAGTGGGGAAAACAACTTGGTTTCCCTGAGTCAAGTCAGTGAAGAACAAACATAGCCTTTGAGCCAGTTGTTTTCAGAGCTGCTTCAAAACTACAGTGATGATCCACAAAGGTTTTAAACTTCTATCCAGCAAGATGAAACCTGTTCATAAAACAAATGTGTTTTTTCTTGCTCTGGAAGAGTCATTTGTGAATGAATCTCTTTTTAAATGGTGGCAATCTCTTCCCAGTAAGGACATTGTTGAAGATGGTATAGCTTTTCTTTAAAAAAGAAAGACTCCTATTTTGCACTTACATGCCTCAAGTATTTCTTTATAAACTATAGAAACTTTCATTGATGCCTACTGTTTTTTGTGGGTTAATGAGTACATACGGTTCTTCAGATCTCCTTTTGGTCATGATTCAGCATTATAAATTGTTCTAGAGATCTTGCTTAGTGGCTCTTCAGCATTGTTCTAATATTTGGAGTGGTCCAACGTAGTAGAAGAAATAACCTTCAAGCAAATCAATTCGCACTTGCCCTTCTCATACCAGTTGATCCTATCCTCTTTGTTTGTTTCCTATAGTTTTGAATGTAGGAACCTTTTTTTTGTCTAAGAAATGTTGAACTAATTTTATAAGACAGTCCTGGGTTGAAATACTTCTGTGAATGTGTAAGAAGGTATAGATGAGTGCTGACAGCTCTGTAGCCTTGTATTTAAATGGACACTGCTATACTATGAACTGTTTATTACCTTGAAGTCTCATTTCTGAGAAATTATACACAAGGAATGTTTATACTTAAAGATTTTAAAAACAAAGACCACAGAGGATGACTGCATATGCTCCAGTGACTGTTAGAGGAAGCTTGGTATGACTTTAACCTTTATTTCTGATTTGTTCTGGCAGGAGGTTGACCATCATTTTTTTTTCCTATGTGGCTAAACATCTAACTTGTATGTGGCTAGAGAGGATTAGACATTTCTTGTCATTTGGAGATACTTCTTCTAAAGAAGGAGTGATTTTGAGAACAGCATTGACTTTCACTATATTTGAATTGCATAATCTAAAACTTTGTGTGGCTGGAATCCTTTGCTGTCAAGGATTTGATTTTGATGACTCTGAGATTGTATTGACTTGAATATGTGTACTTTATGTTCTTGTGCTGTTTATACATGTTGGATGTGGGAAAAGAACACAAAGAGCAACTTTAATACATTGGTTAGTTAAAGGACATTCAGTTGCAGTATTGCTAGATGTCAGCTCTAGGTCTTGGGGTGAAAAACATGGAGAAATTCAATTAACTTTGATATGTTTGTCTTAAAATATTTCTCATGGAAAGTATTTCCTTTTTAATTAGGATAACATTTCTATCCACTGAACTTCAAGGATATTTTCGTTCTATAAAAATATTTCTCTTTGCATACAAAGAGGATGCGAAGTTACATCTGACACTATCAAAATCAAGCAGAAGTGACTGGTATTTGATTAGTGGAATAGTTAATTTGTGGAAAGTAATTAGTTATTAATTGGACAGCATCATGAGGAAACTTGCATTGGAGGCAGGTTCTGCAGCTAGAGTGTGTGAACTTGTGAAACAAGAAGAATCACAGATTAAAAAAGTAACTTAAATGTGTGAAGCGCTTACCCACCAAGGTCTGATTCCTGTCTCCAATAGTTTAGCAAGGTCAGACTTAAACATATGTAAATATAAACTGAATGAGAAATTTTAAAGTGTTGGTGTTCCAGTCCAATGTATTAAATGTTTTAATCATCAATGGAGCAGTGCAGCTATACCAACATATTAAATATATTTCATTTCTACATGTAAACACAGATAGTTTTAATTGGACCAGGGTTTGGGAAAAATAAAAGCTTTATATAAAAGGAGTGCATCATAATTACAAAAATCATTTTCAGGGACTTCTCAACTATTTTGAACTTCTTTGCTTTAGTATGCTTTTTTTCTGTTTCCTTTTTTTAATTATTATTTTTTCCCATTTCTTGTTTTTCTGCTTTTATTTTGTTTTTTGTTGGTTGGTTGGGTTTTTTTCGATAACCATCTTGTAACCATAACTTAGTGAAAGGAAGAGAAAAGTATATTTAGAGCATTTTGTGGATGTGCTTACTTATGGACTTAATCTTGCATCCTTAAAGTGTTTGCATTTACAGGGTGGTATTAAAATATTTTCCTGTAACTTTAAATCTACATGCCTCCATTTATAGATAAGATTCTGAAGCTGTAATTTTTCCAAACTGTTGTAAGATGACTTCTTTGTGATGACACTTTGTCAACATGTCAACGATGTTTTCTGTACACTGTGCAATATATTTTGGTTTTGCCACTTGTGACTAATTTTTATGACTTTGCTTTTTAGAAAACTGGTAAATAAAACAGATATATTTTTAATTGCCTTTTTGTTCCTTGAACCTTCTACTCCATGGAAGAAGCAAAAATGAGTGTTAATGATAGTACATGAACTGGTATTTCAAACTGAGGAACTTGCAAGCTGTGAAGTTAATTGTGGCTTGCTGTTCTGAAGTAAAATCATTGACAGCTTGTCTGACCTGTAAGTTTTGTGGTGAAATAGAAGATTGAATTTTTATATTGACTAGTAGTTCTAAAAACATACGTATTTCCTACCTGGAAGAGCATGTGCAGCTGGGTTCTTTGTTCAAAACCACCAGAAGACATGTTGTCCTTTGCCTTGTTTAACACCAGCTATGGATACCTTTTCTCCTGCAGCTCTCTGTGGTTTTATACTGATAGCTTAGAGGTGGAGAATTCCAGTTATGGCCCTTGAATTTGCTTTGTATGGTGATTATTAGTCTTCTACTGTGGTGTGAAGTGTCATGTCTTCTGAAGGCTGCTGAAACTTTTCCAGCTAGTGCACTTTCCTGTCTATGTTCTTGTTTTATACTCCAAGTGGAGAAGGTGGGAGGGCTGGAAAATTTCTATTTTCTTGCTTTGAGCAGTGATGTAGTGTAGTGGATGTGGGATGTTGTTTTGGACCACCCCTCCAGCTTAGAAAGTGCTTAGGTTGTCAAACCCTCATTAGGTGCTGTTTGTTTTTCCATGACTGTGTTTTGAGAGATCTGTGGGGTTTGTTTTTTAAAGAAAACAACTCAAAACAGAACAAGTTATTGCAAACCCTAGTTTGTTCATGAGGGACCCAGATGTTTCCGTGAGTTGCAAAACCAAGGTGTTTCTGTACCACAGAACCGTTCACCACCACCATGCAGGTGAACTGCCCTCACACCACAGGTAGAAATGTAGCATTGTGCACTCCATCACCAAGAGGTGTGTTTTAAATCATCATCCAAGTCCTTTTGAAGTCTGAGTTGACCCTAAATACACAAGCAGTTCTGTGTATGTGAAACCTGAAAACTTTTGTCCAAATAGCACCCTGGTTCCTTGCTTGGAAACATGCAGAGGAGAGATGTGTTGATGAAGTCTTTCACAGAGCTACAAATGAGCCTCATGCACATCCACAGTGTATCTGCACATCTCAGCAGAGAAGGTGCTGTGCTAGCATTTGGATGCAAGTTTTACAGAGGTTGGACTTGATGATCCTAGAGGTCTTTTCCAACCTAAATGATTCTATGATTGATCATTGATACGTAATGATTGGAGAACTGAAGTGCCACTAACACAATAAGTTACCGGGTAATGCTTCACAGTTATTTCTGTAATTTTTTTGTGATGGTAAATGTAATAAGAATATGGGTTAAACACGGCTTCAGGTATTCATGTCCTCCTTGGTGATGTGCCTTCTGTCAGGGCTTGAAGGTGATGGCTTGCTTTCCACTGCAGACCTATTGGGAGCAGTCTTTGTCAGAGGTTTTCCCCACCTCAGTAGCCCCTAGGCGTCACTGGTGTCCTGTGATTGTATTTGGCAGTTTTGCCACCCCTTTTCTTCCCCTATTCAGCTGCTGGTGTTTTGGAGCTCTTGAGTTTGTAATGACATTATTTGATATAAAGGGAAAGATCTATGGCTTAAATTTCAAATAAAGTGATGAGAAAATTCATAATGAAGAGCTATTGGCCCAATGATGGAGAATGCATATATAAACTTTCTGCTTGGTAAAGGAAAATGGACTACTGGAAAACATCAGTTTTTAGTCCACTTAACAGCTGTTATGATTTCAGAGGAAAAAAAAAATGCTCTCCTTACTGAGAATTAAGATCCTTGATTGTTCCTTTGTCTCCAGCAAGGGTAGAAAGAACCTAATGCACTGATAAGCCTCTGACACAAAGAACATGGTGAAATGAGCTGCATGCTTCTGGCAAAGTGACAAATGGATTCTTAGAAGGAGAATAATGTTTGTAGGTGTCATTTCCAGAAATTCCAGTGTTTACTTTCTCACAAGTGATTAGGAGATTGAGAAATTTATTCGATCTATTGAATGAGGTAATGAACAGCTCATCAGCTCTTGGGGGCTGTGGAAAAGGACAGGATCTTTAGGGGTGGTGCACAAGATGTGTAATGCCTTTATCAGTATGCTTCACTAGTGATAGGAAAAAATATAAGACTGGGTAGAAACTGAGATAACTGAACTCTTAATCATGAGTTTTTCTCTTGACAACTGCTGGAAAAATCTGAGGTACATCAGGCTGCCATGTGCACTAGGAGTGTGTAATGAGGTTTCATTCCATGGTATTCACTGCTCTGGATTATATCTATTAATTGCACACAAAAAGAAGCTGCTGTATCAGCACATGAGAGCTGTGTGATCTTAGTGGATAACATGGAAGTATTAAAACTTACATAGACCATTCACTAATAAAGAAAATGCTTTTTAGCTGAAGAGCAGGCTGTGAAGGAGGTTCAATGTTCTGAGGCGCTACAACAAAGCAGTTAGGCAGCAGGCCCTTTGCTGCTGGTGTTACTCACAGGACGTGTGTTTACACCTGGAAAAAAAGAAGAAAACAAAAAAAAAAAAAAACAACAAACCAACCCAGAATCCTCGTCAGCACTGGATTAACCAAGCTGAGCTGAGGCATTTCCAGAGGTGGGTACAATGATTCCTGTGCAATACAGAGTGGAGAAATGAGGAGCAGGACAGTTCTGGGGCACCTGCCAGCTGGGGTTGGTGGCTTGGTGGGGCAGCCTTAGAGGGCCATTCTGCTCCATTTGTTTTTTGAACTGGACAAAAGTAGACGAACTTGAGAATGGATTAGAATTTCCTGGTTGGTATTCCAGGATTTCTCAAGGTATGTTTCTCTCTCTGTAGTCTGTGTATTAATACAATAAGACAGAATATAGTGAATTTATGACCCTGTTTAAATTGTTACAATGGTCTAAAAGCAAATTGCTTGTTGCTGTTGCACTGTCAAGTTACTTTCTCTAACAGAAGTAGAATTTGTTGGCTGTGCTTTTCATTTGTTTGTTTGGATTTTGGGGTTGTTTTTTTGATTGATTGCTTTAAATGTATCTAGCCCTTGCTTGTCTAAGGCAAAGTACTGCTTCCCCTTCTGCTGTCACCAGCTGCTCCCTTTGAAATTCCCTGTGTCGTCTTGTGTCGCGGAAACAAAACCAAACCTAGAAACCAGAAAACCCAGCACCCCAATTATACAAGTGCTGAATAAATTTAGCAAATGTGTTTCTCTAGTTGGCTTTAATCTTCCATTGTCTTTGCTGTAGGAAGCAGAAGGAGGGCTGGGTGGCCTGCACCAATCTGGAGGAGCACTGGGACTGGTGGGGCTCAGTTCTGCAGAGCCCTGGTGAGACAGATTTGGTTTTTTCAGCTTCTCAGGTAAGAACCATGTACATCAGAATTTATACTAATGATTTAATCTGAACCATCTGTCCCTTCTGTCTGCTGTGACTTGTGCCCCTGCTGACTGCATCGCTCCAGCTTTTAAGTGTTTGCAGTTTGGGAGCATATAGACAATCCCTGGAACATGCAAAGACAGAAGCTGATACATAAATTGAGCTCAGTGCTTTCCTTGTGCTAATAAACCTCTCCCAGCTCTCTTAACTTGCAGTTTGAATTTTGGATACTGACAAATCTGTCATTCCGTATTGTGGAAAACTGTTTTTTCCATGGTTTAGTTGCACTTGTAGATTTGATAAAACCGTAAGCATTTTCATCATAAACTTCATTAGATGGCAGATTAACTTCTTTGTGCTAAGCAATTAGGAGTGGCACTAGCTGCAATGCAGAGGTACTGTTTCTTCTAGAGTCCTAAATACGTATTTTGTTCTGCAGCAATACAGAATTCTAAGAAATAAAGCAGCACCTTGTTGTTTTTCTCCTGCAGCGACAGAACACGTGTAATTTGCTATACCAACCAGTATATCTTAGTATCAGATGGTATTTCAGTGAACTTTGTTGTATTCTTTTATTGTACAATGTAACAACTATCCGCTAGAATTGTTTCTCTTCCTGTTTGGGCTATTTTCATTTACTAAAAAACCAAAATTTCTGCAGGAGACAATGGCATTGAAGAAAAAAATGTGTCTGCACGAGGGCATGGACAGCACACAACTGACCCGAAACCCCTCTGGCTGTAGGGTGATCTCCAGGGTGATGGGGAAAGGTTGGTGCCAGACCCAGCACTGGAACTGAGCTCCTCAAGCTCCCAGGCTGTCCAGCCTGTGTCTTCAGAGATTTGGTTACCAGCCTGGGGCCAAAAGCAGCATCTTAAAGTATTGTAATTGGTGCATTTAAAAAAAGCATATAGTGCAACACAATGCAGAAAGAAGTGTCAATGAGAAAAATGTGGTGATTGGGAGTTATTTCCAGTGTCTATATGCAGTTGTCTTTACAAGCCCCTCCTTTTTTTGTGTTCTGAAGAGCTGCTGCCTGCCTGTGAATAGCAGAGACTTTGTCCCAGCTGCTCAGTACAGGCTGGGAGGGTGGGAGCAGCGCCTGATGTCCAGGGCTGATCTCTAGGAAGAGGTGTACCTCTTCCTACACTTCCCTGCCTGCCCTTGAAGACTTGGAAGAGTTTTGTTCACTCTTGCTTGCCTTGAAGCTTGCTTTTGCTCCCCTCCTTCCAGAGGCAAATCCAAATATATATATATTTTAGAGTTGTGTTGAAATGTGTAACTGCCAAAACCACATGGCAACAATGAAGGATTCCCACATTGTGTAAAGAACTAGGAAACCCTTCTTCCCTTGTCTATGTATATACAAAAAGATGGTTATCAAGCTGCTTTGAATGTGGGCTCCTAAAGCTTTGGAGGTAGTCAGGCAGTGTATTTAATATTCTTTTCATAATAATTACCTTGTGTTACACGAGCACTGAATTTAAATGAGATAAACTATAAAGACCTGATTATGAAAGCACTTATGCACAACGTTGTTTTATTAGTCTTACCAGGCCACCTAAGATCCCTTCCCTGTATGTACTCTGCTGTTATAAGGTGATGCTTCGGTCTTAAGTTTAAAGAATAAAATTTTCAGGGGTTTCTGGTTTGGATTTTCAAGGAAAGTGTTTGGGTTGTTTGTTTTTATTGTTTTGTTGTTTGTTTTTTTATGTTGTTCTGTTTGGTGGTTTTTTTTTTAAATGTTTGATGGTCTATTAGCTAACAGATCAGCAAAATAAATGTCTCTATCCTAATCTGAGTAAACCATTTATAGACTTGCATCAATTCCACAGCAGAAGGGCCCCTTTGCATACTGTAAATGGTTTTACAGATTTCACTCGCTGACAGAATTAGTTTGATGAAGTGATATATGACTGCCTTTGCCACCTCATTTAGCATTCATAGGCCTGTGAAGTTTATGGTGTTAACTTCTACTCATTACACTGACAGCAGTGGCTTTACAGGTAGAGCCTTTTTGAATGTATTTAACAGGATCAAAGGGTCCAAATGCTCAGGAAGTTGTTGAACACTGATGCTGCCCATAGTGCCTTCTGAGGGGACAAACTGAAGCCATGCAGAGGAAGGTCAGGATATCTTGGCCACCATAATGTAAATCCTCCATGTGTCTGAATGAGCTGGCCGTAAATTCGGCTCAGGAAGTACAGCACTGGGATCCGATGTGTTGTAAGAAGGGTCTATAAATGGAGATGGTATTTATCACCTACTCAATTTATACAGTCTAACTTGCTTGTTCAAGCATTGCCAAAGAAGACTTAAAACTTCCAGATACAAAATTTGTATTTCAATTAAAGGAGGGTATGAGAGAGCAAACTCTGTATTATTTGTTCTACAGGAGTGTTCCCAGGAGAATGGACACCAACAGCCTTCCCCAGACTTCAGACTTCATCAGTGCCCAGGGCAGTGACTTTTGAAGGTGGTTGCCAGAATTTAGTGAGTGAGTCACTGTAGTTAAATGTATCCCCAGCCTTCCAAGCATTGTGTGTTCCATACCTCTAAGCCTGTTAGATAAGACTGGGGCTGAACTGTGACACCTGGGCTATATATAGAAGGTGACAGTTTGCTGTCCTGGAAGCATTTGGGTTGTTGCACTCTGGTTTGTGACTTTTGTGAAAGAATTGGAGGAAGAGGATAATAACACAGTTCCAAAGGGCACTGCCTCTTCTTTGAAATCACTTAACACTACCTTTTTAAAAATAGTTTTATCAACAGCAGAACACAGTTTTATCTTTCTTGGAGTGAGATGTATCAGTTCCTTGTCAGAGAGAGAATTTGAAAAAGAGATGAAGATGAATGTCTCTTGAGTCATGTGGCTATTTGGACCTTTAGGAACAATTTGGTTGAATGGAGCTGGGGAGTTGTTAAAATACAGACACAAAAAGGAAGGCACAAGGTTAAATCTTTGTGCCTCTGAGCTGTGACCATAACAAATGAGAAAGTTGTCAAAACACAGAGGGTTGGGATTGCCCTGTGTCTAGACAAGAAGAACTAAAAAAAGATGAGGAGAGAGGAAAAGTGAAGTTTAGAGCTTTTTGGGAAAAGAAGCTCCAGCTCAGAACTCAACCCCACCAAGGGCTCTGTTCACCCGGGTTCTCTGCTAAGCTACATGCCTGAGTTGAGTCTTGATAGAGATCTGAACTCTAAGGTTTAGAAACTGAGTCAAATCAAGATTATGTAGTCAGACACTTCAGACTTCAGTATCTTTGCAAACTGAATCCCAAATAATTAGTTGGGCCACTTGAATCTGTTTATGGCTTTATTCAGAGCAGTGTATAAAGTAACTTTGTCTAAACAGTTTAATATTAAATGTTCTCTCAGAGCAAACCTGGTAAGTACAAAACATGTACAAAATGATACTCTTTTGTTTCAGGGGAAGGACAGGGGAAGTGGAAGCCCTTCCGCTTTCGAAGGTGTTTTTTATTTCTTGCTCAGATGCCATGGTTACAAGCGCTACTGAAAGCACACCAGTGGCACCAGGTAGCTCCCCAGCTGTTCTCCAGCAGTCCCCATTTCTCTGCCCGTTAGTGGGACTCTAACAGGAAATGGAGTGAGGCTGGACGCTGATATGTTTCAGCAACGGAAAGGACCAGATGGCTGGGATGTTTTCCCAGTAGTGGTGAAACAAACTGGGATCCACAGCTAAACCACTTAATTCTAGCTTGGCCAACCATTGATATTTTCTTGTGGCAAGGGCCTGTTTGTTCCAGGGGATTCAGTGTGTTGAAGAACTAGGTAGTGACTGTCTGTATGTGCTGTATTGTATTGTATTGTAAAAGTAATAGGGGATTGTCAGACTGAAGAGTTGACCTCTGCGTAGACAAGGTTTAAAAGTACTTGGTGTGGCATCTAATGTATTCAAGGAGGAAGGTAGTACTTGAGAATTCCCTTGGTGCTGCCACCACTGCAGGGATCTGTTTCCCCAAAGCAGACAGATACTGTGCTTGAAAGCATGCTCTTTGGGAATGAAAGGGAGAGAACAAAAACCCCACAACCAACCAACAAAAAAGTTTGAATGCATGTAACGTACATATTTGACATGACACTGGTGTTCTTTATGTTTGTTTGCATATTTATTTCCCATCTGGCCTATGTCATTCAACATACATGTGTCTGGCTGAGTCAGTGGTCACTGCAGGGCTGGCCAAGGAGAACTCTTATCTGAAGTGTTGAGGGTTGGATGGAATTTGTGAAACCTGTTTGGGTGACTAATAAAGCAAGAAGATAGAGCACATGCATCTGTCATTCACCCTAGATACATCAATGCTTGCTATTTATGCAAAACTTCAGTGTTTCACTCAATATCTGAGTCTCATCATATTTTAGTCATTGGACTTCAGAATTTTGGACTTTCATAAATTTTGAGGTTTTTCTCAGCTGAATTGGCCAGTTAGGCAGTAACTTGGCAGATGTGTGACCAGTTCTTCATTAATATAACTCTGGTGTTAAATCCAGACTGGATGAATAAAGGATGGAGGGAGGAGCGTCCGGTGGCAGACTCCATGCTAGGAAAGGGAGAAGCCTTTGCTTGCTTTGAGTGTCCTTACTTGAATTTCATGTACAATAGAAATTAAAGCACAACAAGCCACTGCATTCAGCAGCAGTCACTCCTGTGACTGGCAGCAAGAGCCTTGATTACAGGGAAGACTTGGCAGGTTTCAGAGATGGGTAAATGCTCTGCCCTCATAGATTCATTCTCCCTGTTAATTGAAAAGAGAGTTCTTTGCTGTAGTCCACTTCCCTTTTTCCTCTGGCAATAGCAAAGTTGGGGTTTTTTTTTATCAGCTCCCTTTGCAGAATTTCTCCCTTTTTATCTGTGCTATACATTGATTGATTATAACAGCTGTAAATTGGTGTGTAACTGTATAAACCCAAAACAAATGCAGGCAACTTGTTGGTAAATTCTTTTTATATCCTCTTCCAACTTCAAAACCTCCCTGATATGATACTTCTCCCTTCTTTATGAAGCCTTGCTAGAACTATACAAAAGCAAAATATTATTTGTTGTTGTTATAACAACTGGAGCATAATAATATTTATTTATGCTGGCAGTATAATAATATTTTGTTTGTATCTTAAAACTTTAACCCCCCCCCAACTTCCAAGGTGTTTAAAGCAAGCAAATAGGTGTTACTACTCGTCTTTCCTGAAAATGCAGCCAATGGACCTTCTAGCAAAAAGCTGAGAGGTAAGAATCTGTGTGGTTTTGTTTTGTTTTGGGGGTTTTTTTGTTTGCTTTAAAAAAAATGGTTAAGGGAGGAGATTATAATTTCAGAAATAGGGGAGTGGTTCTTCTGGGAAGGAACGGGAGTGGGAGCAGACTTCTAAGTACAGAGCATCAGGATCTCGGGTTTTTGTATTGTGTTTTGAAGACTCCCTTTGTCACTGGGGTTTTGGAGCCTTGGAACGCTGCTCTGGCTCAGTGTTGGCTGCAAGGATATGAATCATTTTTCCTGCTTCCTGCAGCAATTGAAAGTGCAGCCCCACTTCTCCTGAGTCACCCTGACTGGCTGTGCTCTGGGACAGCCAGCGTGGTCACCACTCAGCCACCAAGCACTGTTGGTAGCACCACAGCAGGAATGTCTAAGCATTGACATGTAGGTTGGCTTGGTTGTCCATGTTGTCCACATAACAGTGCTGCTCTGGGCAGCTGCTTCTGTGCATATCAACAGAGCATGTTAAGGTATGATGTGAGAGTAATTGTGCCCTTTTGGAGCTCATAACTGTCTTTTTGTGACCAAGCACATCCAGGAGTTTGCCAGATGTTGTATCGTTTCATATAAAGCTTTCTGGGAACTAGAGGACATCCTGGGTGCTCTATACAGGCATCCCAAAGCTCCTGAGGAGTATGTTATTGCTTGCTTTGAAGGTTGCTGTCATGGACTTCACTGAGAACCTGTGTTGGCTTATTAAGAAACTGCTGGTTGAATGGAGGGGTTAATGAGTGGGAGGCTTGGAGCTGCTGTGAGAATAGCAGCTGCTCAGTAGAGATTTGCTCTAGAATCCTGGATTTTAGTAAGAAACTGTGAACTCCCTCTGCCTGGACAAGGGGATTCAATTACACTTGTTTTGTGACTGCTTAATCTGTTCTGTGAAGGTTAGAAAGAACCTGGACTAGGCTCTTTAGTGTAGTCTTGGACTCCTGGTACTCTGCAGGCATCTGCTGAGGGTTTATTGAGCAGGAAAGGAATTTGTGTATGTTGTTTTGGAAAGGGGCAATGTGTAGATAGATACCACCCATGTTGGGGGTCAGCTGTGAGTAATGAAGACACCTTTGTTTGATGGAGGCTGGTCATAAACACCAAATAGCATTTGCAGGGCCGAAGGAGGCAAATTTGTTAGAAACTGGCATGATTCAGGCCTTGAGGCATATGGTGCTGTGAACAGCCTCTCCTGGTTGGTGGAGAAGTTTGATGGGACTGATAATGGAGTTGATGTGTCTCTTCTGGGCTTTATTGCCCCCTTCTAAATCTGTGGAACACCAATTGGAAAGGCTATTTCATGGTGACAGTAGACAGGATTTTATGCTGTCTTTGCTTAGCACAGACTGGTTCTGGTGAACACAGTTTAGGGTACAGAGAATAAAATTCTCAAGTTTTACTGGTGTGCCTCTTGGTAATGGCTGCTCCAAACCACCAAACACAGCAAGGCTTTCACAGGGGGCCACTGGAAGCTGAAACCCATTTTGAAACGTATCTGAGTGGATATGCAGGCTTGAGGTGATGCGCAGTAATTTCCCTTTCCTCTCAACAGGCACATCATTTTGTGTGCCTCTTTAGTGGTGTTTTTAAATGAGGCTGCTTTACTTTGTACTGAAATGGTCTAGGAATTTTGCAGAGTTCAGCTGAGGGCGAATGAATCTGGGCAATTCCTGAAGCTGTCTGCAAGCATATGTTGGAAGATGCCATCCCAGATACTGAGGAAACTACTCACCATGCTTTCAACCTGTATTTTAGCCTGAGATCAATGTAAAAACTAAAAAACCACAAATTGAGGTAATTTTATACTTAAAAAATCTAAGGCCAGAAGGGATCAGTTAATATAATTGCTTGTATGTTGCTTTACTAAGGAGTTTTTGTTTGTAACCAAAGCAACTTGCATTTGCTTCTGGAAAGATATTTGGCCTCACTTGACCTGTTGACATTAAGAGAAAGGAAATTCATGGCTTCTTCCAGTGTCTCATTTCAGTCTTTTTTCCTTCTCATTTCAAACAGCTTGGACCCACTACCTGCCTCTCTGCGTTCTTGGATTAAAAGCCTTTTTGAACCCATGACTTCCTCAGCTGGTAATTGAGCAATATAACATATGTATAATTTAACATATGGAGTATAACTAATCAAATCACCCTCATTCATCATCTTGTTTAACTAAATTAAGCTTGAAGTCTCTTGCTGTAAGGTGTATTTTCGTGTTTGAATGTTTTCTGCACCAACTTTGATTTTTTTTTTTTTTAATCTTCTTAAATGCAGTGCAATGATTTGCACTTGCTGAAAACAATGGAATGCTGATGTCATATAGGGAGAGAGAAAAATCCCATGGAAGTAGAGAGACTATTTTTCATCTTTTCTTTTTTCTTTAGCTTAGCTAATGTAGAACGCTAAGAGGCTTGAAGTGCACAGTTCAGTGACACTATCCATTTAGAGAACTGTGGACTCAGGAAATCTTTGTAAGAAAGAGTATAAATGCAACTTGGAAACAGGGATCTCATGCAAGAAAACGAAAATATGTCTTAGGAAGCAGAGGAAAGATAAGCTTCTGGTTAAACAGATGGATTAGTAGATTGTTTGGATCCTTGAGTTTTCTGTGTGCTTCCTTGTTCAAACCATTGTGCCCATCTGTGGTGGTCTCCTCCCAGCTTCCATCCACACTGGCTTGTGTGTTTCTGTGGTCCAAGGAGCATGGCCCAAGCTGTGGCTGGTGGGACAAGCTCAGCAGGAGACATGCAGTTTGGCCCAGTTTTCATCAAAGAAAGAGCTGCATGAGCAAAAGTCTTAGTGTGTTCCAAGAGATGAACACTAGATTTGTAAAACCCGTGTGCCTGGAGCAATGGCCCTGCAGGGTGGAGGAGAAGTTAGGGCTGGAGACCTGCTTCTCTGGTGTATGTGTGTGCCCAGAGCTGCGCTTGGAGATGTGCCCATAAATAGGAAAATCCTGAAACAGGGCTCCAACAGCTGGAGATGTCAAGATTGGATGGCCCCTTGGGCATGTTATTTGTGGAGAGTTTACCATAGCAAGGCAAGGCTCTGGGTGCCAGGCTTAACCAACACTCAGCCCAGCACACTTCTCAGAAATAAATCCTCCTTTTTTGTGACTTGTTTCAGTAATATTCTGCTAATGACAGCATCTTGGTAAGAAATGTGTATTACAGACAGGAATGAACTGTCAGCTTAGCAGGAATTTCCCTCATGGTGTCTGTGTGCATCCCCTGCCCCTACTGCTGAGGACTGGGCTGAATTTTTATTCTTCTGCTTTATTCTTTAATTGGAATAGAGACCAGAACTTTTACATGTGGAGAGGAAAACTCTGTAGGGAGCTATGCAATACTTGCTAATGGGAGACAATGGAAGTTGTGAGTTGATTTGGACAATCTGAAATCTTGATCTTGCCTCCTGGCCACAGGGCTCTGACAAAAGCCCTTGTATGTGTTGCCAGGAGGCTGGGAGAAGGTTTGAACTGCAAGTCCTCCCAGCTGACCTGGTCTAGCAAGGAGCAGTTTTCCCCTGCAACAGGTGTGAGTGACTGACATGTAAAGAGAGGGGAAAATGAGCCCTTCTTTCTATTATTCTTCAACTACATATCAAACGAGAGCCCTCCTGTCAGTGTGCTGCTCCTCTCTCCTTTTACAAGGTGGTGCACTG
Organism: Brachypteracias leptosomus; assembly: GCA_013401335.1. Taxonomy (NCBI): domain Eukaryota; kingdom Metazoa; phylum Chordata; class Aves; order Coraciiformes; family Brachypteraciidae; genus Brachypteracias; species Brachypteracias leptosomus. Next base: position 32,462 of record VYZX01018475.1, read on the forward strand.
TCAGATCAGATAGTCTGTGTGGATTACTTTGGAATGGAAAAGAATAAAGGCAGTTTCTATAAAGAAGGACTTGAAAAGGCTTCACTGGTTTTTCATCAGAGCTGCTGGAAACCTTCTTTTCCCCCCACTGCCCCTTCCCCAGTCCCACCCCCGAAATGCTCACCTCTTCCTGCCTTTGTCAGGGAAGTGTCAGATTTGACACCTTTGCAGTAAGGTACAGAAATGCAAATGGAGAAACCCAGCAACACCTAATCAGAGGATGTAAACTTTCTGTGAACCTAATTTGTGGATTTAAAAAAAAAAAGCCATAATGCTAACACATTTCTAAAATGCTTTTGACACTTTTTAAAATACTCCTGGTTTCGACCTGCTTTTTCCTTTCCAGCTCAAACAGCACTGAGAAGTCACCAGGGAAAGGCCTTTATTCCTCCGTTGTGGCTTCTAACCATCTCAGCTTTGGGCAAGCAGCTGGCCCAGGCAACTATGGCCCAAGGCTTGTAGCCCCTCTGCCTGTTTCCTTCTGCAGCAGCAGGGATGGGATGTGCCCAGGTCTACAGCTGTTGTGACAGATGTGCAGGAGCCGTGTGGACTCACCAGCCTGGGAGGGTTACTTCAGATGTGGGATGTGCACCAGCCCAAGTGGCAATATGCCCAGGAATGGGGAAGGGAGCAGGTAAACGGGGAAGGCTGGCTTCGGAGCCCGTTCTCCACAGCCTGTACAGGAAAAGTTAAGCAGCACGTCTGCAATGCTGCTTAGCAGAGCTGCCTCTGCTGCCAGCCCCCTCCCCTCCACTGCTGAACCAAAGCTGGCACTTCTATGTTGACTTTTGGCTGTGTTTCTGTCACTGAAGTGTCAGGATTTGCACTTGCTTTCACAGGAGCCTTTCAGAAGAGCCCTAACCCGGGGGTCTTTCATCTCATGGAAATGAAGCCAAGCCAAGCTGCCTCCGGTGATCCTGCAGCAGCAGAGGGACCAGAGTGGCTGCACCAGCCCAGCACCAACCCTGGGTGTCACACCAGAGGACAGCCAGCTCAGGTAAGTGGCTGCAGCCCACTGCTGCTGTGCGAGCGCGCTGTTGCGTTAAGGAAACAGGCTGTGGCTTTACCTTCCTCTGGAGAGCACCCAGATGGGTGGGTTTTTTTAGATGTTAAAAGCAAGGGCCTCTTCCTTCATGTAGCAGGGTAACAACCTGTGATGTGTAGTATGTGAACTTCCCGTGGTGATTATGGCAAGGTATTGTCAGGGCTAATTAAGCAGAAGTGGAGAGTGAAGTATCAAACACTGTGATACCTGGGGAAAGTAGCTTTATAAAAATAAACCTGGCCTTGTCCTGGGGCTAGAGAGGTGCAGGCTCAGTCCAGAGGTCATCTAGTGTGTAGGGTGTTACTTTTAGTGCAAGTGTCCCAGGCTGCTCCTTCATTTACACTTCAAAACACTCACCTCCCTCCCTAAAGCAGAAAGGTCACTACAGAAGCTCTCACCTCCCCCTGCTCAGCTGGGTTTTTTGCCCTTCTCCCCCCAGTTCAAAGGGAATTTAGCACAAAAGGGGATGAGAAGAACCAAACAAATCTAATGGCCATCTTTGAATAAGAACACCCACCTCAGGTAGCTTAAAGAAAATTACAAAGGAGAGGTCTTACCAGGATCTTAGTTTCCACTTTTATTATTCCATAGGGTTGTTAACAAAAGAAAGTTACATGTCTAGTCCCTCAGTAGTTAGGTTGCTTCCTTTTTTGTTTGTTCTGTTTGGGAACTTCCAGGTATTAAGCAACTTTACAATCCCTTTTTCCTCTTTACAATGACAGCTCTCCGAAAAGTATTATCACAGCAAAAATAACCTGGCATCTCCCAAAGGTAGCAATAGGGCAAGTGTCAAACCTCATGTACACGAATGCTGAGGGTCCCCCCCAGCCCCCCTAGAAACTCTTAAATTTTAAAGAATACTTTCCAAATCCATTGCACATTCTATTCAACTTTGCATTGGAGAGAAAAAAAACAACCCAAAACTCCAAACAACCAAACCCAACCCCCTGTGCAGTCATGCCCCAGGACAGGCTTTGCCCAGCATTTCTGAAGTTAGGGCTGTAGTTGTATGAGCAACACCTTCAGGTGGCAGATCAAGTAGAGTAGGTTTGAGACTGGCATCCAGATAAACTAGCCCAGAAATCTGTGGCCTAAGATCAACCTTACCCCAGTATAACCTTGCTCACTGCAGTAACTTAAGTGTCTTCCCAGTATTAAACAAAAGAAGCATTTGAATTTCCAATACTTGAGTTAACAATGCTTAGTATATGAATTAAGTGCTTAATTACCAGCATTGTTTCCACAATACCTACATACTTTTGATAATAGTTAACAATAGGGAAGTGTATTTTTAATTTTTTTTTAAACTGGTTAGAAGTGTATCACACTCCACAATACATGCCATCAGTTGTGAATTCAGTATTTTTTTTATTAAAGATTAAAAATTAAAAAACATTTGACATCCTAATATACAAAAAGTCACTATAAACTCAAATGTGCTAAAAGCAAAATGTGCATAAAGACACTTATTTCTAAAAGGCACCCTGCCACCAGTATCTTTTAAATGGTCATCTAATCCCACCAGGTTTCTAGTTTTCTCTTCCTTCACTGAAGGGGAGACTCGGGACTGCTACCAAGTACAGATGCTAACCACACCAACCCCTTTCAGGGATTTCTGCTATCACTAGGACACCTAGAACTGTGCATGCAGACTTGACTCGAGCTTCTCATGGAGTTAACCATCATGACTTTAAAATGCACAAGGGCTTCTTCTCGAAAGAAAAAAGGTAGTGATATTTGGGCCACTTATAAGGGCCAAGAGAAAGAGACAGGGTTATAAAATAACTGCTGTGTATCCACCGAAGAGCTTTGCTACTAAAAACCACCTCCCCCTCCCCTTCCCTCCAGTTACAAAACGCCACACACACGCACGCACACACACACGGATGAAATGTTATCGCTTTAGCCATTAGCCTGCCAGGGTGTGACAGTGTCAGTGCCGCAGATGCAGTCCCGGAGCACAGCCATACCAGCCCCTTGCCCGTGGGCAGCCCCGGCGCTGCTGGGAAGGTAGGTCCGTGCTGCCTCCCGGGCGCCCCTCCGTTACCAGGGTCTCCACATGGATTTGGGCAAGCCGGGCGAAGGCAGGCCCCGCCTCCGGGAAGCGTCCAGTCCGTCGGTGGAGGTCTGGCCGGGCTCGGCCTCCGCCTCGTCCGAGTCGGAGCAGGTCTCCTCGCTGGGAGAAGGCGAGGGCGCCGAGGCGGGGAGAGCCAAGCCCAGGGCCCCCAAGGAGGCCTCGGCCGCCGGGGCTAGAGCCTCGCCACCCGGCCAGGGGCCCAGGGCAGGATCTGCCAGAACGTCCGCGATCAAGTCCGGGAAGCCGCCCTCGTTGAGGGGCATGGACTCCAGCAGGTGGTTGAGCAGCTCGGCCGCCGTGGTGGCGTCGATGCCCGGGCAGCTAGAGACGAAGGTGTGCACCTCGTGCATGCACTGAATGTAGCCGGCGGCGAAGCGCTCGCTGGCTTCGCGCTGCAGCCGCCCGCCCTCTGCGCCGCGGGGGAGAGAGGGGAGCGGGGTGAGGCGCGGGCCGGCCCGGGCCGGGCCCCTCGCCCCTCCGCCGCCCCGCCGGCACTCACCGAGGGAGCGGCGCTCCAGCACGGCCTGCACCCGCCGCACCGTCAGCTCCAGTACCTCCGCGTTCTCCAGCTTCGCCTGAAACTGACCCGCGGCGCCGTGGCCGTCAGCACGGCCCCGCCGCCCGCCATCGGCCCCCGGCCTGCCC
>VYZX01018475.1:36291-80099 GCA_013401335.1 Brachypteracias leptosomus
TGTCGGCCAGCAGCAGCCGCAGCTCCTGCAGGCTCTCGTTGATCCGCGCCCGACGCTTCTTTTCCACCAGCGGCTTCCTCGTCTGTGGGAAGAACAGCGCCGTCAGCGCGCCCGGCCCGGCCCCGCCCGCCACGTCTGTCTCCCTCCCTCCCGCCGCTCACCCTCCTGTCGGCCCTGGGCTCCGCGCCGTCCCCGTCCCCCCTCGGCGAGCGGCCCTTGCCGGGCCGGAAGGAGGGCGCCATGTCCCGGCCCCACTCCACTCCCCTCCGGCGGCTCCGCGCCGCTCCCCGCCCCGCGCCGCCTTATTTATACCCTCTCATTTGCATGTCAATGAGCCCATTGGCCGCGACGCGCGGCGAGCCGCCGTAGCGTTGGCCGAACGGGCCAATGGGAGGCGGCCGCTTTGTCTGCGCCGGGGCGGAGCGCGCCGCCGAGCCTGTGGTTGTCGTCGGCCGCCGCAGCGCCCGCCCGGCCCCGGCTTTGTTGGCCCGGGACGAGATCGGCCCCGCCGCCTGAACCCGGCGAGACCCTTCGCTCCCCGAGGCTGGGCACCGCCTCGGGCAGCATCGCCGAGGCTGGCAGGGCCCGATGTGCTGGGCAGGAGGAAGCGTTCCTCCTACCTTGCAGCGTGGCAGCTCCCGCTGCAGCCTCGAAGCGCTGGGGCATGTCAGTCACCTTCAAGAAAACCCCCTAAACCCCTCAGTTCTCCACCATTTATGGGCTCAAAGCTTTGGAAAACGCGGGTGGGGTTTGAGTGCGGCTCCACTCACCGGAGTGTGTGCTGGGTGCCCCTCATTGGGGCATCTGCAGGAACTGGGTATGGAAGAGACCAGTTTGTACCCAAGTGGGAGTCCAGCTTGGGCTGAGCATCCACAGCGGGTAATGGGCCCTGTCTCTTTGTCCTGTTCCCCTCCAAACGGATGGGGAGGCTTTTAAAGCCAGGCCCTCCCGTGCCCAGGCGGGGTTTGGGTGCTTGCCCAGCTGGACACGCTCATTTCAGCGGGGCTGCCTTACACACCATGGCTGTTCTCCGGCAGCTGGCCGAGATGCAGCCCTTCCCCAGCCCGGGGGGACATGGGGAGCTGGGCCCCGAGTGCTCGGTGCTGTTCCTGGACGCGTTGCAGCCCTCGCCTGCCTGGGCTTTGTGCGGGTAACTTGATGCTGATGACAGTTGGCAGCTGCAGTTCCCCCAGCAGACCGAGGCAAATAAAAGCATTAGGGCTCGTCCCCGAGGAGAGCGACAGGTGTTGGCTCCCGCTCCTTTGTTTCCCTCCTTTTATTCTCCTAGTTAATGCATGTCATATTTTTACCGCCCCAGGAAACGGGAGACGCGTCCCCGGCTTGACTCGGCGTCGCTGGCGCGGAGCTGCACTGGCTTCCCTCTACGTGTCCAGCATCCCTCTGCTCTGCTCTGCTCTGTTCTGGGGTGTCCTGCCTGGTTTCACCGCTCCACAGTCCACGGTAAACTCGCTGGTCTTGGTGATGCTGAGTTTTTCCTTGCTGAGGTGTCTGGTGTGAGCTGGTGAGCTATGCAAACACCCCTAGGACTCCTGTCTCTATTACATCTGGTGAGAGCTGCGCAAAGAGCCCCAAGACCCCTGGTTTTATTATTTTTTATTGATCCATGTCTATAGGTTGGTGTCTGACCCATCCCGCATGGTCCAGCCAGTTATGGCGTGTGCTCTGTGGAAGGCTGGGGTAGCTCTTAGTCAGCCCCACTTTTACCTAATGCTGTTTTTCATCTTCAAAGCACTTGTATAAACATCCGTGCCTGCAATATGTTAATCTATGTCTGATAAAAGCAAACCAGGATAGAGATGTTCAGCAGCCATCACAGAGGAGTGCAGCAGAGATAATGCCAGCACATGGGATGTCTTGGCTGGAGACCTAGGCTCAGACCACTCTGCTTTTTGTATCATAGCAGACAGGAGACTTTATTTTCAGAAAGATACTTCTGTTAAGTTTCTTTCTTTTATTTATATGCTTGTATTTTGGCAAAGAATTTGCTTTGTAGGCAACAGGTTTCCTTGCACCAGGAGGGAGCAAAGTGGGATGGACCTGGGGCTCGGTGACTGCCTCTGTCCTGCTTCTAGTGCACCCAACACTGTGTAACGTAAGGTGTAAACTGGCTCATCCTTTTCATTGAGACCATTAACACAGACTAAGCAGAAATGTTGTTTAGGCCAGGCCAGGTACTTAATGTTTTTATCTTTGAGCAAGTAGAGACACCTGTGACTGTGTTTTGTGTATAATTTATTTATAGTTAGCCTAAATGGGAGGGGGAAAAAGACAATTGTATGGGCGCAAACTACAGCCAAGTAATGGGTGTGTCAATTTTGAAGGATCCATCTTCCTTCTGACTGAAAACTAGGCATGTAAGGTCAGCAGAGGTGTATAAAAACATATGAATATGCACACACATTTATAAAATGTGCAGTAACACACTGAATGTATGTAACCACGTGGTAAAAGATGATCTCCAAGACTTTGTGAGCTTGTTTTCAGAGAAAGCCTAGATTTCCTAGCATATACGTAATCAGAGGTGCTCAAACACTGGGTTTTACGCTACTGTAAATTCTGCTGACTTACACAAGAAACCTTGCAGGGCTGTGGCTGAAGGTGCAGTCCCCAAATCTGTCAGGCCTCTTTGCTGCAGGTGTTTGCATCAGCCATGTTTCAGAGCTAGCTTAGGTTAGAGATGCTGCAGCGTTAATCTAGGAAAATGTGAAGTGAAGGAGCTCCAAAATTTGTCCCAGTGGTGGTTCAGATGTGTCAGGACTTGGGTGATGAAACGCTGGAGGCTGCTGAACAGCAATGTTTCCTCACAAGCCTCAGATCTTCTGTTTCTGAGCAGTGAGGAGCCACGGGCATGGGGTGAGGAGACTCCAGCAGCAGGCTAGCAAATCTTGGCCAGGAATGGCCAGAGAGAGTTGTCCATGGCTCTAACATCCTATTTCTGTTCTGACTTGGTGGGTGCTGATGGCATTGCTAGCTCTTGCTCTGCAGCGTGTCTATTTGTATTTTCTTTGAAAAGCTGCGGGCGAAATGAGCTGACAAGTGCTGGAGCTGTTTGTGCTGGGCATTAAAAACAGAAGTGCCACAAATATCAGGGTGTTACTAGAGCTGCCATTCTGGAGGAAGAAGAGGTCACTGCAGGCTATCTGCTCTAGCCCATGGGGATAATGTGACATTTTTGTGCCACTTTAAACAAGTTCCGTCACATCAGGTGAAGCGATTCATGACAACCTTATGCATTTTAATGAGAGTGTCAACTACAATCTAGTTAAAGAAAATGTTCCTTAGATACCTCATCTAATATTTCAGTGCTTGCCCGTGCATGGTGGTTTGCCTAAACCCATTGACTTAGTCCTACCATTCCAGGTTAAGCCCATCCTGCTGTCTGCTGATGGGTATGTGGGCACTGCTTTCTTCTCAGTGGAGGGTGGGAGTTTATCCTTTGCTAGAGCAGGGGTCTCTGTCCTGCCAGAGGCTGGTGCTCCTACCCATATTTGTATTTATATTCAGTTTAACTGAGGATCTCCATAGTTTTAGCAGAGATAATGGGATCAGTGCCTTGCTGTGTGTGTTCTCCTGCAAGTTCTTGCATAAAGCAGCATAATGCAGCATATAATAGCAGGTTTTAATTCTTTGTAGATCGTGTGTGATCCCTAAGGCAGCTGTGGTGACAGTGGCAAAGGCAACTGTGGGAGACAATCATGCAGCCTCAGCTACTTGTATATGTTTTGAAGGCCCAGGTAAGTGGCAAATCATCACGAGGAAGATGAATCTGCTGTGTAATGCCTCACACACTTCTGCTTAAGCTATCAGTTGCATTTGAAAGGTCTCTGGCTCACAGAAAATCCTCCACAGAGATATAATGCAACTCTGAAAAGTTTTGAGGACTCTACAAGCAACTCTGCTGCCATCCATGGTCTCAGGCTCGAGTCAATAGGTCAGCCAGGCTCTCCGTGGATAATATAACCAGAGCATGGGATAAAGACATGATGGACATGGACAAGATCCATTGGAAATGCTTGAGTAGTTTCTTTCATAAATGGTATAACATCTGTTGTCATCGGAGGCACAAGCTCCTGTCAAAGAGACACGTCATCCTTATACATATTAATGGTGCATATAAATGGTGGTGGGTGTGAACTGTGGCCAATGTTAAGTTAATGGATGAATTGCTCCTTGGGCATCAGTTTGCTGTCATCGTGCTTATTTCTACACTAACAAATACAAACCATTTAGGTGGCAGAGCAAGCAACGTGCCATCTCCCCCCTCCTCCTCTCCCTGGGGTCCCCTCACAAATGAAATGTGTACTGTAATTAGTCTCCTGCCTTGTCTCTGGTGACAATTAGTCCCGCTCGCAGAACCGAGGTGGAGGGGAGCGTGCCCGGAGCTGGGAGAGCTGAGGGTGATAAATGAAGTGCATGAGGAAGACTGTTTGGAGAAGTTTGCAGCATTCCCCATCAGCCTGATCCTTGCTGCCTTTAGTGCTATCCATTCCACTGCTGTTAAAAGCAGACATTGAAGAGAAAAGGTGGATTGAATATCACCACTGAGCTGCTCTTGGGCTTGAATCTGTTACTGCAAGTTGTGTTTGCTGCCTTGAGCGCCATGTTTCTCGTGCCCCTTTCAGAAACCATAAGGCTTTCCCTACCTTTTTTTATTTATCAGCAGACTTGGCAGCTGTGCTGGTGTTCATCAGCTGGGGCACAGAAGAACGGTTCATGCCAGCCTCAACACTAATGACTGGCATTCAAAAGGGTCTTATGTCCCTTCACAGAAGAGCCCCAAGACTGTTTGCTGCCTGTGAAAGCTCAGGCTCCCCTTGGACCAGGATGGGCCCCACTTTCTGCTATTCCAAAGGTATTTGTGGTGATATTCCAGTGCAGAAAATGGTGGGGGTTGTGCCAAGCAAGTATCGAGGACAGCAGAGCCTGTCCCCATGGGTGAGTGATGGATGGGTGTTGTGCACTGGGGAGGTCCCCCCAGCAAAACCCTGTGTGCCACTTCTATTACCTTGTCATTCTTTTCCCTCAGCTCCAGTGGAGATATGTCTAAACTCATAGATCATTTGCAAACTGCTTCAGCTCCTACCCTTGAGCCTGTGGTCCGTTGTCAGTGACTGTGGCAGGGTCCTGGGTCTTGTGAAGTTAGAAGTGGTCACACTGTGTTTGTGGAATTTATTTCAGGGAGGTGAGAATAACTATCTGGAGCAAATGCAGGGTGTTTTTCAGCTGGATTAAAAAAATTAATAGTCCACCTGTGGTGCCTCAGGGAGAAGTTTTGTGGTGTTTTCAGTGAAACCTGTTGTATTTGATTTATCTAATAATTTTGGTGTTTGAAAGTTATCCTAACTATGGGTCTGACTTTATCATAGTCTTTATCCCATCTTTGTAACAACAATGTGTATATCACTGGTCCTCCTCTGCAAGATGTTTTTATTAGCTCCTAAATGACTTAGAGGCAACCTCATTAAAGTACAATTTCTTCAGAGAAGTTGCTGAATCCCTCAAAACACAATCCTGAGCAGGGCTGAAAGCTTTTTAAACTGTGTGCCCTTCAGAGCGTATTTCTCCTGACGTGCTCTGCATGGCCAGGGGAGCTCCCAGGCAATGGCACTGCACGTTTGTTGACAGGACACAGTTTTATTTTTATCAGATTAACACGTACATAATCAGGCTCTGAACTTTGCTCCCGTGCAAACATTCACATTGCAAATTACCTATCTGTAGGTGGGGGATAACCCCTGGGCTCTTGGGAGGATGTTTGATCCTTTTTAACAATGATAGAATGTATTTTATGGTCAGTTTTGATAAACATTGGTCTTTGCTAAACCAAAATGAGAAATATTTTCCAGGCAGAGACCAATCCTATTTATTGAGAGTCCTGGCACCTGTTTCTAGTGTTTTGTGTAAATACTGGGTTTGACCCTATTGCAAGAGGTATGTCAGATTGAACAGATGTGTTTCCTGGAGGTATCCATGGACAACCTGAGACATGACCACAGTAACAAGTATTTGTGAATCTTAACTGTCCCATGCTCCCATTCTGGCCTGGTTGTTTCTCCAAGGAGGTGACACGTTATAGCCCAGACTCCTTTTAATGGAGGACTTGGTCTGTTGTGTGCTATGAAAAAGGATGTCTTTTAACCACTCTAAGTTTAGACTGGATTTTAGCTTTGCTGTCTTGCACAGCTCTTTTACTTGGCATGCTGCTCAGCTGGTTTATATTGGTAGTTTAGCTCTTGTGGGTGTCAGCAATGGGGTGGAAACAGAAGCATTCAAAAACATTGCAAACTATAGGTAGACATATTCTCTCTGCATGGGGCCAGTGAATGTTACCTGCCTGGCTCTCCCATTCCCAAAGGCTTGATGGGCTCCTGAGGCTCATGAATGTGATGCAGGATTACAAGTTGCAGAGAAGAACATCATTCCTCTGCTCGGATAATCATCTTCATGGCTTTTTTTTTTTTTCCCTAATGGGACATAGGTTTTTGCAGGAAAATGCAAAATGTTGTTTTCTATGTGCTGACTTTTGATGATTTTTGATCAGCCTTTGGAGGGCTGAAGTGAAGGTGCTGTGCCTCCAAAATCCGTAAGAAACAGTTGCCATTCCCATGATTATGCCTGTGTCAATAGGCACAGAGCATCGTGGCCAGCTCACGTGCCTAGACACAAATCACATAAGCAAAAAAGCTCAGGAAAGAGCAATGGAATCATGGGAGATCAGGAACATAATGCAGGCTCTTCTTTATGCTAGGCAGGGTGACTTAGAAGAGAGAAAAATGCTATTTCATATAAAATAATATTATTTTTTCTAGCAACTTAAAAATTCTTTATTCTATTTTGTGGATTGATTTATTTTTTCAAGCTCTGTCCTGTGCAGCATGCCTTGTTTTATGGAGCATGTTAGGAAGGGGTTTATTTACTTGATGAATTCAGGATCCAGTTTAACTGAACTCTGAAATGGCTACTTTGGGGGGGGAAGCCACTTTATTGGCTTCTGGGGATTACTTGATGTTCTCCAAACTCCAGTAAAAATCTCTTCGCACAGCTGTAGCTTCTGTATCCATGCAATTAACAGACAGAGCAAACACCAAGTTTGGACACATGCACAAGCAAGGACTTCTGAACAAAGTGGTAGGACTAGATCCAGTGGAGGTTGGTGCTTGTTGCTGTGTCAAATAAAAATCCCAGTGATACACAGCCTAGAACTGTAATTAGAGGGCGGCTCTGGAAAACAACATACAAACTGAAAATGCAGGCATTGGCTGAGTTGCTCTTCTTGGTTTCCTTCCCTCCAAGTCCTTTCAGAGGTGTGGTATGTGGTCTGCCAGGGCTGCATGAGAGCCAGGGTGGCTTGTCCCCAGAGCTGCTGAGCTGTCGAGATCCCAGCAGGCTCGTTTGACAACTGTACCATCTACACTGTCTATGGATGAAAGTAGGGCAATGAAAGGTAGGGACAAAGGATTTGAAGAGCTGCTCATCCCTGATTAGGTGTTTGGTGATGAACAAGGAATTCAAAGAGCAAGATGTTGGGGAGCAAGAGCTCTGGGGCTGTCTGATGACTTCCTAAGCACTTCCTAAGACTTCCTTCTTTATGTCACAAGAGGCATGTGCTGGAGAAGGTGCAGGAGGTAGCCCTTGCTCAAGGTGGTCTATAAAATGCCCCTGGCTTTTAGGGCTATACAGCACAAACTTTGTTAGGGATATGATTTTAGGCTATAGCAGGGAATCCACTAAAGCTTGACTTTAGAGCCACCTCCAGCTCCTGCTCTGCTGTCCATCCACTCTGATGCTTCCTTTAGCTTTGCTTTTGGAGGCTTTCTGGCACAACTTTGCTGAGACTTCAGGATCTGAGGATAAATCAACTTGTCAGTCCCAGGCCTCCGTGCTGTGTGCCTGGGATCAAACCGTTCACCCACAAGATGCAAACTCAAGTGGTTGGCCAACACCAAACCCACAGTTGCCTGGTCTTGAGCGGAACCCACTTCCTGTCCCTGGCACCGGTGATTAGGGACAAGCTCAGAGGGAGAAACAAGACTGATTCCTTGAGAGCTCATCTGGAGGATCAGGAAGGACAGAGCAGATGGCTTTGGTACAAGCTCTGAGGTAGGCTTAAGCTGGGTGGAGTCAACCCTCAGGCCTGACCCTAGATGTCAATATAAACAGATCCTCTGGGGACTTTCATTATGGAGAACATGGGCACAACTGCAAGTCCCTACCTGTCAGTGCTTGAAATTCAAACAGCCCTGATTGGGCAGGTAGGGCTGAGCTGCCTCCTGCAGCTGCCTGGGAGGAGCCTTGGCCTCACCTTGATGAGAACAGAAAACTCTCTCAGTCTTGGGCACAGCAGGGACCTGCAGTGAGGTGTTTGGGGTGGGAGAACACTGCAGAGTGAGGGCACCAGCGAGGTGGACCAAGGCAGTGCAGGATTGAATGTGCCTCTGCTGGGCAGAGGATCAACAGGTCGCAGCATCTTCTGGGAGAGAGTCCTCAGAGACTCTGTTCTTTATGGAGTAAGACCCCTTTGGGCCTGGCACTGGACTCCACAAGATAAGGTCCCTTCTGTTTGAGTGGGATCTATGATTACTGAAGATGTTTCTGCCTGTTGCTGTGATTACAGCCTCCGTTCTGGGCATGTCACGTGTTGTAGCTTCCTGAACTCCTTCAGTTTCTCACCTTTCTTCCTCCCATCTCTCCTGGACAGCTTTGCACCTTTTGGAGCCGCGTCAGATGGATGCATGGAGGTTCTAGTCATGCTCTTCTGCTGCTTTTCCTTGACCAGCTGATACTCACCTATTCCTTAGTATTCTCTATACTGCCAAAAGCATGTGGTATTTCTGGTGATAAATGTAATCAAAAGGGCAGGCAGAAGAAGCTGTCACAAGTCCCTGTTGGCTGTCACGTGGGTTGTGTTTAGCAGGTACTGTGAGTACCAGAGTGTGTGGTTTCCTTCAATGTCTCTCCACAGCTCTGCTGACACAGCCATCTCTCCAAAAACCCTTGGTGTTTTCTAGGATATTCCCTTCTAGGAAAAGTTCCTCTATTATGAAGACTATTTTGGTTTTATGTATTCCTTTATTTCTTATGGCTTTATAGACAAGAAAAGAGTTGCAAAGAGAGGAGTTGAGCTATGAGAAGGAACTTAAACATCTACCATCTAAACATAGTGTCTGAGAGTTAAGTCTCTTGAAAGGGAGATCTAACAAATCCTTGTGCTTAGCAAGAGGCTGTCTGGAAATGGTCAGTAGAAGACATCGTATGTGTGTATCCAAAACCCTCCTGAGCCCTGGAGCTGATTTAAGGTTTCGGACAGGCACTCATCCACTCTGGATCTAGACCCTTCTTGTAAGGCTGGGCACACACAGTGCTCATGAGCAGCATGGCTTCCACCAGGACAGGTCCTACTTTTGCTGTCCTAGGCTCTTAGTGAGCCCAGCCCTGCATCAAGTAGGAGACTTGCTTTCCATTTTTCCTTTTCAGGCCAGGCAAACTCAGCTCTTGGGATTGTGAAAGCAAGGAGGGAAGGGGGACATGGGCTTGGGGTTAAGAGAGGGGATCTCTGGTTTTGGGTCCTGACTCTAAGGCCCTTTTTTATTCTTTTTGTGTTACATTTCCCAGGAAAAGGCTTTATGATGTTTGTGTTCAGGCCCATGCCATTTACTCTAGTGCTGTCTGTCTCTTTGTTGTATCTATGAAGTTATTTGCACAGAATTTACCCAAAGGAGGAAATGATCTTGAAAGCTTCTGGTCTAAATCAGTGTTTCTTGCTCCTTTTCCAAACTAAGGCACTACCTGAGGCTCCTCAAGGCCAGAGGGGCCCCATCATGGTGGGTGGTGAGTCCCTGGGAAGGACAGGAGAGATATTAGTGAGTACTTGTAGCAGATGGGTGTCCTGGTGCAGCAGCATGAGCAGGGCTGACATGCTGGACCCCTACACGCTGTGTTTGAGCAGCTTGTCCTTAGATGATGGAGCAATGCTCAACCATCCTATCTCTTTGTTACACTTCATTGAAAGTTCTCTTTTCACCATAGACTGTCCAGTGTTTCTCTGCAACAACTCTTCCGTGGTTCTACTGGAGAAAAATTGCCCGTGTAAGACTGTCCAGACTCAAGCTGCTTCTGAGCTCCAGAAATGCTGAGTGCCAGACTATGGACAGGACTCTGGATTTGTGCCAACAGCAAGTGCAGCAGTGTCCAGCTCTGGGATCCTGGGGTGAGAAGGGTTGTGAGAACATGAAGGGTGTCTGCTAGGGAACTACCAGCATGGTCAGGACCTGGGGAAGATGGGCTTGTTTAGTCTGGTCAAGAGGAGGCTGAGGGGAATCTAGCAACTTCCCACAACTGCTGGAAGAGCAGTTACAGATTTAGTGGAGTCAGACTCTTCTCGTCGGTGGCAGATAATAAACCAAGGGGCAGTGGCCCCACAACGCAACATGCAAGGTTCTGATCAGATACTGGGAAACCCTTTCTCCCACGGGGGTGGTGCAGCACTAGGACAGGTTGCCCAGAGAGGTCAGGTAATCTCCCTCCTGGGTGGCTTTTGAGGTTCAGTTAGACAAAGCTACCGTCAACCTGATCTGCTGGTAGTGATGGAGTGTTTTTCTTCCATGGTCCTTTGTTAAAATTAGCTGGAGAAGCTGAACATTACTGGAGGAGGACTTACAGGCTGAGGAAGAGACTGAGGCTTGCAGTGGGATTGTTTCCTTAGTGGAGAAGAGGACAAAAAAGAGTCCAGAGGACCCAGCAGTTTACCCATGTCCTCTTATCTGCAGATCTTGAACTTCATCATCACAAATATGTCATCATTGCTGAAGTCATAATTAAGCTCAGCATTTTGCTGTCAGCAGAAGTGCATGAACCGTCTTCCTTTCTTGCTATGTCTTGAAACGCAGCCTGTTTTACAGACGCTCTGCCAAGTTATTCAATTTCCATGCCATTGCAAGCAGGTTTCTAAAAAGCACCTCAAAGGCAGTAAACACACTGTGTTCCCAGGGCCTGCCTCCGGTTTGTGTATGAATGAGATCAGCTGAACAAGCCAAGTGTGAAGATGTGGTGGGGCTGAGCCCTGCTGAGTGGCTGGAGCTGGCTCTGTGTCCCCTGACTCTACTGCAAACAGCTGGTGACACTCCAACTTTTCCAGGAAGACTTCTGAAATTTTCACATTTCTTTCTTAAAATCCAGGTTGCCAGAAGAGGCTTGTCCTCTGCTGAACCACATTCCTTCGGCCTCAATATGTTTTCACAGCATGTCCTTGTCTTCGGGGAGGTGAAAAGAAAGGGCACCTGGCTCTGCAGGGTGCTGCTGAGGATGTCCAGGGGATGGCATGAGGGACACCCCCAGGAGAGCCCTCTTGCCCCTCGGCTGCTCCTGAGCTCTTCTGGGATGTGATTTGTCTGGACAGACAGACGACTCCCTTTGCCAGGAGAAGCTGTAACTCAGCAGGGGCCTTTTCTGGCAAATGCTGTACAGTTCTAATTAGCCTTTGGTTGGCCTCCAATGTTTGTTTGTTTGGTCTGTTTGTTTGTTTGTTTTTCTTGCACTGAGTCATCTTACTCCTAAGATACCAGTAACTGTCCAGCCAGCATCCTGAGCTGCCTGTTCCAGACCTTACCTGTGTTGTTGCTGATACAGCCATCCTGTAAAGAAGGATAATTCTCATCTTGCCCATTAACTCCTGTCCCCTTTTGAAATCCTTGAGGAAGAAAGCTGGGTTTGTAAAATGGCTCCTTCTGCACCTCCCTTGACCTCAGCCATTGGTGTATGAAACACATGGAGGAGCTGAGGTGCAGGGAGAAAATCACCTGGTCTATGTTCCCTCTCCGTGTGCTGAGATTGTGAAGAGTAGGATCATGCTGCTCTGTCTGCTGGACCTCAGGCACCTGAGGAATGATGCTGTCCAGAGAACTGAGGAAAGTGGGGGTGTCTGGAAAGGAGTCATGCAAACTGCTGGGTCCTTGGGGTGAGGGCAAGAGTGGTTGATCTCTTCCAGGTTACATCCTGTAGAGACCCAGGGGATACTGTGTGTGCTGTTCCCAAAAGGAGGGAGAGTCTAAGCCTACACTTGCTGCAGTGTGTGGGGAGGTGAGGCTTAGGGGAGCATGTAGGACTGGCCTGCTGCTGGCTGGCTTGGCTTGCTCTAGTCCAGTGTGCTGGCTTGCTTTGTGTGACACAGGACCAGGAGGAGTTGTGTTGTCTGCCCATACTCTCAAAAACTGTATCTGTTGTTGCAGGAGATGACAAGAGGAAAAGCAAAGCAGAGGTGGCCTGCCCCTTCCAGAGATATGCCACAGATGATAACATCGGACCACGTCCCCAGACTGTGGGCCACTTGTGAGCCATGTGTTTCTACCAGCCACATCCTGCATCTTACGGGAACTCTCTGGAGATCACGCCAAGTAGGTAAACTTTAGAAGTGTGATGTGAATTTGTTGCTGCCCTTACGATCTGATTAAGTGACCCTTTGCTTGCAAGTGTGCCAATGATACTTGTGAAGCTGTATCCTCGATCAGGGCTTCCTTACTGCTGGATTGTTTTGTTGGAGCACTAAAATTGGATGTCTCGTCTTCTGTCTTGCGGCAGCCGTCTCTTTTGTTGGGTGATCTGTCAGCTGCTGTCTGACGTCCATCCTGCCATTCCTTCCCCTCTTCCAGAGAGCCATCGCATTACAGCGGCAGTCACACCTCTGTATACAATGCCATTGATAAATTCCAGTCTGGCTCAAGCAGGAGGTATGGTCCTGAGACAGCCCTTTTGAAGGTCTGCAGTGATCTCTCTCTGCCAGCTGGCTCTGGGGATATGTTCTGTATTACTGCTCCTTGATCTGTCTGCTGGTTTTGACACTGTCGGCTGGGATGTCCTTGTGGAATGCTCTGAGCAGATGGTGCATCTGGCTGGGGCTGCTTCAGGTTGATTCAGATCGTATCTTGGGGAGAGCTGCTCATTTGCACATTCCATTCCTTCCAGCGGGTTTCTGCTGCGTAGCTCTCTGAGGGGACCCTCCCAGTTTAGTGCCTATTGATCTATTTTGGCTAAGCTGATTAAGCTACACTCGCTCCTGGCTGCCTTTGGGCACTCCCCACGCTCCCTGCTCCTTTCCCCAGCCTGTCACTCCAGCAAAACAGGGGCACTTTTGCAGATTTTTTGAGAGTACGTCAGTGCAAGTGGTGTTGGTCTTGGTGGATCAGTGCTCTAAGAGATCCAAGCAATGCCTGTCTTGGGAAGGAAAGGGTCTGTGTGTCTTCCCTGTGTACATTGCTCCAGATGTGTACACCTGGCTACCAATATCTCTGCTACTATCTCTGCCAAATCTGAGGGGTTCTATCAGCTGGTGACTGATTCGTTATACCAGGCCCTTCCTCTGCTCTTGAAAATCCTCAAAGGATGGTAGCCCCTAGGGTTAATGTCTAATAGAGCCGTGCCAACAGTCTTAGATAATCTGGCTGTATGATTGCTCACTTATCATCTGCTTGTTGGTGTAGTGTGGGGGAATTTTTGGCTCTCTGTAGTATTTGGATGCTGTTCTCTGCTTTGCTGTACATTTCAGTGGTGTAACATTACAAGGATTGACAGATCCTTGGGGTTTAGATGTGTGTAAGAGCTGTAGCCAAAGAAAACAGCCCTTTTCTTGAGACAACAAACAGAATTTACTTGGGCTTGATTAGGCCTATTTTATATCTAGGACTTCCGTTCTTAGGTTTGCAAATATTGTCATCTAAATACTTTGATAGACTGGAAAAGTGAGGTGGAGAAATGTCGTGACTTCTGCCAGTCACACAGCAGACAGCTGGCAGATGTAGTAATGACCCAGCCCTTCTGTTGCCCTACCCACCAGAGTGTATTGCTGCTGGACTTTTCCTTCCTGAGACACAGCCCATGATATTCCTTTATGTGTATCTCCTTCCCTTGTTCTTCCTTCCAGCCTGGGGGATGAGGTGGAGCGGGGATGGATTTGGAAAGGCTGGGTTTGCTGGGCTCTGTCTGGAAGACAAAGCTCCACAACTCACCTTACTTGCAACCAACACCCTGCTCAGGGATTTCAACAGGTGAGGAATAAACTTGGTTGGTATATTCTTACCATCTCCACTACTGGGCTGAAAAGCCACCTTCTCCCCAGAGGTGACAAACGCTGCCAGTTGTCACACCTTGCGCCCACACTGTGCAAATCCTCGTGACTCAGAGCAGCGATTTCAGGGTGAGACTCCAGAGGTTTCTTCTTTATGGGCTGCGCGTTGTACCTGAACTTTATCATGTGTGAGGCGATCCTGGCCTGTCTATTGTTACATTCCCCACCTGGAATTCACCACACAAGCAACCACGGCGTGATAAGAGCCAACAGCCAAGCTGGTTGCTTGGCTCGCCTTTGAAGTGGGAGCGTTTGGCTCTTTGCCACCCTCCTGTCAGGGCTTTGCTGTGTGCCCGCCTGGGCTGTGGGATGAGCAGGTGGGTTTGTGTGCTGCATGACCTCTGCTCTCCAGGGCTGGAGTAGTAGGTGGCTGGGTGGAAATAAAGAGACCTTGTTGCAGGAGATGCTGCAGCAGGAGCTCAGCTCCTCTCAGACAGCAGAGAACCCAACACCATCATGGTGCAGATCCATGGATGCTCAATGGTTTCACCCTTCATGGAATCACATCACAAGTGTTTTTTCTTTCAGTTCATCCCATTTGAAATCTTCTTGCATCAGCTCTGGCTTTAAATTAGCTGTCATGCCATGGAAATCTGGGCAGTGTCTGCCATGCCTCCCAGGGGGGTGTGTTTTGGCAGCTTTACTTCTGAATCTTCTTTTACCTGGCTTTTCACTGAGTCTAGCTCCACTAAATATGGCAGGACTTCATATGGATTAAGTGCTATGTGCTGTTATCTGCTCAGAACAAACCTGGGCCACTTCTCTCTACTGCTCTTTAACTTCCTTCAGTATAACTGCTGCATAAAAGATGGTCTGAAGCCAGGAAGGGGTCTGAGACATGATTGCCTTTCGTGCTTGATGCAGCGGAGGATGGGGCGAAACCAATAATTCAAACAGCAATTAAAAACACCCAGGGGAAAGTTTGTGAGCTTCTGTTTGGGGTTGTGTGAGATACCCTCTCACTTGTGCTTTTGAGAACAGGGCAAAGTACCCCCAGCCTCACATGCACCAGCACAGGAGCAGGGGCAAAGGGCAGTGCCAGGGAGGTGGGAGAGGGCTGTGGGTGCAGGAGATCAGCAAAAGGAAAATTAACTACTCCAGCAGCATAGCAGAAAAAAACAGCAACTGAGCTGAGAGCAGGGCCCAGCTGTCCTGTGTGATGTGGAACTGTTCTCCCTCAGGACACTGAAGGGTTGCTCTGTTCTTGAAAGATGGTGTTTCTCCTTTCTCCAGATCATAAACCAGAGTGGTATCTGCACGCCATCCCATCCAGTCAGCCCTCAGCAGCCAGCTCCTGCTCTGTACAGAGATACTAGCTGGAGCTATGGATATCAGGAAGAAGTTCTTTACTGAAAGAGTGGTCAGGCATTGGAACTGGCTGCCCAGGGAGGTGGTGGAGTCGCCATCCCTGGGTGGGTTCAAAAAGTAAGTAGATGTGGTGCTTTGAGACATGGTCTAGGGGTCAGGGAGATGTTGGGCAAAGGTTGGATTTGGTGATCCTAGAGGTCTTTTCCAACCTAAATGATTCTATGATTCTATGCCTGCACTGCCCCAGAGCAGCTTCACCTGCACTGAAACATGGCTTTGCTCAGCTTTTAGAGGCATTGGTCGCTCTTACAATCAGTGCTTGCAAATAAGCTGTCAGCTCCAGGTTTGTTTCCTTAGAGCTTGTTCGAGGTGTGATTTCAGGGTTTTTCAAATAAGACATTGACTTGTAGGGAAGAAGGAAGAGATGCAGCTTTCAGAGAAGAAAATACCTGTGGGCTTCAGTGTTTTGTAGCTCCCTCCCAGGGAACCTGGTCAAAATCCCTGCACATGTGCCCTTCCTTTTCAGAGCCCAGTGATCGCATCGTGTGTTTGCCCTCGCTGCCAGGAGGTTCTGGGTTCTCCTGTACTCGCTGTATTTACCTTCCAAACAGCCTGGGCTGTGAGCAGCAGCTGTTGTGCAAACACAAGGCAGGTGGTAGTGGGCATCTTGTCTCTTGTATGTCGAGTGTAATTGCGGGAGCTGCCACGTTTCCGCCAGCCGGGCGAGTCCCCCGTGTATTGCTGTGGATATTGTATTCCCATAAATATAGATTGTCATACTGCACTGAAATGCTCTCCCTGTCAGGATGTCAGCTGGACATGAGCCACCAATGTTCAAGTGCAGCCCAGAAGGACAATCACATCCCGGGCTGCATCCAAAGAACTGTGGCCAGCAGATCAAGAGAGATGATTCTGCCCCTCTACTCTGCCTTGGTGAGACCTCACCTGGAGCACTGTGTCCAGTTCTGGAGCCCCCAGCACAAGAAGGATGTGGACATATTGGAGCGTGTCCAGAGAAGAGCCATGAAAATAATCAGAGGGCTGGAGCACCTCTCCTGTAAAGACAGGCTGATAGAGTTGGGGTTGTTCAGCCTGGAGAAGAGAAGGCTGACCTTCCAATACCCGAAAGGGACCTACAGGAAGGCAGGGGAAGATCTGTTGTCAAGGGTTTGTATCGAGAGTACAAGGGGTAATGGTTTTAAGCTAGAAAAGGGTAGATTTAGGTTAGACATTAGGAAAAAGTTCTTTAATATGAGGGTGGTGGAACACTGGAATAGGTTGCCCAGAGAGGTGGTGGAGGCCTCATCTCTGGAGACATTCAAAGTCAGGCTTAATGAGGTTCTGAGCAACCTGACCTAGTTAGAGATGTCCCTACTTATTGTAGGGGGGTTGGAGTAGAAGACATTTGGAGGTCCCTTCCAACTCAAAATATTCTATTATTCTATGTTGTCCACCAGTGCCCACTGTGGCTGAGCCCCTCACTGTGCTCTGACTTCAGATGCTGCAAACCCTGCCCAAGACAAGGCATTGCAGTGGGCTGTTCATATGGGCATAGGGAGCTGGACTGTAGGGCTGGTTTACTCCTCCAATCCCAGTTTGGAAAGGGCTGCCCATGGTCAGTACCTCAACAAACTCTGTCTGCATCTGAAATTTCTGACTCTCATGCTCTGGGGCTGGAATGTGGGGCTGCTCAGGGCAGGTTGTTCCTAAGTGGAGCACAACCCATACAGGGGAGTCTTTGTTGACGACAGTCGTTCCCATGCTTGTTTTTCTCACAGATGTGATGTGCATGTATTATTTTTGGCCTCCCAAAGCGGACTTGATGGTCAACCATGCCAAAATTACATACAAAAGAAGGTCTGTCAAAGAGACCAGCACAGAGTTTCTTCTCCCCTGACCTGCCTGTGCTGCATCTTCTCCAGAAGACGCTTCATCTCCTTTTTTGTAAATCTGTATTCCTGTAACACAAAGAAACCACCTAGAAAGCCAGTAAGGGCTCCCCATGGGATGAGTTGTTGTAGGCAGTAGGGAAACCATGGATCTCATAAAGGGATTGGTTGTACAGACCTTGGACCAGGTCAGAATCCCAAATTCCTCTGGACAGAGGAAGGGATGAGGTGCCAAAACTCAACTCTGAAAACAGATTTTTTCAAATACTCTGGGCAGGTGAGGTGAGACATCTCCTATCCAGGGGCATACCTGCAAAGGAGAATAACATGGTGGGAGCACAAGGTATGGTGAATTGCTGGAAAAAATGGTCCCCAGGAGTCAAAATGGGAGTTCCCGCTTGCTGCAGGCATCAAAGCAGCCCCCGAATGCAGGTAGGAGCCTGAGTCGGCCCCCGCACTGCAGCCAGACTCCACATGCCTCTTACTCATGCCTTAATCTTTTTATTCCCTTGGGGAAATTCATAAAAGTAATTGTAAAAGCTTTGGCAAGGCGATGGGAGGAGAGGGGAAGCACAGGGGAGAGCTCTGCCCAGTGCGTTCTGCCAATGCTGCAGCTGCCCCAGGGGCACCCGTGCAGGAACCTTATGTCTGCACTCACCCATCTGCTCCCTCTTAGCTGTGTTGGCTGATCAGGAAACCTCTCCTGGAGAGAAATGAGACCATGGAAACACAATACAGGCCCTCAACACATCAGGTGTCCTTGCTGATGGGCTGCTAGAGGTGGAGGAACACCTCTGGAGAGATGTTCCTGAGATGACGACACACCCCAGAGTCAGGGTCTTCTGGAGGACATCTCTTTCGCTTTGAGGCTGCATCATCACTTGGAAAATGAGATTAGGGCAAGTACTTTTTTATATCCCCCAGACAGGAGCCCTGAGCTGCTGGGTATTTGATACGTTGGAGTGATTGGTCTTGGCCCTCTCTGCCGGTGGTGGCAATGGGCAGCTAAGCCAGGGCGCTTAGCATCAGGAAATGCCTCATAGCACAGCCGTCTTTGAAGGCAAATGTGACCCTTTGATTGGCAGCCCTAAATCTGGACAGGACTTAAAATAGGAATCTCAGCACTAGCTCTCTGAAATTCAAGTCTCTATAATCTCCAGTTTTTCAGCCCTGCTTAATTCTGATTTCAATATACAGGGATTATAATTAGGCAATCTGCAAATGGAAACTGTAAAAGAAAAAAGTAAGGGGTGTGGGGGGGTGTGCAGTGGGATAACAGCTCTGTGCTTGCCCTGTTTGCTCTTTCCCTGGGCCATCAGAGATGGGATGCTGTGGGAGGTGGGCTCCTGCTCTCCTCTAAAGTGATTCTCCTGTATCCAAACAGGTATTTCAAGCAACTGTGCAAACGGGAAATTCCTGCCTCTAACCTGGCTGTTAGACACCAAACACACCTTCACGTGTACATCCCACAGTTCGAGGGGTCTCCAGGCCAGAAGCCAAGTACATCAGTCCCAGAATAATGGTGGGCAAAGCCTCATGGTGAGAACTCTCCTCTGCTTCTCTGTCTTCCTCCATTTCCAGCTGCCTACTGTCATTTTGATCCCTTACCTCAGGCAAAGCACCTTCTCCATTTATGTTTCACCCCAGAGTTGGGATTTTTTCACTGACTGTTGCAATAGTCCTTTGTACCTGCTTTGCCAAGGATCCCTGGATCAACCAGCCTCACGCTGTCAGGTCTGATCAGTGCAGGACGTTGTTGGCAAAGGTTGGTTTGTTCGTTTGACTTTAATTACACTGCTTCACTGCAAAATCACTACCAGTTATACCAGCATAAAAGCGCTGGGTAAACGAAGCTGATTTTGCTTGTCTGGTGTGTTGATCCCACTGGTGGATTTTGCTGTGGTGGGGAGTTTTGCCAGTATAGCTGCACCAGCAAGACTGGTTAAGTGCAGGTGAGAGGAGCTGGATGCATATCAATTAATTGGCAGCCAATACACCCTATCTCCTCTTTCAGTCACTGCTGGCTCAGTGATATGGAGAGTGAGGGTGTTTGCTTCCTAAGCCAGTATTCAATGCCTTGTGGATAAGCCATGACCAAGTCCTGTTCCTATCTGGAAGCAGGAATGTGTGGTGGGCTTCCCATCATTGGGAGCAGAGTATTCACCAGGGAACTCACTGTATGTGTATGTGGACCCATGCTCACGTGCCCATACCCCGTCATACCTTGAGGTTGAGGATTTCTCTTGAGAGTGCCTCAGAGCCAGATATTTCAGCTCCCAAAGCCTGAGCTGAGCTCTCTGGAAGACCCAGGACCTCAAGCATACAAGGAGCTCTCAGACAATATTGTCATGTCCTCTTGCCGTGTCCCAGAGGTCTGCATGGGCTGTCTGCAGGCAAGAAGAGGGGTTGGAACTAGGTGATCTCTAAAAAATCCCTTCCAACCCTTTTGGGTGATCATTTTTTGCCACCTTAACTTGCATTCAAGCACTTTGAGAATCATCTGCTGGGGAGCTGCCTGTCATATGCTGCTCCTGTTTGGGTCTGGTTCATGCACAGACAGGCAGGAGAAAGAATTCCTCTTCTCTGCCTCCTTATCTCCCCACTGGAATGCAACGTCTCCTTCATGTAGTGTATACACACCATGCTCTGCTTATTGCTGGGAATGGCCAGGGCAAAACAACCTTTTGAAATTACTTTTTTTGAGTGGGGGAGAGGGAGATGCTAAAGAGGAGCTGATGGTTTTGAGGGTGCTGGAGGAGAAGAGGATCATGGAAATAATTAACATTTTTATCCTTCTTTTACCTGAAAATAGTGGTCCTTCCACTCTCACATCTGTGAAGTGTTCCTTCAAAACAGGCAAGACCCCTTCTCCACAGAAAACAAGCAGCATAATCTTGAAGCTATTTCATCCTGCCTGTGAATGCAGTGCGTTTTTGGAAGTCCCAAATGAAATCTTCCCCCTCTTCCCACTTGCACCAGGTTAACTGACTCTTCTGAGTGAGGAGCAGCACACCAGGAGCTGATCTCTGACTCGTTTGGAATACCCGGGAAGCCAGGACACACCAAAAAATGCCCTGGTAGGGCTCTGATTGCAGCGTGTACAGAGTGATCTGCTCCTTGCCTTGTGCTCCATTTATTTCTCTGTCTGTGGCTGTTTGTCTCTGCTCTGCTGCTGTGGGTTTCACTGCTGCTTTGGACTTGTTCTCCTTCTCTCAGTATTGACTTTATTGTGGAAGACACAGGGAGGCTCTTGGAGAAGTGGTTATTTTGTGTACTGGCTTTAGTCTCCTCATGTACAGCTGCCTCCTGATCTTCCTGCTTCCCAAGTAGTCCAACAGATATTTATGTGTACATACATACATATGTACAAACCTGCACGCACATACACTTATATGTATAGGTATACACACATGCATACAGATGCACGCGTACAGATGTATGTGATGGGCCAACTCTGAGGCAGCCAGAATCCACTACTCCTCAGCCCTTTGCCTCTCTGTGAAGAGGTGCCAAGGCTGAAAAGGATATTCTCAGAGCTATGAAAGCACGGCTGGGACAAGGACATCTTGCCTTTGAGGAGGTAGGTGTTGTCCACCTCGCTGTGGTTCACAACCCAGCTGTGGAAGGACTCGGGACGTCTGGCTGGGGATGGCAGAGACATGTAGGCGCAGGAGTGAACCTGTTCTAAAATATGCAGCTTGTGTACCTGCTTTCCTGGTTGTTCATTTTTCTCTCTGCATTTCCTCTTTGACTTATGAAGGCCACTAAAATCAGTAATTCCCATTTCAGGCAGAATTCCTCATAAATGGAGAGCTCTGTCCTCTCAAGCTGGCAGCAGTCGGTCCATCCGAGGGGGACCTCACGTCCACGTTTGCTCCTGTCCTCTCCTGATGCCTACCTCCAGCTCCCTGTCCTCTCCTAGGACCCACCCCGACCACGCCCCATGGAGCAGAAACCCCTGCTCCTGACGAGGCTGAGGAGAGGTAGGTGCTACCCAAAAGCATCTCAATTCTGTTAGCCCAGTGGCCCTTTGGGTAGAGGGGTGTGCCCTTGGCAGGCAGGTCTCTTCCTGCTCAGACTTGCTTCCCAATCCACAGGAATATGGCTGGCTTTCCACAGGCAGCTGGAGCAGCTCCTGCCCCTCTGTTTAGGGAAGGAGAACTGTCTGCACGCTGGGCGAGGCCT
Organism: Brachypteracias leptosomus; assembly: GCA_013401335.1. Lineage (NCBI taxonomy): Eukaryota > Metazoa > Chordata > Aves > Coraciiformes > Brachypteraciidae > Brachypteracias > Brachypteracias leptosomus. Next base: position 57,811 of record VYZX01018475.1, read on the forward strand.
CTCTGATCTGCCTGCCAGGAGCTGCATATAGACACAGACGGCTGGATGAAAGGTGAAAGGTGTGTAAAATCCCCCCTGAGGGGCTAGGATTAAAGCTATGAAACCAAAAGTTTATGGAAACGCTTTAGGCTCTGTCTAGGGTAGCCGTATTTCCCTCCAAAACCAGTGGGAGTTGAGAGATCATAGGCTGCAGCTCTACTGGTATTTTGTTTTGGAGCAGTTGTGTGGTTTTGAAGCAAATTTCCTGCTCGTCCTTGCTCTCTCCACACCCTATCGATTGGCAATGCAGTTTTGTGCACAAAAACTGGGTTCATTTTTGGTGGAAACTAAATCAGAAGTTCTGCTCTGAGCTTGCACCAGATGTTCTCCAACTGCAGAGGAGGATGTGGTGGTCAGAAGCAGCAGCTGCTCCTCTGGGAATCTGTGAACCACATGCATGTCCAGCAGTTTGGTCCAGGTGACTAGCTTTAGAAATGTCCTTGGGCAGCATGCATGGTAGATGTAGGAGCCTCAAAACCAACTTGTTCAGCCAACTGGTCTCCTCTATCACACACAATTATTTGCTGACGTAGACACTGCCCTTGAGCTTATGTGACCCTGAGCCCTTGGTGTGTAGTGGCCTCGAGTGGGTGTTGAAGTTTAGCTCTCCGGGGACCTTAGGTCATCATGCTTGTGTCCCACACCTACAACTGCAGTATGGCCTGCACTGAAGTGCTTGCAGGCTCCACTCTGCTGGGTTCAGCATGGACCATCAGGAGGAACACAGACTGCTGTTTTATGCATTAGATATTTCAGGGAATGGCCAGAATGATTTTCTTCCTCCACCTCTGCCTGCTGAGACCTTCCATCAGGATGGGTGCTGGGATTTCCCTGGGTCTGGAAAGTAATTGCAGCCATCCTGAGATCCCCTGGGAAGGCCCCTGCCACCCACTCCTGTTGTAAAAGCACCTCCACTGGAGATCAGAGTGTGGGAGGCAATGGGTTGTTTTTTGGAAGCATTTTTGGGGAGGTGAGAAGTGCCAGCTTGCCTCGCTGCCGGCAGCACTGCTGGCTGCTGTGCTCAGCTGCCAGGCACTGTGCTCTGTCTGTGACAAAGCTGGGCTGAGAAACCTGACCAGCAGCTGCCCTGAGCCATGGAATTACCCCCAAGAGCACCTCCAATCTCACCACCTTTGGGCTCTGTCCTTCAGCTACTGCTGACCCGGCTATGGCAGCATAACCAGCTGATGGGAGCAGTGCCAGTTTCCCTGCAGCTGCCAGAGGAACAGCTGGAACACACAACGGCTCTTTTCAGGCTTAGTGCCAAGGCTTCCCTGCTCCTTAGAGTCATGGAATCATAGAACCATTTAGGTTGGAAAAGACCTCTAGGATCATCAAGTCCAACCTTCATCCAACATCTCCCTGACCCCTAGACCATGTCTTAAAGCACCACATCTACTCGTTTGTTGAACCCTTCCAGGGATGGTGACTCCACCCCCTCCCTGGACAACCTGTTCCAGTGCCTGACCACTCTCTCAGTAAAGAACTTCTTCCTAATGTCCAATCTAAACCTCCCCTGGCTCAACTTGAGGCCATTACCTCTTGTCCTGCCATTAGTTACTTGGGAGAAGAGATCAACACCAGCCTCAGTACAACCTCCTTTTAGGTAGTTGCCCAGCTGTAGGTATCACCTCAAATCACACATTTCCTGGAAGAATCACTAGTGTCCAGAGTGACCCAGCACCACCTCCAGCAGGAAGGGACAGAGATGCTGAGCAGAGCCTGCTACTCTGATATGGGCATCACCTCCCAGCCAGGATAAGGGACTAGGGCTGGAAAAAATTCCTCGTGAAAGAAACAGAGGGTCATCAAACAAGGCATCTCCCTGCCACAAATTAATCTTCCCAAGCACAGCTTCGTGCTTTTGTGTTGCCTTTGTCAGCTGTGGGAGGACAAGCAATGCCTGATCTGTTAAGGGATGTGCATTTCATCTGTTGGGGTGGGTTCAGACAGGACTGATGCTGTGCCTGTTCTGATCAGGCAGCAAGACCTGGGCTGGGGAGGAACATTGCCCACATGAGGGCAGTTGGGTGGTGCAAGTCTGGTGGGCAGTGTGGATCAAGCAAGGCTGGGCCAGGTGCTGCCCACACTGTGGGGAAGGCTCTGGTGGTAGCGAGGGTATGTTTGTATGGAAGGACTCTGAAGAGGCAAGTGCTGGAGTTGGGAAGACAGTGGAGAAGTGATTCATATGACAGTTGGTTGGAGAGGTGCTTTTCAAGTTCTGCCTCATCGTTCTAATCTGTGTAATCCCTGGCATCTTGCTAGTGCTTTTCTTCCAGAGATTGCTGAGATGAATACAATCATCACCTCCAAGCAGGAGGCTGGAAAAATTCAGGTGTGGAGCAGGTGGAGGTGAGAGCTGGGCTTAGAACAAGATCAGCCATCTCTTAGGGCCATGCTTAGCTGCTGCCCCACACTACGCTGCTGTAACTGTGTCTGCTCTGAAAACCCATGGGGCAATCAGCACCAGGTCCAAAGCTGTGGCTGACATAAGCTGTAGTGGTAGACTTGGGGCTTTCCTCTCGTGTCTTGGGTCTCTGTGGGGAAGCACACTCTGCTCTTGGGCTCTTATGGATGAGGGAGGACAAAGCCTTGGACTGCCACAGAGGTCTTCTAATGGGTGTGTGTTCATGAATGAAGTGTCAAACTATGGGAAACGCCAGGAGGCATTGGCCTCCTTTTTCCCAGAGGATTTTGACAGCAATGTGTCTGGTTTGGAGAACCTGTCTGTCCAGGTATTGCTTTCGTTGTGTTCAATGGTCTGGATGGTTCTTCTATCACACCTATCAAAATAATATCTCAGCACTTTTCAGGAGTGCATGAGATGATGTGATTGCTATCCCATGTGGATTGCTTGTTCTCACAGCCTCTCCAGTGGGAAGAGCACGTATCTTAAAGTGCCTGGCTTTGTACTTTAACACTCATGCAGGCTATCTAGGGTAGGGCAGGGGAAGGGCAGGGGGCAGAGAGGTTTGAGGTTATGTGGTTGCTCCTGAGTGTTTCTTCTCACAGCCCCAGAGGAACCCAGGAAAGTCCCAGCTCCTGCACAGGGATGCTTTGCCCTTGCCGTGGGAGTTCCCCTGTCCTGAGGAGCTCAGCCATGGCTCTCCTGGCTCATTTCACCATCCTGCCCAACATCTGCTCTTCTGAACTGTGTAGAAATGTTTATTTCTCCTTTTCTCCCTTCTCAGCCCATAGGAGACAAAAAGAAACAGCTCGAGCAGTGGGAGATGGTGTGACCATGCAGAGAGGTTGCTGGGGGAAAGCTAAGCAGTTCCCTAAGCTCAGTTTTGCTTGTGGCTTGTGCTGCAGAAGGTTACCCCCAGCACAATCCATACTCCATCCGCTGGCTGGGACAAAAAGGAGTGGCCTTCCACAGCCCCCCTGGGTTTTTTCCTCACTTTATTGTTTTGTGTTTATGTAGGGCTTCCTTCTGGCTTTACTGTTTTGCAACTGAAAACATTTTTACAGTAGCAGCCTGGAGCAAAGGGTGAGGGGCGTACAGGGACAAGAAGGTGCTTCCAGCAGGGTTTGCTCCATTCCCTTTTGCAGTCCCCAAACATGATGCTCATGGCCCAGAACAGCATGAACCCCAGCTGCCTATGGGAATGCATCTCCTGGTGAGCACTGGGACTCTGGAGAACACCAGCTAAAGGTGAGGGAGCTGCAGAGTGCTGTCTTGAGTGTCAGTGATGCTGGGGCTGTGACAGATGTGACAACCTTGTGACAGCCTCAGGAGCTGGCCGGGTCTCCAGATCATCCTGTTAGGGGGCTGTGCAAAGCCCAGCTGCTGATGGCTGGGCTGTGAGAGTGAGCAGGGTCCCGATGGAGCCTGTGCAGGAGGATGAAGTGGACACCACACCAGGACTGTGGAAATGCCTGTGTGGTTGATGTAAAGCCTTGTTTCATGCAGCTGACTAAGTCCTCTGCTTCTAAATACACAGGGTGTGCCAGGAGCGTGCAAGAGCTGCCATAAATGTCGGTATCAACAGATGATAAAAGTGGAAAGGCGAGTGCTTCATTAGATGGCTCTGAAAGGCAGTAAACCAGCTCTTTACAGCCAGGACAGCATTTCTGGTGGGGCAGCAAGACCAGCTGCTGGGTTTCTTCTCTCTGCAAACAAATTTACAGCTGAAATATCCAGGCCTGTTACGCAGAGAACGTTTTGGGGCTGTGGGTTTAAAATAGGGTTGTGTCGTTATGCCAGTTTGAATGAGAAGATGTTCTACAGCAGAATCCTGCTATGGGGATATGCTCAAGGATGAGGGGTGCTGAGCAGGTGGAGAGAGAGGAGAGGATTTTAGGAAGATCCTGGTGAAGAAAGGGATACCTCGGGAGTGCTTTCTCCATCCTTCCTCTTACCCCAGTGAAGCCATTCCCTGCTGAGCAGCTTTCCCACAGCCATGAAGCTTATTCCCTGCTATTTTCTCTGGCCTCCTCAAGAAGGAGACCCTGGAGAGGAGCCATTGTTCCCAGCACGCCTTGAGGGCCTTTGCTCTTTGGCAGAGCATAAGGGACAGTCTTCCAGCCCCAAAGAAGAGCCCCTTTGAGCTGTTTCTAGAGGAATAGATCTCTGTATGGCAGCAGATATGGGATCAATTGAAGAAATCCGTTTGCTTGGTGGTGTCAGCCATAGAAAAAGTTGATGAAAATGCTCTAGCATGCTTTTCAGCTCCATGTGTGTGATAGGATTTGTGCCATTTAATGCAGGGACTGTAAGAGAGTCTCAGAAGCAGAGCAAGTTCCCAGGCTCTGGTAGGTCTGCAGTGATGCCTCGGGCAGCAAGCCACGTTCTCACCAGGGCTGCAGTTTATAAATGAAACATCTCAGCAGTGCAGATCAGATCCAGGGCTGGCTTCAGCTTCTGCTGTGTTATTCATGAGTATGTGAAAGCTCTGAAAAATGTGACAGACTTTGGGTTAGGTTCTCAACACAACATTACTTCTCATGAGATGAAATATGAGCGTGTCCCTGTTAAGACATGAATGTATACACTGGAAGCTGTGAGATAATGGCATATATAAAGGGAAAATGAAGTCTCTGGTGTGCTGCTGGTGGTGGGTTTGTTTTCACTTCCCTCCTAAGAGGAGCACTTTCCTAGCGAGCTACAAGCCCTTGCAGCCATGGCAGTGTGGTTCAAATCAGTTTGAAAACGTTTTGTCCCAGAATTGCTTTTGCGTAGGGTTTTGCAAGGTTGCTTGCTTGTGAGTGTGGAGGATTAGAAACCCCTCCACGGCTCCTGGGGAGGTCACACCAGCAGCTTGGAGCCTCCTCTTTGCCAAAATGAGCCCTCAATGAAGAGGTCAGCTGAAAATTTGGCTCGTGTTTAGCATGCTCAGCCCTCTTGAGTAATGATTGCAAGGGCTCAGCACCACTTCTAAATCCCTAAAGCATTTTGGCCTGGTTGTTGTGGGCAACTGTGGGACTATGTGGGTCAGAAAGAGGTTGCTGCAGTGCCCTTGTGGTGGGAGGAGGAGTAAGGGAAAAGGCAGGGATGCTTGGAGGCCCTGAGGGTTGTGTGTGTCTGGAAGAAGTCAACATGGCAGGGCCACAAGTTCTCTTACATACTCATGAGCCTCTGTACTTTCCTAATGGGAAAAGATTAGGTGCCATTTTCTGAGAAATAAGTGGTAATGTTGGTTTCCATGAGAGCTGGTCTGGGAGTGCAGGTTTTATAAAAGGAGCTGCTGTGCATGTGTATATTTTGTCCATCTGGGCTTATGTTATTATAGAAATCTGTAATTGCTTTGTGTTGAAGGCATGTGGGGTTTCTGAGCCTCAAGTCCAGCCTTCCCCATATCCTCGTGTACCATAGCAACTGGCCTCTGCTTTTTAATGCTCCATTCACAAATATGCATCTGAAAGAGCACTTTGGCAGCCCAAATCTGCACCAGGCCACTCCAGCTCTGCGTATGCTGGGTGAGATGTGATGCATCTTGTGACCACTGCTAGCAAACAGGTCTGTCTGGCCATGCCCGTGCTGAGGAATCTGGTCTGGGTGCTTGTCTTGGCCGTTTCCAGTCTGCACATGAGGTGAAGATCTGGGTGTGTGGTGTCCTCATCGTCTGCGCCTCCGAACCCCAGTGCCTCGGGCACACGGCCCCAGGTGGGAACGGTGGTGCAGTCTTGGAGGTGCTTCATCTGGGTGCTGGGGGACTCAGCCCTGGGCTGCACCATGGCACCTCCAGCATCCATGAGACACAGCTGCTGGTGCCTGCTGCAGATGTGGAAATACCATCTGTATGGATCCTGCTGCTGTGCCCAGAGTATGTGTGATGGTGCAGCTTCAGACACTGACTTACGAGTACAGTGCTGTGTTGGCCAGCTGTCTGAGGGAGCTTCTCTGTGCCCCCTTTTTCCTCAGGAGAAGATGGTAATATCTGGCATTGCATGTTTTGGTTGTCAGTGGCAAGGTGCCTGCACTGAAGAGCAAAGTGTTATTGCTCTTGCACAGTCCTGGTTTTGGTAAAACCGGATGGGTTTGAAGTAAATATGGAGTTCCTTTGTCAAACACAAGCAATAGCTGAAATTTGTGTATATGAAGCTCTATGAGTAATCTCCTCCCTTTCCAAAGAAACATTTTCTTTATTGAAAACTAGTGACTCGTAACAGATTCCTGCAGCATTAGTTGGATACATGACAGGGAGATCATATGAAAGGTCACCAGTGGTTTGAAATGAAGGCAATGAAAAATGAGTGTCTTGTACTAAAACTGTTCCTGGAGATTGTTGGCCAAGTATTACAACCTCACTTTTCTATTTTTAAAACTCTCTCGCCAGCTGTGATGTGACCCTTCCCTCCACGCCCACAACAGAAAAAACCCTTACTGATTAGAACAGGAAATAATAAAACTCACTAACCACAAAGTCAAATGCACAAAGTAAACAAGCAGAGATGGTGAGAAATTCATAATTCCCACTGATGTCTTTTCATCACAGTAACCTTAGCCTATAATTATAGTCACTAGGGATTTACATCTTTTCAAGGGAAAGTATGTTTTTAAATCGATGCTGTCAAACCGTAGTAAAATATTTTCACCACAGCCTCTCCTGGCATAACAATAAGGTGGCCACAAGTGCCATAGGATGTGTTACTGACACCATCTAGAAGTAAATGAAAACTTCAGGCCCCATCTGCCCCTCTTGCCTGCCCCACTGGTGTGCAGACCCCAGTGCTGGGCAACGGAGGTTCCTCCGATGGGTGCAGCCATAGGGGCTCTTGTGGGATGGGGGCTTTATCTGAGCTCAGCAATATGCATGATAATGAGGTGGGAAGGTCTTTAATGTCTTTGCTCTTCCAGGACTTAGTGGTTTGCTTTGCCTGAGTGTTTTCCCTGCCTGTGAATATTCTGTGCGCTTTGCTGTGGCTGTTTGCTTGGGCTGGCTCCAGCGTCCACCCTCATCTGGATGTTTATGGTGGGATCATTTGGATGTATTTTCTTTCTATTGGTGGTCACTCTGGAGGGTCCCATCAGTAAAGGGGGAGGTCCTAATTTTCAGGCAGAATTAATCTGGTAAGATCTGTGCAATTCTGTGTCTCTACCTGCCTTCTGACCCCACAGTTGAAGAAACCTGTGGTGCCTCCTCGCTGCCATGTGTAGGCCAGTTGTTTCTCCTACCTCTCTTATGCCACCGCACCTAATGGCTTTTCAAGAGGGCTGGATAAAAGGGAGAGCTTCACAGAAGAAGATGTTAAACCCAGAGGTGATGGTTTTCACTCCTTCCTCACATCATCAAATGGATCTCGCTGCATAATGAGCCCCTCTGAACTGCGGGGCCATTCATTAGTATGCGCAGTGTTTGTTTAAGAGCTCCTTGCTCTTTTATTTTAACTGTGAGGAACTTTTAACTGCCTTTGAGATGAAAAACTGGGACCAAATGTTGCCAACAAGCCGAACAGATTTGTCCCTGTCTCCCTGGTCCAATTTGCAGGGAATTTCACCTTCTGCCCTTTAGATTCTCGCTGCAGTTCCCTTATAAGTAAAAGCTAAAGCATTGATCCGAGCTGATAAACCCAATTCCTAATTTCTTTCATAACTTTTTCAGTGTTACTGTGATCCAGGTGATTCTCTGTGTGTGTGTGTGGTGCACACTGCTTTTTCTACAAAGCATCAGGGGTAAAAATGGAACTGTCTCTTTCAGTCACGTTCAGGAAAAACTGTGAGAGAAGCAGATCCCCAAGTGCTGTTTATTCTGAGCAGACATGACAAGGCTGGCAGAAAGAGCAGTCGTTATCTTCCAAAAGTTTATTTAGGACTTTTAGTTACAGAAACAAAAAAATAATCTCTAAATATAACTATATGTAACATATATACACACACATAGCTCACTAGTTTAACAGTAAATGTCAGGATGTTCAGGTGGTTGGGAACAGCACAGCTGGAGAGAGCAATCCAGAGCCTTTCTAAACAGCCCAAAATGTCCAAACCAAGTCTATCCCTTTCTCTTTTTTTTTTTCCCTAATCACTCTAGCATTTTTACAGAAATCAGAACTGGAACCTCCGACAGCTGCACAGGAATAATAATAAAAAGCAGAAGAGTGAAGTGGCTTACAGGAGATCTGAGAGGTAAGCTTGATGCCCCAGAGACAGCCATTGCTCATTGTCTTGTATTTTTATTAATAGGAAGTTAATTATTTTAAGAGTGTAAGACAAGAAAGCTATATAATTAATATACACTAAAGAGCATGAGAGGCATCTATACAATAATTTAGATGTATTAAATAAATAAAAAATAATAGCAGCCTTCTACAATGCAGGCTACGCATAGGTTTACTTCGGCTTGAAGTACCCTGGTCTTTAGTACACCTACGGGAGCAGAGTTGCTCCACAAGTGTTTTAAAGAAACATATCTATAAGATACATACGTAAGAGTGTCTAAGGTTAGGATAAACATTTCAAAACACACTTTACCACGGTCTCCACATATCTAATGACCCCATTCTAGGGTTGTTATGGGAAAAATTTGGCTGCAGGACCTGTCTGGGAGGCGCAGCAGCATCAGCCTGGCTGAAAACTGACAGCGGCGGCAGCTGGAAGGAATTTTTGGAAGCCTGCTTGTTCTCAGCAGGGTAGAAGCGCTCCTGTGATGGGCTTGTGCCCCGAGTGCTCCCCTTTGGATTCAGAGGGCTTTTTGATGTCAGGAGAGGCTGCTGAGATGGGCTTGAAGACTTTAATGCTGCTTTGCAGGTGTCTTCTCCAGACCTGGGTAAGGATTTCAGCAGGTGGTTCAACAGACGTGCCCCGAGGGTCTTGTCCATCCACTCGCAGGTGAGGAGGAGGTTGTGCACCTCATGCATGCACTGGATGTACCCGGTGCTGTATCTCTGCTGGGCTTCCAGACCCACTTTGGAGTCAGCTGCGTTGGAGAGGAGACAAGAGGAGTTGGTGAGTGGCTAAAAGCTGCCCAGTGTGTTCCTGCTTAAAATCATTCACTGGGTTTCCCATATGCACAGGCTCCTGGGGGCTTGTTGCTGAAGTCAACTGGGCTTTACTATAAGATGAACTGTTTGCAGGGCACAAGGGGATGGTAATGCAGGGTGTGAGCCCCTGTGTCCCACCACCATGGGCAAAACTACACCAAAAAGCAGAAAGTGGCTCTGGAAGGTATAAAAAAACCCCTTCCGTGGGTTAACCAGTGCCCAGCTCCATCTCCCCATCTAGTGGAGAAAGCCAAGCCCGAGCAGCAGCCTGGGCCTCCACAGGTTTGAAAGATGCTTTTGCCAAGCTGCCAGGGGATGAAAGCTGCTGGGACCCTCCTGCCCTGGCACTGCCCGTGCTCGCAGGGAGGGGGACCGGGCACTCACCCATCAGCTTGCTGCTCTGGATGTTCTGGAGGTGCTTCACTGTCATTTCCAGGATGTCAGCTTTTTCCAGTTTAGACTGCTGATGAGGAAAGAGTGCAGCAGTTAGAGGCAAGGAAGGGCTTGTACCATGCCCAGTTTCTCAAAAGAAAGACACTCCCCTAAAAAAACAGTCCCCCATGAGCAAAAGGACAAAAAGCACCATAAAAATGAGCACTTACATCCAGGTGGAACGCGCCCACAACTGTCTCCTTCAGCTGGTCCAAGCAGTTATTAATCCTTTCCCTTCGCTTCCGCTCGATGAGGGGTTTCCTTAACTGGCAGGGAAGAGAAAAGGAGGAGGAAAAATCGTGGTTAGTATTTTTTTTAATTCCTCTCCCCACTGCAGTTCAGCGAGGTCAGAGAGCCCCATCGCCTGTGTGAAGCCAGCACAGGGTGACATGATGGTCAAGATAGGAATGGAGAATGCACCATCTCCAGCTCTGGTCATGGCTTATCCCTTACTAACAGCTCTCAATTCTCCCACCTCCACTCATTTTAAGCAGAGTTTACCCAAATGAAACAGAGAGAAGTCTTTCTAAGGTGGAGAAAGGAAGCAAAAAAAACCACCCACGTGGCTTAAATTCAGAGAAAGCATCTTTATAATAAAAGGAAAAACAATTGTCCCCTTTCCAAGAAGCATTGCTCAGAGCCCCAGGACTCAGCGTTCATGTGCCAGGCATGGAGAGGACCTACCTTCCTTTCCTCCTTGGTGCTGGAGAGCTTGTGGGTGCCGCCGGCGGTGGCTGTGGCCGTCATTCTAATCCAGCCTGCCCACCCTGGGCACTGGGAGGACAGGGATGGAAGGAGGCACTCGGGCAGTGGGTCGCTCCCTTTGCCGGCGGGCTCTTTGCTGCTCGGCTGCTCCTCTGCCGTATTTATAACCCAGAATTAGCATGTGAAAGGAGACTTTCCTTGGCGGGACTTCTTTTCCCACACGAGGGGTCGAGCCCGGAGGTTTGTGGCCATCAATCAAAGCTGACAGGTCACTGCTTCTTTTCAATGACCACGCCGGCCCCCCCAAACGGCGACAGATGTCCAGCCTCCGACGCCGGGCTTTGGAGGGCTCCTTTGTTAGCCGAGAGGGCAGGAAAATGGGCGCGCTCCGAGCAGCTTGCACGGCTCCTCGCTCAATTTGCACAGATTCCCAGGGCAGGAAACAATAGCCGGGGAGCGGTTCAGTTACACCTGGGAAAATGCCTTCTACACGTCTTTTATATTTTTTTTCCCTCTATCTCCTTGAAGCGATGCCTCTTTTTACCTGCCAGCCCAAGCCCCAGCCTTCTTACATCTTCTAGCAGCCTCTTCATGTAATAATAGAGTACTTGAGCTAGGAGTTGCTGCTCCCAGGAATTATTATCACGAGGTAATGATGATCAATTAAAAACTGTTGACAGCAGACGCCCGCAGGAACGTTGTTTCCATCACAGAATTCCTCTAGGGAAAACATGGGAACTGTATTTACCTCTTGGGAACCTAAATTCTCTATTCACATGGCTGGATGTAGGAAATAATGCAAGGCTTCTAGGTTTTGGCTGTGGTGTAGAATTTAATATTAAACTTATAGGCTGTTGCAGATGCAAACCAACCCAGAGGTGAGTTAGTTCTGTGGGTTTTTTAGGACTTTGATAATTTTTCCCCCATGTTCCAAGGAGGTTTGGGTGGCTTTGGGGGGAAGGGTGTTTTTCTGTCCGCTCCTCTGAAATGGAAGAGCAGAAGCAGACGGGGCTTTGGAGGAGACTTGGCACAGGATGAGAAGACATTTTCATGCCTCCTCACTTCTGCCTGGTCTAGGGGTGAGTCTGAAGGCGTTTTTTTCATGACTGTGCCTTTGCTCTGTGGCAGCCGTGTTGCTAATGAGCAGGATTTGGCAGTGACCTGTTGAGTCCTGCAGGTGAAGCCCTTTGGGTTGGTGTCGAATGTGTCACCTCATTGAAATGGAGAGGAAGCTGCCGCAGTGGTTCAGAAGCACCGCGAGCTGTCACTGCCCACCGGTGGGATTTCCCACCCCTCAGCATAGCCCTCCCTCCCTCTCCCCCCACCTTCCAGCCATGAGTGGGGATGTACCCCAGTGATAAAAGCAAGGACACCATGTCCCTTGTTCAAACGCTGCGTGAGTGTGTGTTTGCCCGTGTGTAAATGCAAACATACTTGGAGCATGTCTGTATGTCCTGCTGCCTGGGCTCATCATGAAACCATGGCCCCAGACATGGGATCTCGCAGGCAGAGGTTGTTTGTCAGTCAGATGCAGAGCTGGGGAGCAGTTACCTGGTTTTATAAGTGCCCTACTTGGCAAGGGCCTGAGAGAGGCTGGTGTGGTTGTTGTGCTGGGAGAGAAGGGTTTGGGAGGGGACGGTTAATAACTTGTCCTTTGTGCCAGGTAAAGGGAGCAGGGATGGGCTCCTGAGCTCAGGCACGTCCCCCACACAGACAGCAGAAGGAGGCCCCATCACCCCATGCAGGAGCCCCTCATGTCAGCCAGCCCTGGCTGCTCACGAATGAAGACTCCTTTGGTTTTTCAAACTTTTTCCAGCCCACCCAGGGCAGTGAAGTGTTGCTGGTATTTATAAAAGGTGTAGCTGAGGCATCTGTATCGCCACATGACTCCAGCAGCTCGGCATGGAAGAGGCAGTGGGTGGGCTGGGGTAGGGGGGCACAGAGCGGGCACAACCCTGGCCCTGGGCAGTTTGCTGGAGTGCTTGAGGCTGGAAGTGTCTGCCCGTCACCTGGGCAGACAGCTTCTAGCTGGCTTTGGCTTGGATGGTGGGTGGGGAAGAGGAGAAGTCTTTTGCCCCCCTTCTAACCCTTCTCCACCAGCACCTTGTGCAGAGAGAGGCACTTTCCCAAAGTGGTCAGGGCAGCAGGGGGAAGCCTGACACCACCTTGGCTGCTGGCCCAACTGAGTGTGGCAGAGGTGTCCGCAAATGCAGAATTGCCTAAAAGCTTTGAAAAACTTGCCCAGTTCCCACTGTCATCCCTCCCCAGCCAGGCATGGCTGCAGGGTGCTCTGTGTACCCTCATGTTAGTGACCCATGGGCTGGCTAGCCCCATTGCCATTAGGAAAGGTCTCTGGTCTGTGTGATGGTGGCACCTCCTCCCTCGCCATCCCTTTCTTCCTTGGCCTGGCCTTGCTGCTTCTACCTTACCCTCCCTCCTCTTTTCCTCACCCTGCAAGGTGCTGCTGAGCCCCTGGGTGAGGGGGATGTTCCGCGAGGGGGTCATGCACAAGTTTGTCCTGCACAGCAGCTTTCACAAAGCCAGCAAGCTGGAGGGTGCTGGTGGTGAGGTGCTGGGTACCGGGGTGGACGGGTGTGATAGGGGGCCAAGAACAGCGTGGTGGCCTCTGGCACCCACCCAGGGTCTGTGCCCAGCCTGTGCAGGGCAGCTGAGCCCCCAGCCTCAACGGGGTGAGACCCTTGGCTTGCCCGCTGGCGTCTGCTCCGGGTGAGCTCATTTCAAGGTTCATTTGTAAGACAGCACGGCAGTGAAAAAGAAGAGCAGCTTTTGCTGTAAACAGTTATTTTACACCTCTCAGTCAGGGCAAAGGCCTTTATTTTGGAGGCACGGGGGGTGCGGGCGGGAGAGCTGCCCTGGCTTTGGGGAAGGATGACATCTGTGCCGGGGATTGTGTAGGGACCCAACAGGCCAATGCAAATGAGCATTAAAAGGAGCTTTCTGCAAATTCCCGCTTTCCTTTTGCATTGCCCACTGCCAGGTTTCACTGAAAAGGGGATTCTCCTTCATAAACAAAGCCTCCCTTTTTTCTTGGGCTTTCCAAGAAAAAAAAAAAAAAGGAAGAGAAAAGGGTCGGTGCTGCTTGGAGTTTTCTTTTTTGCTATTTGTCTACATTTCACACCCTGGAGAAAGAAAACAACTTTTAACATCTGTTCCTGTACTTTTTAAGAAGGAAAGAAAAGCTCTTGAAAAGGGGGAAAGTGTGGCAGATGTTGGCAGGTTCCCTCCGAGGCAGATGTCTTGCTCTGAAGAAAACTTTCTTTGGGGATTGGCAGCCAGGGCTCCTCTTTGACTCGGGACACGCGACTGCCGAGCGAACGGAGGGACGTGGGAAAGCAACGGCGAACAAAAGGCCTTATTCAAACAAACCTGAGAGCCGTGAACAATCTAATAACCAGCAGAGAAATGGTCAGTGGCCCCCAGCCCTGCCAGGGAGGGGTTTGGGGCAGCCAGGGGCCACGGGACAAGGGAATTTCACTGCATCCCCAGGGATGTGAGTAGGGGTGTCCCCTCCTCGCACCCCGACTGCTCCCTCTGAGGCGTCTAACGTGGCGCTTTGGCCAAGGACCATCTTTCTCCAGGTGCTACGTGGTCTCAGCTGGTCTGCAGACCCAACTGCACAGGAGCTGGCTGCCCCATGGTGTCAGGCAGCAGAGGAGATGGAGGGCAGGTATCTGCTGGGCAGCTGCTCTGGACTGTCCCACATGCACCAGCCAAGAAACTGGTGAACCCCCTGCCAACCAAGGCAGTGGGAGGGGAGCAGCTGTGTGACAGCAAGGATGTGGCAAGACACAATATCTTTGTCCACGTAATTAATTAACTTTTAAATAAGAGGTTCTGCCAAGATAATAATTAAAAAACAAACCCGACCAACTCTATTGATTAGGACCAGAAGAAAGATCCTTGTGAAACTGCTTTTGAGGAAAGGTTTTTCTCAATGGAAAGCAAAAATACTGAGAGAAGAAAGTATTTTCTGTGAACCTTTTGTTCACCTTCTCCTCCTTCTCTCTGCCTGGTAAAATGATTTAAAGTAGATTTTTGCTATGAGAGCTGGTAATATTTTAGTTTAGACACTTGATGGGAAAGAAGTGAGAAGTAGAGAAAAGGGAGCAGAGCCAAGAAAAGTAACTAACTCTGGTTTGCTGTTAAAGCTGAGGAGCTCTATGATTATTCCTCTAATTCCCCCAAGTTTTGTTCTGCCTCATCTCTGTCCTGATCCATTTTCCCCAGGCTCTGGGCAGAGCAGAGCCTCTCCTGCCAGCTGGGGCAGCCAGGCCTCTCCTCTGCTTGGGGCTGGAGGGGAAAGCCTGGTGAGATGGAGCCGTGTTGCTCCTTTGGAGGTCAAGTGCTGTGGTGAGCAGCCCAAACCCCTGCTGTGAGTGTCCCCCATGTTTCTCCTATCAGCAGAGCCCTCCCTGCATGGTGGCTGGAAGCAGGAGTTATTTCAGCTGGGCTCAGGAGCCTCACGCTGCAGACTCGGGGTGATGCTGTGGCCACCAGCTCACAACCTGGCAGAACTAACCAGAAAGTCTGTGCAGGGCTGGGGTGGCACCTGAGTCCAACCCAGGCCCTTGGCTAGCTAACGAAATGGTCTTGTTAATGTGGCCGGGCCTTTTCCAGGGATGGATTTGCCATGGGAAAGTGGGAAGAGAGATGAGCAGGTGCTCCTGAGTGCTGCCTGCTCTGCTGCATGGCAGGACCATTCCATCCCTGCTTCTCTCCAGGCTAGGGACACTTCTGGATTGGATTTATTCCTAGTTAAGCAATTGCTTGTCTTTCTTCTGAGGTGTATCTGCTGGATGGCTGTGTGACATGGATCCCTGGTCCTCTGGAGGTGCTGGTAGGCAGGTTGTCAGGGTGCTGGAGGTGTCCTGCCCCATCCAGCACTCCCAGCCGTGTGTGAATCTGCTGGGTTTACTTTGATTATAGCAGCTTTGCTTTTGGCACAGAAGCTTTGCTTTTGGGGGTTTGGGAAGCAAGGAGCAAAGTGTGGGTTCAGGAGCCACAGGAGTGGGCAGGCAACGGGCAGGGCAAGGCAGGGAGCAGGTCAACCCTGATGTGCAACCTTAGGGCACCCTCTGCACCTTGTGCTCCCCTCAGGGATGGGCTCCAGAACCGCCTTGCCCTGAGCAAACAGTAACCGAGGAGAGGCTGTTTTTACAGGGGCTTTAGTCATTGTGAATAAAGAGTCCAGGTTTTTCAGAAGGTCAGCTCTGGTTCAAGGTTGAGGTTTAAAAAGGCGGGGTAAAGCTCTCTTCTAAAAGGTTTAAATCTGGAGGTTTCTCCATAGTTCTAAATCCCAAGCAGCTTGTCCCGAAGCCCTGTGTTGCCCAGGGGTGGTTTGCTCCGAGAATGTTAGAGCAGGAGGGGAATGTGAGGAGCAGCAGGACGTGCCGGCACAGTGACTGGGCAGGCAGGCTGGCTCCCGGCACGCAAACCACAGCCCTCAGAGGTTACTCATGGCTGGATCGCCCAGGGGGACCAGGGCTACATCTCCAGACTGGCCTCAGTTCAGGATGTTGTACCCACCATGTCCCATTTCAGGCTGGTACAGCAGGGTCTGAGGGGAGACTGTGTGTCCCACAGCCCGGCCAGGACAG
This sequence comes from Brachypteracias leptosomus, assembly GCA_013401335.1. Taxonomy (NCBI): domain Eukaryota; kingdom Metazoa; phylum Chordata; class Aves; order Coraciiformes; family Brachypteraciidae; genus Brachypteracias; species Brachypteracias leptosomus. The sequence continues at coordinate 74,025 of VYZX01018475.1, forward strand.
AATAGTGCTGGAAATGAGCTGGGGCAGAAATGCAAAGGATCATTTATCTGTGCTTGGGACATGGAGAAGAACATGTGCAGTCACTTGCTGTGACAAGATTTGGCTGAGAGCAGAGCCCAGGTGCAGAAGACACCATCCACGATGGGACATGGGACTGAAGGCACCATCAGAGCTAGGCTGTGCTGGAGAAGGCTGCTCCAGCCACCCTTGGTGTTGGAAGGCTGTATCGGTTAATTCCTTGGGGCTGGGGTGGCACTGTCTGTACCAGGTCGCTGTTTTTGGCAGAGGGCTGGGAGGTGATGGGATTTGTGGCTGGGTGAGAGTTGTGTGGCAAGTGGGGAAGAGGCAGAGGGGATCTGGGAGACTTGAGGTCTGTGGTCAAGAGGTGGCCTGTCAAGGCAATGTCCTGTGCAATTTACCATGGTGTAGACGGGTAGGAGCAGAGTTGGAGGTTCACCTGCACCAAAGGCATTTACAGTGGACAGAGAGAGGACATATATGGCATTGGATGGTGCTACATGCAATATTTTCATCATAGGGGAAGTCCAGCTCCAGAAGTAGCATTGTACATTTTCTGGAAATTCTGCTGATGTCTCTTGATCCAGCTCCTTTACTGACTGCACCAAACCTCGCTAGTCCCAGCTTGGCTTCCTCGGTACCAGCTGGCTCTGGCATCTTTGGGGGTGGACTCCTGGGATAGGAAATAATTACAAGGCTGGTACCAGCTGAGTCATTCTCAGCTTTTCTTTCACACACTCCCATCCAGCCTTGGTGTTAAGGATCAGCTGATTCTCCTGCCGTTGCTCAAGCTATCTCCAGCCTGGCAGGTTAGCAGTGCTCCTGGCCCTAGAAGAAGTCTTATCTGCTGCTTCATAGCCAGAAAGCTGCTGCTTGCAACACAGCTCCTGGGCCAAGAGAGGAGGAAGAAGAAAATCTGATAAACTGTGTGGGTGGTGACAGGCTGGCAGGAGTTAGCCCCTTACCTGTGCCAAAGTGGTGGGACGAGGGGAAAGAGCTGAGCTTGGTGGAGAGGGCATGGGGAGCTTCAAGGGAGCGTTCAAGAGGGTTCTCAAACTTTCCTCATGGGGCATCCCAGGAGTTGTTTCATTCAGGAGGGCAGCTCTGGGCTTTCTCACACTCTCAGTGTGTGTGATGTTACCAGATGTCACCTGATAACAAGCCTCATCTATAATGCAACAAGTGCTTGGTTTATTCAGTAAGCTTCACTTTCACAGCAACATGGATGCCTGGCTCCCCAAATGTCAGAACGCAGGGCTCAGCACCCCATATTCCCAGTCCCTGCACATCCCATATCCCAGCCCCTCCACGTCCCCCTATTCCAGCCCCTGCTCTTCCTACACAGCCTGTTTCTTCTTAGCTTCTCTGTTCCCAAGGCCACAGAAGGCTCAGGGTTAAGTTTCACCTTTGTGAGACAAACACATCTTCTGTGACTGTGAGTAAATGTGGCTTTGGTGCTGGCTTGGCCATATGCAACTTTCTTTTTATAGTAGGTGTGTATACGTGTGCTGACACCACATCCTGACACAAAACACCTTGTCAGCACCAACACGGTGATGTGGCCGCTCACCGTTAACGCTCCGCACGTTGTCCTGGGCCGTGGGCAGGTGGGATGCCTGGGAGGACACTGGGGTATCAGCAGCATTTCCCACATGCTGCTGGTTTATTGTGCTGCAGGGCTGGGATTGCAGCAACTGAGGAAGTGGGGAAACATTTGCCTGGGTTTTTTTGGGCTTGCTGGTTTAGTCTCAGCATAGCCTGGCTGCTGCTGGGATGGAAGAAAAGGGTTTCAGATGGGAGGGCAGGAGTTGCAGGGTCTCTGGTGTTTTTGAGCCAAGTTCATTCTGGATTGTACATAAAAATCACATCCTGCTCTCTACTCTGATTTTTTTATATCTGTATTGTTGTATCTAATTTTTTTTACCAATTAAAGCAAAAAGTTTTGTACTGCTTTCTGTTATTTATAAATAGTGCCTGGTTTTAACCATATCTCCCTCTTGTTTAATTACTTTTTTTCCCCTCCTCAAATATGTCTAGGAGACTGTCCTTTTTTATAGGGATGAGGATTCCTTATTCCTCTGGAGGAACCAAAGGGTATAGGAAATCCTGCTAGCTCTTGGGGTGCAGTTGCTCAATGGAAGGAAGACCAGAGCCTTGATGGGTGAAGAGCAGCCAGGAGCCATGAGAAGGTGGTTGATGCTCCATGGGCCAGCCTCTGAAGGGGAAAAGCAGAGCTTGCACTTGTTTCACCTTCTCCTTAATGAGGCCCTTCCCCAAACCAGTGCCTGACTTTGAAGGTGTGGACAGGCAGAGCTCTAGGGTGCCCTCCTTCTTGCGAACCAGGGATTCCATCAGGAGGATAAGAAAGAGGAGAGGTACAGAAAAGCTTTGGGGAGTCTCAGGGAAGGTCCTTACATGTATTTGCTAGAATGGCTCAACATAGATTTAAGTGTCAAGTGACATGGCAATGGCTCCTATGTTAACTCAGTTCCCCAGAGTTAACACAGGAGAGACTGAGGCCAAATCCAACTGAACAGCAGCCCTAAGCCTGTGCTGTTCACTGCAGCAGTTTGCTGCTGTAAGAGCTAATTAATTCATTTCTGCAAAGTCCTTTGAAAGGGCAAAGTGCTAAGTGCATGCATAGCAGCGTTATTTAGAGGGTGTGGGTTTCAAAGCTTAATGGGCACTACTTAAATGTGAACTGAATTAGTAAACTTGACTCATAATTTCTTTAAAATGTAAAAGAACAGGGAAAGCATCTGAAATCCCCTCATGACAATAGTTTTGGTAGTGCTGAGCCAGAGGAAGAGTCACTAAATAAGCCATTTCCCCAGAGGATGAGCAATTGGCTTCCAGTTCCCCTTCCCTGGCTTTCAACCTTAACCCACCTGCATAACCAGGGAAAACCTTTCTGCTTCAGTAATTTTCTATTTTAGAATTGATGTGGTTGAAGTGGGAGAATCTGGTTTTGGCTGCAGTAGTAGTTTCTCGCCGGAATGGATGCTGTGCTTTATAGATAACTTTCAACTGCTCCACAGTAATAAAAAGTTTATTAAAAGGACATGGTTCTGCAGAATGACACAGTCCTCTTCTTGCTGTCCAGGAAAGGAATTTACAACAGATTTTTTTTCCAGCGATTCTTCTGGCAATTGCTTTTCCTTTCTAGTAATCTTTATGTGCTACCCTTAATTCTTGCAATCTGCAAGAATATTTTCAAAATGTGTTTTAATTCTGAAATAGCACCTTGAATTGAAGATAAATCATAGTATCCCTGTGAGAAAAAAAAAAACAAACAACAATGGATATGGATGACATTTACATTTATTAGTGTTTTCTACTGTAAAGAGGTTTTGGGGAGTGTGAGTCTGTTCATCCCTGTTAATGAAATGAACAGAAAGGTAACAAAATGCTCACCCAGATCTGAGAAAAGCTTTGGGAGTCCACAGTAAACATCCTCAGCCAGTAATGGGTGAAATGTAGTTTCAGGAACAGTCACAAATGCTTGTGAAACCTGGGTGATTAAATTCAGCCACTTCAGCTTGATCCAAAGTCCACAGAAAGACTCTGGAATCTTGTTCTTCCACACTTTAAGTAGAAGATATCCAGCATAATCCTACTTGTCCCTACTCCTAATATTGCCCCCCGCAAGCCTTTTTCCTGAAACACTTTATTAGGGTCTAGGACCCCAGGCTCTGGTCTGTGAATCACACCAATGTGTGCCCATGCACAATTAAAATATAAACTGGTTGTTGGTAATATTCTTTTCTCTTTGTATAATTGTTAAGGCAGCTGGCAAGAAGACCCAGTTTTTTCAGATGGTCCATGTCGTGCCTATTGAGATGGTCACGTTGGTGGCAGGGGAACAATTCCATCCCATCATGTGGTGAGGTGGTGACAAGCCTGAGGTCTGGGCAGTTATTTCTGCCTCTACCCCACTTCCCTACAGTGGTTTGGGCTCTGTGCAAGTGGGGTTCATAGTAGGAAGCTCTTGTGGGCACCACTGCCAGTAAAACCCAGTGTTGGGCTTCTTGCAGGAGTGACATTTACCTTGCTTGGAACTGTGCCTGTTTGGGCTATGGGCAGTGACATCCAAAAGCATGTGGCAGGCTGCAAGACCTGGGAGGATGCTGTGCGGGACATGGCAAGATTAATTTCACAAGATGACATAGTATTTTTCCCCATTTTTGCTATTTGTTGGTGTAGGATGGCGATTAGAGGAGCTGAAGCTGGGCTGCAGGGCTCCCTGTGCCTCCGACCAGCAAAACCCCATGGATCCCATTCAGCTGTTTGTCCCTCCTGAGCAAAGCACCTGAGTACTTGCCTTTCTAACTACCTCTTTTTTTTTTCCCCCCAGTGAAGTAATTTGGATTTTTTAAATGTTTATTCACTTCCTAATTTGCAAGGATTAATTAATTCACAATGGATGTCTCAGTCATGGCTGTGAATTAGTGAATTGCTGGTGTACTAAGAGCTCTCTCACGTGTTGCATTTAATTCCTACTTCTAAGGGCTTAGAAAAATCGTGCTCTTTGTGCCCAGGGATTTCCCTGCAGTGTGCTACTCAGGGATGGTAATTGCACTGAACCCATTATTTGCATGATCTTTTTTCCAGTGGTCATTTGTAAAACAGTAGGGTCTATTTTCCAGGAGCTGGTGCTGAGTCCCCGTACCAGCGCTTGCCTTTAAGTCCTCCTTCTCTCTAGTCAGTACCTGGAATATTATCTGTTTAAACTTGAATGTTTTTAGCATAATTACAGGTTAACAATTTGAGCTCAAGACATACACACCCTTCCCATGCTGGCTTTGAAAACAATTATTTCCAGCTCGTAAGTGGGATATATGAAAGGCCAGTGTTCTGCTGACCACATGCTGTGGGCCCAGGGGAGCTTGGCAAGTCGTTCTCCAAGGTCCCATCACCTCAACGCATGCAGCATGTCCCCTGCTTGCTCCAGGCCCAGAACTGCTTCATCTCTTATTTCTTTATATATAAATATAGGGCCTTTGACTTGATCTCCCCCAACATCCTTCTCTCTGAATTGGAGAGATACGGATTTGATGTCTGGACTGTTTGGTGGGTAATGAATTGGTTGGATGGTTGAATCTGAAGGGTCGCACTCCACAGCCAGATATCCAGAAGGAGATCAGTGACAAGTGCTGTCCTGCAGGGCTTCATGCTGGAACAAGTGTTAATACCTTTATCAATGACATGGACAGTGGGATTGAGCGCACTCTGGTCAAGTTTGCAGATGATACTAAGCTGAGTGGTGTGGTTGACAACGCATGAGGGATGAGATGCCATCCAGAGGAACCTGGACAGGCTTCAGAAGTTGGCCCGTGTGAACCTCATGGTGTTCACCCTCATGTGAACCCAGCAATGCCAAGTGCAAGGTCCTGTGTCTGGGTCAGGGCACTCCTCAATATCAATACGGGCTTGGGGATGGAAGGACTGAGAGGGTTGGTCTCTTCCCCCAAGATAGCAAGTAACAGGACAAGAGGAAACGGTCTCAATTTGTGCCAGGGGAGATTTAGGTTGGCCCTGAGGAAAAATTTCTTCCCCCAAAGGGTTGTGAAGGGCTGTCCCAGGCTGCCCAGGGCAGCAGTGGAGTCCTTATCCCTGGAGGGGTTTCCAAGCCATGGAGCTGTGGTGCTGAGGGACACGGTTTGGTGGTGCTCTGGCAGTGCTGGGTTAAGGGTTGGGTTCAAAGACCTTACAGGTCTTCTCCACCTGAATGATTCTGTGATTCTAATCAATGCTAAATGATAAAATTTAAATAATTATTAAAAAATAGCAAAAATACGAAATACTAAACACTAGTAAAGAACAAAAAATAATAAATAATAATAACAAATAATAAGATTACAATAACTAACAAAGGGAATAATAATTATTAATAATAGAAGGAATAACGGGTCGGGCCCCGAACAGGGACCTTGGCGGGTCCCGCCCTGGGTCCTCCGCGCTGACAGGAGGCGCTGTGGCGTGGCTGCGGCGGAAGTGCCTCCGCGCTGCGCCTCCCGCTGCCGCCGCCGCGCTCCGCCGCCGGGCGAGGGAAGGGCC
>VYZX01018475.1:80614-98175 GCA_013401335.1 Brachypteracias leptosomus
GTGTGTACGTTTGTGTGTAAAAGCCGGAGGCAGCCCGCAGGGGAAGGGGCCAGAGCAGTGTCTGCGTTTCGCTGGTGCGGCTGCGCCTTTTATCCTGAAGTTCCTCAAATGCCGTCCCCGGGTGACGAATGGATAAGCAAAACTGCGCGGGGTTGAGCTCAGCCCGCAAGAACGGAGCCGCTTCCCGGGGGGGAGGCAGCTCGGCAGCCTTCGGGAGGGGGCTGTGGAGGAGAAGCCTCTGTCCCAGCCGGGGGGGAGCTGCAGGTGGGCTGTGGTCACCTGGGGTGGCCTGTTGGGCAGGAGAGCATCCAGCGAAAATCTCTGTTATGTCATTTATTAGGAGGATTGATTGGAGGTGCAGAGCAGGCACTAACTCACGCAGTCCTCTCAATGTCCAGGTCTTAAGGCCTCTTCCTACAATTGTTATTCGTGTTCGTAGTCCTGATAGGCCTCTGTGCAGAAGTAACTGTATGTGAGAGCAGTTAAGATCCCGATTTTTTTGAAGACTATCCCACAGGAAACTAACACAGCGTCATCTCTGTGTTCCATAAAAGAAAAAAAAGTTTTGTCATTTTTTTTCCTACAAATCTTTGGAATACTACTAGTGTTGAAACAGAGATGTATCCAGTATTTTGGCTGGGGTTTTTTGTTTTAGACTTTCTTTTTCCTAAAGAAAATATAACTTTTGGTAAGTGATCATGTAGGCGAGTAGGATTTATTTAAAACCTATATGCTGTCTTATGGGAATGGTGTGATTTAATTTGCATGATGAGTCAAAGATTAAATTACATGACCTAGGCTCTTTAGTTTCAGCAAGACAAGTAACAATACTTGGAAGAACAGTTTAAATGTAGATCAGAAATGGAATTCGATTAGCATCAAAATACCATGAAGGTTTTTTTGTGTGTGGTTTTGATTAAAACTTACCTGTCAGAAACTCTAATTCAAGGCCCTGTGTTTTCCTTTCTGCAGTGTAGTTTCATCATCAGGAAATGTGTCGTCTCTTTTAATGCAAAGAGCTCATGAAATCATACACTGTCAGAGGAAATTTAACATCCTGAGCTTGCACCTTGGCATCTAAGCTTTTAAGCAATACATTTTTACTACTTAAGACACGGTGTATCTTGAGTTAATACCTGTTACTTAATGCCTGTTGATGTGGCACATGCCTTTAACTGCAGAGGAAAAAAAAAGGCCAAGAAATATTCTGGGATTTAGAATAAGCATGATGCCTGTTTCAGGGTCAGAAATAACTTGATTTTTTTATTTTTCCAGTTGTCCTGTATGAGTTAGCAGCTTATCTGCTCTGTAAGAGTGATGTGATGCCCCATGCACTGTGTTTTTGGTAGGATTTTGTTTGTCATGGACTCACCATTGTAAGAATATTATATTTTACAGTTAGGTTCATGGTTGTCTTGTGATATGAGAAACTATTGGGTCAGCCAGCTAGGCTTAAATCTACTTGTAGTTAAACTGTAGTCTCTAAGGTAGTGTGATATATGTGTTGTTGGGGACTTTCCTTGATCAGGCAGAAAAAATGCCTTAGTACTGGAGGAAACTGTGCTTGGTGGTGTTGGGAGCAAGCTGGGTAAAGGTCTTGTGGTATGAATGTGTATGTATGGACTAACGTGCTGCTGAATAATTCTGAATGGTGATAGCTTTGTTTTACTTTTTTCTTTTCAAGTTAATTCTATTCTGTTATTTTGACACAGTTCTGAAACTTTGATGCATTCTGTGGGCACTAATGCATGGTTGTAGATGGAAAATTATAAAACAATTCCTATTTTTTTAAGATACATGTATTTATACAAATATAGGAGACTAAATAAAACTGCCAGTTAAGTAATACTTTGTGACAATATGTCTTTGAGAGATAATTATGCTCTTTGTGTATCATCAAGTGCAGACAAATGTATATTCCCGGTGAGGTGTGATAATATTAAGAAAACTCCACCTCTTGGAATTCCTTGATTGCTTTTATGAAACATTTATTCAGGAGGGAATGGTATCTATTTTGCATTCTACCATGGAAGCGAATGCATTAATCTCTTATTAATTAATGGATGGTAGTTGAATGAGACCTTGTTGCATTGTACATGCAACACTTTCTAGGCTTTTTATGGCATTTTAATGAATATTACCGCTCAGTGTCTTCTCTTCTGAATCAATTCTATATTGAGTTTTTGCAGATTTTTTTGTTATGAGAAGTTTGCAGCCTTAATTTTTGTGTAAAATCTTTCTGAAAGCTTTGATAATCTCTGTAATGCGCTTAGAGGCTTTAGACACCTGCTAAAATGATGTCTCTTTGTGCTGCTTGTAGAGCTGTGGAATGGTGGGCTGATAGCTGGTGGTGGTGTGAAGCAGGGGGCAGGAAGGAGCTGAGATGACCTTTTGAATTCCCTCCTGGCCCTGCTTTTCAGTACTTCTGACACTTTATAACATGGTTTAATTACAGGAGCAGCTATTAAAGTAGGATTACCTTTGTCTAATTGGAGGCACCTTGCAGCATTCTATCAAAAGTAAGATTTAAGTCATCTGCTCCTTCAAAATTAATAGTGCCACGACAGCTTGCAGCTATTTATGTGAATAATGTGCAAAGCAAAAATATGAGTTTAATTTAGAATATTTTATTTCATACATTGTACAGTTGAAATCTTGTAAATGTAGCAATTTCTGCTAAGGAAACAGTGGGCTATGTGTACTTTTAACACTTCTTAGCTGCAAGTTGGAGCCAGATGTTAATCACATTGCACAAAAACCTTTTTAGTTGTTGAGTGATTCTAAGTTGTAGTGTTCACTGTAACTCTATTTTTGTAGCTGTAGATAAGCCTGATGCAATATGAAAAATTCCTTTTGCTATTAGCACTCAAAATCACGCTGTTCTAACAGGAGAACTTTTAAAATGCTTCCCCAGTTTGGTGTCTAATTTAGGGTGTTTATTAGTCTGAATTGTTTGCAAGTTCAGCTCTCCTTCCCCTCAGTCCGGGCTCTCTCTTTCCCTGTGTTTTCTCTCAATATTGTGCTTCTTGCCCCACAAGATGTAGAGGTGTGAGCCAGAAGGAGACTGAACGTCTTCAGTCAGAAGGTGAAACTTTATGCTGAGATCCCTCCCCACCCCTCCAGTGTAAACCCAAAGGTTAAATTAGACGATGAGGCTGTCTTGAATTTTTTTAACAGACTTGAGCTAGGCCTTTAAATGCATGCTTCAGGAGTACCTAGGGCTTAACAGGTGTCACGTGAGTTTGGTCTTTCTTTAGCCTGAGCAGATTTATGTGCTTTCGTTGTTCCACCTTGCGATAAAAAGGCACATTCATTTGTCCCTATTTAAATGCCCTTTATAAAAAGGATTGAGTTCAGGATTGATCCAAACTGGAAGCAGCCAAAATACTGTGTGTTTACAGAAATAACTGTGGTTATTCCTCAACAGTCTTCATGGCCTGTTTTTTTCAGACAACATTAATTTAGGAAGTAAAATGCTTAGGTTTAAATGAACTGCAATTTGCTTTCTAGCTCCCTTGCTTTGGATATTCTAGCTAACACTTCATATAGGTCCTGACTATGGACTTCAAATATGTTAATAGGAAGCAAATTTTAAGCCTGTCCCCATGGGCATAAAAATCTGGAGGGAATCACTGAATGTTGTAGCTAATCTTTCTGTTTATTGGAAATCTGCTACTTCTTGTAAAATACCTGGTCCTTTCTAAAGATCCGTTTGCTCTGTAGTTCTTCCCTTCAAACACTCAGAGAATTCATCACTAGAAAGTTAAATATAGCAAGACAGTTCAAAAATTGCCAAGTTGTAATTAGTGCAGAACTGTAGTATTAGTGCAACATTTTTCTAAGTTCAGAAACATCTTTGGATGAAGTTCTTTAGGAGTTACTACTTGAAGTTATTTTAAAATGTTTAGATACACTGTCAAGTGTTCACAGTGAAATGGCTCCATTGATGAAAAATTGCCTTGTGCTGCTTTTGATCCTTACCCTGTTGTGTATTTTTTTAATCAATTTGTATTGATAACAAATTCATTTTTCTTACTAAAAGCATGTAACTAAAAGTTTAACTGCAAACCCTGCAAGATTTGAAATATGACATGAAAACTTAAAAATAGCTAAGCCAGAACTTGGCTATAAATTAAATTGAATTAATATGTCAGCTTTTCAAGGAGTTGAATGTGAGTGATTGTGAGAGAAGTACTTAGCTTCAGTCACTCGTGTGTGTGAAATGCCTTGTCTCCCTTGAAGTTATCTGTGATAAAACATACAGTGAAAAAAAAGGAGAAGTGTTCCCAGAAATATGGAGTCTTTTTGACTGCTGGAAGTGCCCATGCAAGCAGCAGACATCTGAAGAAATACTTTTCTGCAAAGTTTTTGTTGCTTTATTTTGACTTTCAAGTAAAGCATGCTAGTCCATAAAAACACATAGAAAGCCTGTTGAAGAGAATTGTGGAAGGCTCCTCTCTTTTGCTGGCCAGCTCGTGTCTGGTGCCACTTTGGATTTTGCCAGGCAGAGCCAACTGTGTGACTTCCCCAGTTGTTTTTCCTGTTACTCCCTGTCCAAGAGCTCACCTGGGAAGGCTTGTCATGGATGGATACCTTTATTTCAAGTATTTGTTGAGAGCCACAACAGCTTCCCAGCTCATCTGCTGAGGAGGTTGTTTTAAAAAAGCTCTATAGACATTGGATTATCAGTAGCATCTTGTGTGGTGTGGTAGATGCATGTGCTGATAGCACCCATTCAGCTCATCCTGCTGCAGGGGGGTCTCTGCTCTCTTCCTCTGGGTAAGCACTTTCAAAAGGCCTTGCCACAGTTGTAAAAATGAGGCAGAAGTTGCTCATGTTACTTTATTTTACTTTGACTGTTAGGTGTGAAGTATGTCCTTTAATGCGTTGGCAGGCGATATTCTGTTTAGTAAGGTGTATGATGATATTCCATTTAATAATTCAGTCAAAACTGGTTTTGCCTGATTTATTGCTGTGGTTTATAAAATTAACTAGTCTATAACATTTTGACTTGATCAAATATCACGTATAGGCAAAGAAAAAGCAAAATAAAGGTTTGTTCACAGAGAAGTAAGATTGCAGAGAAGAAAATGTAGGGGATTTTATTCTCCCTGAATGAGACTTTTCTGATACAGACATGCATTAAGTGAGCACAGAGGCCTCTCTCCCACACAGTTTATGAATGCATCCTCCTCCTAACCTGTAACACCTGCTATTCAGGTCCTCAGTTTCTTCTGACCGGAGATTGGTGGTGATGGAGAAACTTTACAGGGGAATTTAAAGAGGTGTCTTGTAGGGGAGAGAATTGAGGCACAGTTCTTGATAAAGACTTTGTCTATGCTCAGTACTGTGTTAGAAAATTGCTGAGAAAGCAAAGTTAATCTCTTGAAAGTTAAGTATTCAGAACATCACTTCACTTATGCTGATTTGGTACAAAAAGTTTGATTGTGTGATTGTTTTTAGTTTTTTCTCAGCAGGACCACTTGTTCCATCAACACTTGGCAAAGGGGCATCCTTCGCATGCACTTGTTCAGTTGCTATGTAGTATTTGGTCTTTTGCTGTATTGCATAAAGCTCAGTCCTCTGAAAACAGGAGGATTCAGATCCTTGGGAGTTTTCATTGGTTCACAGTTGCTAATGAAAGTACATCTCATGGTGTTCTTCAGCAGCGTGGTCACCCTTCTTTTTGGGAAATGATGCTTAAGCACAGAGAATTTTCTCCTGTGTTTGAGCGTGTGGCATTGCCTGTGTTGCCTGAAGCTTATACTTCCAAACTTCTTTTCCAGTGGCATCCATTTGTGATGTGAGATTCAGTTGCTTAAACATGGGTATCTAGTGTTATTTGAGATGCTCCAAGGCATCTGCCTAAGACAGGCAGGAGGCTGGTGATTCTCCAAAGGGGCAGTTTGGAGACCAGCTGTGCTGTTCTAGGGCATTTATGATGGCATTCATCATTCAGGCACTGGAACTGCTGCCATGTTATTAGTTGTTAGTCTCAGAATCTCATCCTGGGCTCCCAAAACAGGGATAGGTACTTAAGAGGTGACCACGTTAGGTCATTTGTTGCCTAATAAGAAAGGAAGATTTGGGGTAGAATTCTGCTGGTTGGGATGGTACTTGAGAGTCTTGACTGATGGACCTGGTTTTGTTGTCATCTGCTTTGTTGCATTCTTTCCAACTTCAGAATCAAATAAGGAAAAGTTTCTATGGAAATTCTGTTTTTTTTTGTAGTCTGGTAGTTTGTTAGTGAAATGAGTGAAGGCTTCTCTTTAAAAAAGTACAATTGAGGGAAACTAAAATAATCAAGATAAATCTTGAAGTGTTAACATTGGACTTGAGGGTCTTGCTGCTTGAATCTGAGAAATTCAGCTTGTCTTAAAATATGATCTGAAAGCAAACCCAAGCTCCAATGACCAGGTCAAATAGTCTTTTTTTTCCGTGGATTTCATTGATAATGATTGACAACGAAAGAGGGTTCTTGAAAATATTGTAACCTTAAAACAAGTGCTGTTCTGGACATGGTTGTCTAGATTTGTAATCTCTAAGAAAAGCAGTATATTGACTCACCAGTATTGACTAACACAGTTCCGTTTTACATCTATAATTGCCATTGAGCAATATTTAAACTGCTCACTCTGTAATAAGGTGGAGCTGCAGTAAACAGTTTTTCTGTTGGGGACTCATCCATTCACAGAGCATTTTGGGCAGAGTCTTGGCATAGCAGTGCAGCCTGACTGGTGCTGCTCTCAACCCATGTGTTACAGTGAGGAGATGAATTTCCTTCAGTCCAAAAGAGCCTCTTTATTTCAGGGTTATGGAATATTTTCCAGAAAAGTCACCAAATCTTCAGGGCGTTTGTGCGTGATGACAAACTGAGGGATGTGTTGAAGTTTTAAATTCTGTGAAAGAATTGCATGTCAGTTTTCTTCATGCCTTTAACTTGGAAAAACCAGCCAACCTCCATCCTTCCCAGCTTTGTAATTGGTGATTGCAGTTATTCCTTCTTGCTGGTAATTGTAGTTACTCTTTCCTACCTGTATATATATATTTATCTCTCTTAAAGAGAAATTAACTCTGTTTAGTAAACTTTCATTCGTGGTTGGGAACGTATATGCACACATGTATAAATACATATGTATAAATAAAAAATGTTAAGAGTCATATGGACATGGGTTTATAGCATACATCCAACAGAAGATGGATTATATTTTTTTCCTTGGAGACTGACCCTGCAAAGCTTTTTCCTTCCCTTAGGAATTGTTCTGAATAAGGTATCAGTGTTGCTGCAGTGGGGTTGTTGGAGCAGATTCTGGTAGTTCTGCTCTCCCTCCAGCATTGGCAGTCACCAATTTACGCAGGTTGAGGACTTAACAATATCAAATCTAGGAAGAAATGTCAGATCTGTTTCAGAATTAGCCGTTCTTGAGCTCTTTAGCGAACAAGGAGAAGGATTGTTGGCCACAAATACAGAATCTTTCCTCTCTAAATGGGTCATTTTTAACTTCCAGATTTACTTATAAGCATTGAAAAGTCTTAGCAAGTACAGCAGAAGTTTCTACAAAGTGTCACTTCTGTTTATTATGGTGTGTAACTTTGTGTTGTGGATTTGTGCCTCTGAGATTTATACCAAAACTGAGAAGATCTGGACTTTCGTTAAATCCATAAATTACATAATCAAACTAAACTAATTTTAAAATGACTGTGAATGGGGAAAAAAAAAATCTTTATTTTAGGAGCTAAAAGGGAAGTCTGTTAGTTTGAGAAGCAATATAATGTCTTTCACATTGTTTATTTATTTAAATCTTGTTCAACTTAGTAGTGAAAAAGAAATTATTTAATAGTTACCTGAATTCTGTGAAGTCTCCTGATTTACTTCTGTATCAAATGGGTGGTTGATCAGATTGCAGAATTGTCACTGCATGCATTTTATTTTTGTTATTTTCAGAAATGTTAAAGATACTGTTACAGATTGTTTTATAGAATTTACATTTTGACTGCAGTCAAACCTGAGGTTATAGTTTTAAATCAGAGTCTTGAAAGCATAACCTGACCTTCTCCTCCTTAAATGACCTTCTCCTCCTAATATGTTGATTACTTTTGTTGTTGAAGATGAAACTACAACTTTTTTTTGAGTGATGATTTCTTTTGGCTTGCCTTTGTAATTAAAACAAATCTTTTAGCATAGAAAAGATTATATTTTTTTTAACATTTAAAGCTTTTGGATAACTGCAGAGTTCACCAAGGCTGTGAATTTTGATAGCTGCAAATTTTTATTTCTATTTCTAGAGTATTTTATTGTTTGATTTAAGGGCTCTAGTTTGATTGAAGCCTCTTGGTGATGTAGAAAGCAATGATGTTATACTGCTGTAAACTCCTATCAAAGTAATTTTTATAATTCCTTAAATAAAATTAGCTTTAAGGTGATGCACCCATTAACAATCGTAAAGGTTGGGTTTGGTTTGTGTTTGTTTTTCCAAATACCCCTAAGGAAAAGAAGTGGTTGACAGGATATTGATATAGCTGAATACTTACACTCCTTTGTTGTGTATTGTTAATTATGAGCATTTCTACCTGAGCTTGGTGACAGCCCTTTGGGTGATCTACTGTCCTTCAGCATGAGTTTTTCAGTAGTTACAGAGATGATGTGTGATCATCGCTTGGGTAAACTTGTAGAGATGGTGACTTCTGGTAACGTTCAAGTTTCTCCTGGTAGTATTACACAGTAATTGCATTAGAGGAAAGTTGGGAACTCTTATTTTAGTATTGCAAAACAATTTCATAGTTCCTTTTTTCCAGTCCAGCCATTAGCAGATCAGATAAGGGAACTGTCCCTCAGAGATCCTTCAGTTTTTCCACTGTTACTTGGCCCAATATTAGTTGCTTCTTCTTACAAGCCTGATTTTTTAACTTGTTGCCTCTAGACTGGTAGTTCTCAAGCATTTTTGGTTTGTGGACCTCTAGGTGTGTTGCAGCAGAGATGCAGACTCCTATGTAGAAAGTACCAACAGTGCTGGTTTTAGTTATATTTTGTGAATCTTCTGGGCTGTTCTGCCTTGGAGAATTACATCTACAACAGCTATTGCTAGCTGCTTGGGAGTAAAATCAGTTGAGAAGCCTTCCTTTTGGAAAGGTACCTTTTTTGCTGTGGTATTACNGCTGTGGTATTTCCCCCCCCCCCCATTTTTCTTTAATGCAAAAATACTTTTTGAAATTTCTGGACATCTTGTCTCAATTCAAGCAACTTTCAGTAACTGGAACTCTTGGGTGGTGTCAGGAGGGAAGAGGACTTTCCTCTGGGTTTTTCAGGAATATCTGGCTTTTCAGAGTGCGCGTGCTGACGTATCCTGCTGTATCTTAGATCTTTGGACTGGCATCTTGTGAGTCATCAGAAGGACTCAGTTAGGTTGGCATGGCAAGAGCTTGGACATGTCTTGGGGAGCAGTCTAGATTATTCCTGCTTCTTGCTTCCTGTGCTGCTGAGCATTACACAGCATGAGTTGGAGTTCAGGGTTAAGCTGAAACTGCCTCAAAATACTTGCTACAGAAGGAAAATACAATGGCATGGTGTTAAAAGTTCTGGCTCTCACTTCGTCTCTCCTGAAGCTTTGTGCCATAGTTTTCCTAACCCTGGTATGCATCATCTCTGCCCTGAAATGTCTCTTTTCTATGCTCTGTGATCTGCCTTGCCCCAGAGGAACACACCTGTCTTGGCAGTTGAGGTTCTATGGGGTTTATGTATCAGAAATCGAATCTGTTAGTGGCTTTGAAGGTTTAGACCAAACTAAACTGTCAGGAGAAGCTGAGGTGGTTTGAAGGAGCTGTGTGAGGGACACTTTTTTACAGCTGCTTTAGATATAATGTGATATCAAAATTATTTATGTGGAATTTCTGTATCACAGTGGCTGGTTCTTCTCTTGGGAGAACTGAATGAATTATCCTTGAAGGTTTAGTTTAGTTTGTTTTATCATGGCACACAGCTTGATCATCAGTGATGACTTCTAGATTAATTGAAAAGGGAGATAATATCATATATGTATTTTATATATTTTCTCTTTCCTGAAACCATGACAGTTTTGTTCAGGCTAAATTTCAGCCAGCTACTTCTCATAAGTTTGTTTCTTATCAACACACTGGTGTCTTGGTAGCAATGAGATGTAGATCTGAATATCACAGAGGTGTTCTGGCCTATCATGTGATGATAGATTGGGGGTTTTTTTTGTTAGTTTTTCCTGTTCCAGGAGATTGCCCATGAAACTAATTCTTGGTCTTGAATATTTAAGGAAAATGAGAAGTTTCTCCTGGCTAGCTTCTGATTTTGCTGATCTTCATGCTGTTTTCCCCTCTGCCATGTTGTCCAGTGTACTCAAGAGGAAGCAGGAGTTTTCATCTGAGGATAAGCTGGGTGAAAGTTCCATACTAAAAGATACCTCCACACAGCTGGCTTGGGAAAATTGGGCACTTGATTTATGGTGGTGCTGATGTTGCTTGGCAGTGTGAAGGAAAGAGTGCCCTTTATAAAGGTACTTGACCAGTAAAGCCCTAGCACAGTTGCAGTTACGTGGTCAGAGGTTGTGGTTTTTTAGCAGTATAAGCTGTATCTGCACAAGTAGGATTTACCAACAGAGCTGTGTCAGTAAAGCCTTTGTATTGTCATCAGAACTGTGTTTTAAATGCCAGGGACGATGGCAAAAAAAGTTTGACAGAAAGCAAATTCATCAAATGGATGACGACCTTATAGATCAGCTCAGATGTTACGTGTACATCAACTCATGGTACTAGGCAAGAAATAATTTAAGGAAAAAAAAAAAATGACTGCACAACTTTTTCCCTTTACTGAATGAGGATGTAATGAACTAGAAGGAAAGGATTCACAGTAATGGTGGGGTCATGGTTCTAAGTCGTTTATTGATTGCCCTCTCCTGCTTTCTCTGTGACTCAGTACATAACTCCCATAGGCTGTCAGGAACTCCCTCTCGCAGAGATATGTAATCATTGAATAATGTGCCAAGTTCTCTTGGTTTCGTGTAGCAAGAATCAGCTCAGATTCATGAGAGGTGATCTCAGAATAATTTGCGTTTAATCTTCGTGTCACACCAATGAGATCTCTCAGTAGAGGTGAAAATGGCAGAGCTGAGGAGTCATCTGTGTGCTCAGAGTCACCTGTCAGGAGTCTGACCAGTTGACTCAACATCTTTTTGCAGCACAAGCTGTGCTGGTTGGTTTGGGATTTCAGCCCTAGTTATGTCAAGCTAATGCACTAAAGTAAACCCAGAGACATTAAGCTATCCTTGATAACCTGTCACCTCAGCTAGTTTGTGAAGGGTTCATGGCACAGAGGTGAATTGTGCAGTAGTCTAAAATAATCTTTGATTGTGAACTCCCAAATTGGTTATTTTGAAGGGAAGCCTTCACAAGTGTCATGTGTCAAAGCAGAGCTGATGTGGTTTGTTATATTCTGCCTATGGCATGGGCCTGTAGTGATCAGTTGGGGAAGATGGATACTCCTTGATCTGTCTTCCTAGTTGTGAAGTCAGTGCTTTTAGAAGGTTCCTGAGCTATGTTGGGATCGCTGTTTTACAGCTCATTAACTTCACGCTTTAATATCGTTGTTCCTTAAGTGATCTTGTTCCTTTGTAGGTTTTGTTTATTACAGTTCTGTTGGTCTTCAGATAAATTAGATCAAGACCTGTGGTGTGTTGAACTTAGATAAACTTAGGTTGAACTTTAAAGTAACTAGCAGGCCACAGAATTTGGTCTTCAAAGTAAATACCATGGGAAAAATATTGTTGATTTTCTTAAAAGTTGTTTTTGAAAGTAATACTATGATGTAGTTCTCACTGAAACTACATTTGGATAAATACTTTACCCATTTTGAATTTTTCTTCCTAGCTTTGTTACTTGTGCTTCTAGAGAATGGCTTTGCTGAGTGCAGTTTTTTGTTTATTGAGAAAATATTCTCTGAAGAAAATTGCACTGTAGAGGGTTGCACCTGGAGCAATCCCAGGCCCATTCTCATAGTTTAGTTGTTCTCAACTTCTCTCCGAAACAAAACACCCAAAAAGTGCACGTGCATTTCCTTTCCTATGCTGTGCTAGTACTTGGGATTCTCATCCTCCTTCCTTACATAACTCATGTTTTAGATAATCTGTTTTTTCTGTCTATTGCATTGGCTTTCTCGTTAAAATGAACCCATAGAATCATTTAGGTTGGAAAAGACCTTCAGGGTCATCGAGTCCAGCCAAATGCTGCTGTGATGGTATGAGTGGGGTTTCCTGTCCTCTGCCTATGAGGTTTCTGACACTCAAAAAGCTGTCTTTAGTTAGTGGAACATGTTAGATCTAGACCATATTGCACCGTGTGAAATGAAGTCAGAGATAAAACTGCAGTGTGCTTTCTGCCTCCACTTTTGCCACTTCTTTGCTCTCAAAATTAACCTTTAGATATATATCAGAAGCCTGCTACAAAGAAAACCTCTGGAGTGGAATGGGAATAATATATACCAGGGAATGGGAATAATATGTACCAAGGAACGGGAATAATATATACCAAGGAAGAGAAATGCTTAAAAGGAAAACTCTTTCTTGCTTAGTATTTTTGCTTCTAAGGGTGGGTTGAATGACATGTACATAATGGCAACGTTTTTTGTCATGTAACAAATATTCTGGGTTTTGTGATGATGCAGTGAAGGCATCTGAGCCAGCAGGGATTGATTGAAATGCCAGGTTATGAGAGAATTATTTCAGCTTCAGCCTGGCCAGAAGTGGGCACAGCATCTGACAACTTCTGAAGCTTGAAGTAGGTTCTTTTTTGTGTGTAGTGTCTTAGAGATAGTAGTTACTTTTTGTGGTGAAATCTGTGATTATTGTATTTTTTTAAGATCTATTTACCAAGGATTGAGTGAGGCATTTACGTGCTTGTCTGTATTGCAGTAGAGCAGTTGGGTTTGTGGGGAGCTGAATGGGTGGGGTAACTCTGAACAGTACACCAGGGAAAGAAGCTGAGTCATAAGTTTTCCTTGAATATGGACAAAGAGCTGGGATCTCAAAGCATTAGTATTAACAAGCTTTTGTGCTCATGCTGGATCTCTGAAGCCCCTTAAAAGCAGCAGCCTTATTTAAAACCAATCTCTAGTTTCAGCAAAAGCTGTGGCTGTATGTTAAACTGCAATGAATATGATAATGCACAAGTTGCAGAGAATAGGGTGGTTTTTGGAGGCTGCAGTGAGCTGGCAGAGCCTGATGGCAATAGCTGCCCTTCTCTTCCCCCAGTGTGGTGCAGGTGTCTGCTGGAGAAGCAGGCTCTTGAAGAGGCAGAAGGACTGGTAACGTAATTGAATGGCAAGAGAAGCCTGCTTAATGAAAGGAATCAGCTGGCATTTGCTGCTGTAGAAGCAAGCAGGGCTGTGAACTGCTGGGGACTTAATTACTTTCAAATTTTCAGAGGGCGAGAAGCTAGCTCCACATTATATTTAATTTTTACATAGAAATTTATTTTATAATATTCTTTTTCCTGAATCCATGGAATTGGTGTTTTCTGCTTACTTAATTGTTCACCAGTGTTACAGCAGAGAGTTTTCTTCACGATTTTTATTTTTCTCTGAATTAAGTTACCATCCTTAGATAGGGGATTTTTTTTTTTTCCATTTTAATCTTTTAAGTGGGTCACACCACAAATAATTCTGTGATGCAGAGTTGTGAAACTGCTTTTGAATCAGATTAAAGCTTTTGTGTGCCACAGACTTCATAGAACAAGTTAATAGTGAATTTTAAGGAAGATGCTGATGTTCAGTGGTGGGTGGGACATGCTGGGTATGGGATGAAAACTTATAAATGTATGTTGCTCACAAAATACCACAATAGATCTAAACATTGATTGCTTTAGCCATATAATATGTCAAAAGTTTTACTTCTTGTATTTGAGACAGTTGATGCAGTCCCTTTATCTGTGTTTTAAAGTTATATTGAAAGAAATGCTGAAAAGACACAGAAGTATTTGGAGAACAAAAATGCCTTAGAGCTGGAGTATACTCTTACATTTTTCCAGCTGGAAGTGCTGGTAATTACCGTTTACAGCCACAGTCATTCTGTTAATGGCATTCTTAGTCAGGTAAAGGCATGGTTATACTAAATAGTTCATGCTGGAGCCCTGAAATAGTTTGAGGTGTGGTTTCAGCTCTTTATCAATCTCATTTCCTCCATGATAAGAAGGCTTTGCATATGAGGTTGTATTGATAAGCTATTTAGACAAGTATTTTGGATGAGAGGCTGTTACATTTCAATTTTAGTGTATCAAAAAGAAAATTGGAAAATTATTTTGGTACAATGCTGAGGCTCTAGAAAATTGTTTAATCTAGTGGGAAATACCAGATCCAGATCCAGAGTACTGGAAGATGTAGTAGACAACAGCACGTGAAAAATGTGGAAGGTTTTAATGACGAATGTGAGTACTCCCTTTAAATAATATACTGAAGGAAATGATGCCTGCTGCCTTTGGTCAGCTACTTCTGCAATTAAAAGTGGTAAGGCCTTTCAGGAAAACATGCTGTAGCCAGGAATTTGCAGTGATGAGCTGGCAGTGGCATTTTGGATGCTTCGGAGTGGCACCTGGCCACTGTCCTGCCGTGCCCCGGTGCCACCACTCTTCTCCCTGGTGGTCCTTACAGAAAGTACAGTCAGAAGTTAGAGTCAGTCACTGAAATCTGGCTAAATACTCTGATAACCACTAAAATCCTGTAATCTTGTACAAGAGGGCTGAATAGCTAACACGGTATCTGCTTCTGGCTTTGAAGTATGTGAATATTCTTTTCCCAAGGAGCGTGGTAGCTTGCATTAAAAGTGGTTCTTGGATCAAAGGAGTGGCTGTCAGTCTTCCTCTGGGATGCTGGGCATGGCTGAGAGCGAGGCAGGGCTTTTAAAAATGCAGAATTTCTCCATCTGTTTATGTTTTATATCATTCCAACCAGACTTCACAGCGATGAATTCTAGCTGAACTAACAGCCACTTGTAACAAGAAGACCTGATGAAAACTGATTTACGTTATTGTTTTCAATACTGGCTTAATGAGCCTTGTTAATCCAAGGAAAGAGTGGATTCTGAGGGGAAATCAGTTCTGTCGGGACAAATGTGCTTGCTGCATTATATTTTTAATATAAACATGGCTCTTTAGCAGAATGCTCAATAATTTGTCTCTAAGACTGATAAATGGTCAATTAAAAACTCATATACAGAGAAGACCCAACTGTTTGCTATGAATCTGGGTATTTTGCCTTTGTAGGCTCATTAACTTATTTAACTGTATTTGCTTAAGTCAGTCTCCTCTGTGTTATTAACACTGTTGAATGTGATCAATACATAATACAATTTCAGGATAGAGGTTGGCAGCCTTCTGCTTGTTACCTGGAAGAGGAGGAGGTGGTATTGTGCCCTTCCCTCTCGTCCACCCCAGCCCTCTCCTCTTCTCCTCTGGCTCACAGCTGGGAGTGCCTGTACTGGTTTTTCTTAAGAACCTTTCAGAAATCTTTACTTTTTCCCCTCAGTTTTATTGGATTTGTCTTCCACCGTTTTGGTGAGTTCATTTGGCCTTCAGACAAATATCAGACCACTCAGAAGAGTGACCTGCCCATGTCAGTCCTGCTTGATTCAGCCCCAGTCATACCATGAAGGTGCCGCTATGGTGACATCGTGAGATGAGGGAGCTGATTCACTTGCTGGTCAAAGGGATGTTTTTTCTACATTCCCTACACTTCTCATTGCCAACTTCCCTTCTATGTGTTAGACTTCTGATAGCTTAGTGAGTTGAATCATCTCATGGATGGGTCAGCTGGTCCTGGCCTGAAAGCAGGGGAAGGTGCTGGGAGCAGAGGGGCAATGGGGCCTCTCTGGCAGCAGTGGCCAGCTCTTGGGATGGCTCATTTGTCTTGGAGAACCTTAACATTAATTATTTGACCTTACTAAAATCATCTTGCTTTTCTTTGATCTTCAACAGTTTTACATGCACATTAACTGTGCTTTTTCAGTAGGGTTGAATTTTTTTAACATGCAGTTGTAGCCAGGAAGTGGCTGAAGGGTTTTTTCCTCCTGTTTTCCTCGTTAGGAGCTTACTACAAGCAGTCACCTTGGTGTGTGAACAAGGCAACAAGACCTAGCTGAAGGCTTAGTATTTAGTGCAATTAAACTGTGAGGCCTGCAATAGAAAAAGAAATTGAGCTTATTGTGTCTGGTTATGTCACAAAATTGGGAATGTTGGGGGTTTTTGTACATGATCTAAGTAGCTTTTTGCATGGGGGGAAGGCAGATGTAGCTGGAATAGTGTGAATATGTGAATTCCCTTGATGCTTTCTTTATGGGTTATGCTTCTATGCAGAGGAAAAAAGTTACAACTTTTTCATGTTGTGGTAATTCATGGTATGTCACAAGCAGAAAGGCTGAGTTTGCTTTTGTGCCTTTGCTTATACTTCACTTACCTTCATTAGAGCTTTGAAAGGGTTTTCAACTCTGTTATATAATTAGTCCTTTTTCTGACCCTTCAAGTAAGAAAATATTGTGTTTTACAAAATACCATACTTCAGGCTAATGAATCTGGTTTTTAGATAATTAAAATTTATTAAGAAAGGGATTTATCAAGCTTTTGTATTTGTGGTTATCCTCGCAGAGAAACACTTTCAAATGTCCACTTAGTTAAAAAACAATCTTATATATAGAACGCTTTCATTTTAAATTGCACATTAATTGATTGTGTGGTCAATGCAGTGAATAAAAAATAGAAAGCCTTATACATAAAGCAAACTGCACAGGGATGCAGGCTGCATTGACAGAGCTGGGAATGATAAACTGTCAGGAACAGTGGGGCTACTATCTCTTGTTATCACAAAAGCCCAAATGTCCCAGTGTGCCCAAGTGTGTGTCAGTGGAGCTTCAATCTCTGGGTATTTGGCTGCGTGCCATGGTGTTGTTTGACAGCCCCTTTGGATTTATAACATCATTTCAGATTTCTAAATGTGGTTATGACACCAGTGCTTTGAGGACCTTAAATTTTAAGTGTGGCATGCTTGGGTATTGCTGAAATAAAATGTGTGCCTAAAATAGCCCGAGTTTTGTGTAATATCATTCGTGGTCTCTTTTAACAAACGGGTAAAAGCAGTGAGGTTTCTGGGGAGGTAAGATAAAGCAGCCCAGCAGATCCCAGAGCTGTCCACGTACTTGTGGCAGTTTAACTCTTTCAGGAGTCCTGTGATTCCTTTTTAAGCCACGATCAAAATCTTATCATGAATTTGTGGGGCAGCCAGGTGCTGGCAATGTGCAACAGTTATCACTTGACATAATGTAAGATCTGTTCTTATTTACAGAAAATGTCATTTGATGTTGTTTCCTTTTTTTCCTCGCCTTGCAGATGTGGGTGGTTGCAGCTCTTTCCGATCTCACACAGATGTTGTCATTGTCTATTGTGCACAGAGTGCTGCTTGGGGTAGTTCTGCTGGGCTGAAAAGGGAACAGCCTGTCTATGTTCTCCTCGCTGCGTGAAGCACAGCTCTGAGAGACAAAGGACTGCCCTGGCTTTTTTTT